>CM075810.1:26102424-26702424 GCA_037975025.1 Excoecaria agallocha | reverse complement strand
TATTATCTCTACATTAATTTTTCAAAAATTCTTCCAAACATCGTATTTGTATTAGCTTGTACTATTTTATGCTATCTTATGTGCAATCCAGTCAACCAAACGTGACCTTATGGTTTTCACTCGGCTCGAGTTGGGGTGAGAGTCAGCTGACTCAAAAGCTGATTTTATCTATTTTCAGCTGCTATTTTTATTAATATAACATAACTGCTCTTTTTCTTTGTTGAGCAATTAGTTTTTCTTTTTCCCCTCGTTTTCTTTTCTCCCTCACTCAGCATGCTAGCTACCGTATGCACTAGGAATCTTTCTCTTAAGTAAAGTAAGTCTTCGTTTTCTTTTTAAAAAAAATAAAAGAAAGAAAAGCAAATTCTCAGTTCTCTCAGCAATAATATAAAATTTCTAATAAGTTTAGTAGATAATTTTATATTTAATTAATTAAAATATAATAGTTCGAAAGAAATTTATATACTATTTTAATATCTTTTTCAAATTATGGTTATTTAAAAAAAAAAACCCTCCCTGCTTGAGCTTTAGATTTTGGTTTTTTTTTTTTTTTTAACTTTTCCCTTTATTAAAATTACCCTCATCAACAAAGTTGGAAATAGAAATTTCGAGAATTGATTTTAACATATAAAACAATTTCTGAGAACAGTTTTCATGATTTTTTTTTACTTTTTTTCCTCATTTTTCACACCGGGATAAAATGTTCTGAATTTATACTATTTAATTTGTTATTGAATTCAAATCATTTTAATTATTAACTAGTATGGTTGAAGGTCATACTCAAAGTTAAGAATTGCGGACATTTAGTTATGGTAATACATCACATAAGTAGTTCGGACAAATCTAATTATTTCCATTTAGGACAAATAGTCTGGTTAAATCAGTTCAATTACGAGTTCGAAAGTTTAATACTTTAAGATGATATTTTCGTTACTTCAAATAGTAAAGAAATCATTTCAAAATTCTAACTCCGAAAGTATAGAAAAATTAATTGTAACGTCCCGAAATTTGTATCTGATATGCATATCATGTTTAGAACATAAACAATAATCCTGACGTAGTTTTTGAAATAATCGGAGTTGAATAGAACAAATAAATTTGAAAGTGTATAAGTATTAAAAGTGTTTAGATCAGAAAAATATGAGGATTGATGATCTGATAGACAGTTTGAGTTAACACCAAAATATAAAAATAGGTATTAAATAGAGTCTAATGGCACAATTTAACATGAAATTGAGCTCAAATGGATTCTCAAATCAGACAGCGAAGTTTTTATTCGGTATCGAGAAAAAGATTGATCAAAAGTTTGATCAGAACTCTAAAAAAAGCAAATGACCTATAAAAATCATCAAAATTTTCAAATCTACATTGAATGAGATATAGAATATTTTGGTAAATAAAAATAAATTTTATCGTAACACTAAAAGTGATTGAATCGAATCAATTTAAGTGAATCGAACTAGAAATGAATTCCGATTAAGCTAAAAATTTTTATGGAGATTTAATTTATTATTTTAAGAATTATACAATTAATTTTGAGTTAATTTGATCTTGAAAATAGAGAAAAAAATAATTTATAGTTCATTAAATGGGCTTAAAATTAATTTTGGGCTTAAATTAGGTCCAACCACTTTAGTTCGATCAGTCTAGCCCGAAATTCAACCTATATAAGGCCAAAATATCAGTATTTTCTAGACAGAACTCCAAATTTCTGCCTCTCTCTTCGGTCTTCTTCAAAATCGTATGCTTATCTTCCTCTTCTCACCAATTCTCTTCTTCTTTCTTCCAATTTCTCTCCAAAATCAAGCCTCCTACATTAATTTCAGCCTCTCTACAACATCTTAGCAGTATCCACTCTTCAATTTGAGTAGTAGAAGTGAGAGAAATCAAGGATTGAAGTTTATGTGTCAAAATTGAGGTAAGAGAAATTGAAGATTTTAATTTAGTTTAATGGTTCTAATAGGTAAATTAGAATATGTAAAGTATGTTTATGTGATTATTTTGCATAAAAGAAGAAAAAAATTGATGAATTTGTGCCTTGACATATTCGGCCACTTATGGAAGACAAGGGAGATGAAGTTGTTTTAAGGGACAAAAGTAAAAAAAAAGGAAGCTTGAGAGGGTAGAACAAGAGCACAAGGTTATTGGATACTTATTACACTCAATTTCATTAATATAGTTGAAATTTTCTTGAATTATACATTGTGTAACTATGACAACTTAAGTAGAAATGTGAAATAATTCAAAGTAATATGTTAGAATGATGAGTTAAGATGTAAAAAATATGAATTAGTAAAGAATATTTGGCCAAATTTGGAACCTAAGTTTAATATGTGAAAATTTGATGATTTTACGACATATTAAGCATGCAATTCATAATTTAACACATAATAAAGATGATATAAGTGATTAAAGTTAAAAACAATAAGTGAAATTAAGGTTACATAATTGTACATAATGATGGAATTCAAGGTAACTTAGGAATTATAATCCAAAATAATATATGCATGCATATATAGAAGGAACATATCCCAAATAATATACACATGCATATATAGCATGAACAAAAGATATGCAAAATATCCTAATATGTATATTATAACACTGTAATGTAGCTAAAAAGTATCTATGATCTGATGTGTGGATCATGTAGTGAAGCACTTAAACCATTAGTACAGACAGTACAAGAAGTGAATAAGCTCATCTATTCCTCAATCCGTTGATGGAAAAGTCGTCGTACCTGCATCTGCTACTGGATCTGTCCGACCCGCTGCTCCACTTGCTGTTCCAACTCTTGTTCAAGCTCAGCATAAATCTCAGCACGAAGCTCAGTACGAATCTCAGCTTGAAGCTCAGCATGCATAGTTGACAGACGCTGCTTAAACCTCTCCTCCATCTGTCTTGTAATGTGTGCTTCAAAAGCAAAAAAGGAACGAGATTTGCAAGCCTTAAGATAATACTGAGTCGCTGTAGCTCCAAGTCTACACACTCGTCCTCCATGTGCACCCCCTACTGCATCCAAGTATATGTGATTCTCATCAACATTTTCTCCTTCATTTTGAGATCTTTTCAATAGAAGCTGTATGATTTTGTCCTAAAAAATTCATATTTCAAATTAGAAGATCTGTAAATTCTTCTAGTATGCAATTAAATATTTACTCTTACATATATCACTTTGCATCTATCATTAACAAAAAACGTTCCATCATTCTTCTTTGTATGGGTGTACAAGAAGACTTCACAAGCTGTGGGCCGTCGTCATTTCTTCTTAGCCTAAAATAGAATAAAGCAAGAAAAATTATAAAAATAGACTCAGGTTTTGTCAAAAATTTGGCAGTATTTTCCCTAAAAATAAGACAAATCTAAATTGTCAAACCTGAAAAAATATTCATAGTTACACTTCTATAAGGATCAATGCATCTAAACAACCATTTTGGCCACTTGTCGACCCCAACTATAAGGATCAATGCATCTAAACAGCCATTTTGCCAATTTTAGGCCCCAAAGCAACACATAATAATCACATCCAACATATTTTGCTCATCGTATAACTCAAATTTCATTTACACTTGGATAAAAAATAATGCATTAATAACAACCATTTTAACCACTTCTATGCCCCAAAACAACTCATCTAATAATCACATCAAACATATAAATGCTAAAAACTCAAATTTTATGTCAATTTATTAATCATTGTTAAGAAAAAATGTCAACTTACCAAACGTTTTATATGCACGACAAGGGAGACAAACCCTCCAACATGGCATGATAATGAATACCATCTTCATTACCGCAACGTCTATTTTTTGAATTTTGTTTTGCTCACTTGACAACATCTAGATGGCCCCACATCTCTTGCCATGAAATCCAAACAGACTCCAGTATATAATTTGGACGATTTCTTCTCTTTTTCATCTTAGAGATAAAATCACCATATCTAATGGCTGCCTTTTTCTTCCACGTAAACTTTGACCAATGCATCTTTTAATGGATCTCAAGAGAAAAATTTATACATCTATTATTAAAAAGTTTTATAATTAAAATAAATACAAGGTATATATATATATAGGTATTTAATTTAAAAATGTAAAAATTTACCTTAAACTCTTCAAAATATACATCCTTTGTCTCTTGGCTGACGGCTGACCAACATGATCCTCCTCCTTCTAGCCTTCCCTCAAAAATCCTACGCATCTTGTGAGAACACTTACTGCTTGGCTCTAAAAATATGAATAGGATAAAAACGATAAATACATTAATGTTATTGGCAATGATCAATTAATATAAACACAAAATGAAATCATTAAATTTTTAATTCTCACTTTCCATCTCTAATGGTGACTTGTATCTTTCCAGATCCATCAAGGATAATTTCTTCTGGATTAGGGATTTCATCATCATAATCATCATCAACAATGTCTTGTAAATCTCCATTATCATGAGTATAATCCGTGGTCGAGGACATTCGAGGCACTATATCGAGTGGATGAGATGCAAAACTTGGAGTAGAAGATGAAGGAGATACATACCTATTTACTACTGCTGGCTATACTATTGAAGGTTGTGAAGGTGCAATTTAAGATGGTGTTTGCACTGATCGTTGTCTCTCCCCTACTTTCTTTGCAACCACTGAGTTGAATAAGCCTTGTAGTAACTCTGCGAACCACTGCCACTCGAATGTGCTTCCTCTTTAACATCTGTAATAAAATAAAACATATTAGAAATAAATTTATGTTAGTGAAAAAATGCAATCATTGGCCACTACCCTAACACATACAAGATTATTCACTATCCTCAGTGGAATGATAATCATTCCCTTCATCAATATTAGAGTCGTCGCTTGAAGAGATCAATTCTTGTTCCTCATTTTCTTCTTCAACTTCTTCATCAAGTTCTAATAAAATTTTATTTGGATCATTAAGCAATTGCAGTTCCTCTTTCAAATCTGTGACATTGATTTCATGTGCTTCAACTTCATCTTCTTGAAAAGCAACATATGTCCTTTTATCATCCTCTGAAAAATCAAACATTGACCTAGGCCTTACCTTCACAACTGCAAGCCAATTGACCTTATCCCTTCGTCTACTAGGATATGACATGTAATATACATGAGTTGCTTGCATTGCTAGCACAAACGGATCATACTTATTGTATCATAAAAACTTAACTAGCTTTTTTGTCTCATAAAAACTTCCAACCATCGTATGGTTTTGTGGCAAGCAATCCCTTATCAATGCACATAGTTCATCATAGCATCTCTCAGATAATATATGGTCACTTTTGCTTGCTAGCAATCGTGAAACAACGGATATTTGAGCTTGATTTTAACATCCAGGGTACAATGGATATCAACTACATTAAGCATGTCGAAAAACTTTTGTGCCATGGAATTTGGATTTTCTTTCATTCGGTCTTCCATCATTAAAGCTGGACCTGTCATTGTAGCATCAAATACCATTTGACGATATGGATTCCTATCTTCAACCTCATCTTGCTCATAATGTTGGGATTCGGTAGGAACACTTGTTGAGCACTGTCCAACTTCCCCATTGTATCACCACTCTTTGTAATTTTCCACAAATCCCTTTTTCAAAAGATGCAACCTAACTTCTTCACTTGTGAGGTAAACTCTATTTTTGCAGCTCCGAAATGAACATTTAATCTTTAAACCATCCATGAATCTTAATTAGCTCAATGCAAAATTTAAGAACATTGTCACCCCCGACACAAAATCTGGATTAATATGGCCATGATTATCTTTTTTCGCATACATCCATTTTCGGTTATTCTCCTCCATCATGACATACAATTAAGAATTGAGAATAACTAAGTAGTTTTAAACATTTATGAACATGCCATGGAAAAGTATGCATTTAAAATATGTTTTAATTTATCTAAGATTACATGGAAAGATAAAGATGAGCTTAGTTTTTTTTTAATAAGCAGCGCAGTATACTACAGTTGTTAATTTTCCAATAAAGATATCACTATACTATATATGTACATATTACATTCAGAATTTTCATCAGCTGATACTGTCCCAGATCAACATTTCCATTAAATATTCAAGAGAAATAACATTCTGGTTTCAAGTTCAAAGAGAAAGAAATAAGTATTGAATCGAATACAAGAAGAAGACTCACCTATAAAAATCAGAATATACACAAAGCAGGACAAACCCAGATCAGATTAGATCCCAATTAGCTTAGAAAGGCACAAATTTTGAAGTTTCACCAAGAAAATGCTCAATCTTACAAAGAATAGCTAAAAAACTCTTTTCCTCGTGCAGTAAAAAACAATATATAGTGCAAAAATCAGAATAAGCAAAAACAGAAAATATAATTTTGTTAAAAAGGAATGGAATTTGAGAATTGAAGAAGAGGGTTCACGTGTAAGGAATAAAACATTTAGCACGAATTTCAGGTAGTTATAGGCCTCCATTTGCCTTTGGAAATGCAAGTATGATTAGACAAAAAATAATTATCATTAGCAAAATTTAGTGGGTGACGTAAAGATTGTTTAAGTCGTTATAAAAACTACTATATTTTTATGATTAGTTGATAGGATATACTTAAATACTTTTTTTACATTTAGGGCTAAATATAAGCATACAAATTCAAAATATAAAATTTGTAAAATTGAACATCTATAGGTAATCCAACATTAAAATTTGATGGCTCTAATATTATCTGAAAAAATGAATTTGATCTTTAAATATTTTATAATCAAATAATGTTAAAAACTTAAATTATTTTAAATTTAAATTGTTAGTTGAGATATTTTTCCATGCATATATGGAGATTTGGAAGATATTTGAATGAACTATCAATTTGCCAATCAAATTTATTTTTAGCAACAATTAAATTTTGATTTAATTCCAATCAAACAAAGCATAGGTTGCAGTAGGCCAAGTTTGATCTGTTAGCTTCCCCTTCGCTGGGGCAGCCTATTTTGACTATCAGTTTTTTTTTTTTAGATAAGCTATCAATAAATTAATAAAAGGCCAGGAACAGCCAAAGGGCAATTACAAAAAGTCTGACCTAAGAAATAGGGCACAAACAAGAAAGAACAGCAAATAAACTGGGCAGCACCAAAAGAATAATAGACCAAACCAACAGATTTACTAATCAAGAAATTCCTCAAAACCCAAAACAGAGAGAAAGTCCATGCTAATAAGATTTCAGCTTATCAAAAAAGAAAATAAGTGAAAAATAAATGGAATAAAAATTGCAGTGACAGTGAGATAGTAATTATAAACTTATAAAAGAATTCCACCACATTTATTTAAAGATAATTATAAAACAAATTGAATATTAATTCTATTAGCCACAATCAAATAGTGTGCCACAACAATCAAATATGTTAAGGTTAAATGACACCAACACTAAAAAGAATAATTAGATAATCCCAACATAATCAGTGGCATGAAGATGACATGATTAGGTTAAGGTATGTATGAATGAGCCTTTTACAGATGCTTCATAAAAATATATATGCTGGCATATATTTTTATTGTATATCAAAAATTATTTATTACTTATTTTTCCTTTTTTGGAAATAAACTGATTAGTAGTCTGACATTGATAAAATTGGAACTCTCATCTATATCAATTTGGCTACTGACATAATAAGACTTGAAACCAGGGTGTAAATCTTAAGGTAGCCTGAGCAAATCATTTCAGCAGGGTGCATCATCACAACAAATAGGGACAATTCACCAGCTTATTTTATAATATTTTATATATGTTGGATTAGGAGGTCGTCAAGTTTATATTGACAGTGAAATTATGTCATAACATGGCACTGAATTAAACATGAAGTGGACAATTTGCAGACTAACCTTTAGGTTGATATTATAACTTCTTGTACACAAGGCGCTTCCATCTGCTGACAAGCCTAAACAACTTATCCTGCCCTCATGTGAATTCTGCAGAGATCCTAAGTCCAAAAACACCTGCAAATAATCAAAATTATAACTATAATTAGAGTCAATGGATCCACTGTCACAAAAAGTCAGGCACAACTCATGCAAACATACAAATGCATAAAAAATAAAAAAATTGAATTTGAGGCAAATTAAAAGTCTCACAACTAACCTAGAATATTTACTAGGTTAGACAATTCGCGCATGCATGCACGCGTGCAACCTACACTCATGGTGGAGGAAGCTTTACAAGAGAAACCAAAATTAAAAAATCTGCACACGAGTAAGTTAAATTGATCCAAACAGAAGGCAATGTCAATATTAGATGTTGCATGGATAGGACAATAATTGGCATTATATTGGATCCGATTGTAAATCCAAAATGAGGCAAACATAGAAGAAATATAATCCTACGTAGATTACAATAACAATGGCACGAACGATACCATCCAAAACATAAAACAAAGCACAATGCACTTCCGCTACAGTTAATATTTATATCCGATTTAACATTTAAAAGTAGACATCATATGGCCAACTAGATAAGAAAAAATCCACATGATTTTACATTGTAAAAATGGAATTAAAATAAAAAAAGTTGTCTATTAAAATATAACAAACAAAACCCACCATTATTAGCTGAACAACACAATAATAGAGTTCTATCCCACATAGTTAGTCATCAAATAAAATAGTGTCTTCTCTCACGTTTTCAACTCCCTTTACCGATTAGTGCATATGAATATGGATTCAGGTACCAAATAATTGTATAGCTCAACCAAACAATGTCTATGCTTAGCAACTCATTTAAATACTCTGCTATAAAGTTAACAAACAATTCAATTCAAATATCATCGGCAGCAACCTCAAATGAAGTCCTACCATTCATATAAGTAACTGGAGATTTTGGTTTGATACAATGTCTAGTAAAAAATGAATCAGAATATTGGGTAACTTATTTGCAGGGGAACATAAACTTCATTAGTCCTACAAACAAGTAAATATTAGGCTAGCTTTAGAGTAGATCAATACAAAGTAAGCATAAATGTAGGACCATAAAGAAAAGTGACAAAGGATTCAATTATATTAAACTAGAAAGCTAGCCTCTAAAATTAAACAGTATTATGATCACAATGCTTTGCAGCTCTCTACCAAACCTATAAATGTGCCTAAAGAAGCAACAATAAAATAAAATAAAAACCTTCCAAAGTAAAAACAAAGGATGGGGAAAAGGTAAATTTCAAATTACATAAGGTTTGCTAAAGAACTATGGGCACATTTGGTTCATTGTATTGTATTAGCATGTATAGTATTAACATGTATAGTATTAACTTGTATAGTATTAGCCTGTACAATATTAGTTTGTATTATATTATATAATATTTGGTACAAAATTGTATTATCTCGTAATACAATTTACACTGTATTTGATGCATAATATCGTAATATATTATTTTAAAAAAATTAAAAATAGATACAATTAAATTAATTTTATTGTAACTAATTTAGATAAAAATTTATAATTATAAAATATAAATTTTAATACATCAAATTTTTATTAAAAATAAAAAAATAATAAAAAATGACTATATATTATTAGAAAGATCGGTATTTCTAAAATTAAAATTAGATAAAAAATAAAAAAATCTAAACGACGAATTTGACGAAATATTTGAGCAAAAACTAAAAGAATTTATCAATTATAATATAATTTTTATATAATAGCTATTAGCTTATACATTTAATATTATAAGTTTGAAGATTTGGTTATAATGTAATAATGATAGTGGCGGCAGTGTGACGGTGGCTACAGCGATGGTGATGGCAGTGGCAGTTGTGGTGACGACTGAGTGGTGGTGGCAGCGGCGATGATGTGGTGGTGGCGGTGGTGTGGTAGTGGTGGCAGTGGCGGAGGTAGTGTGGGGGTGTGGTGGCAGCGGCAACGGTGGTGGTGGCGGTGGCAGCATTTGCAATGTGATGGTGTAACCAGCAGTGGTGGCGTCAGAGACGAAGGTGTGGTAGTGGTGGTGGTGGAGGGATGTGGTGGTGGCAGGGGTGGCAGTGGTGTGGTGGCAGGGAGCGGTGGTGGCTGCGACGGTGATGGTGGTGGTGGTAGCAGCAGCGAACGTGGTAGCAATGGTGATGGCTGTAGTGGTGGTGGTATCGGCATGGCGATGGTGTCGGGCGATATGGTGTTGGGGATTGTGATATTGCAATGGTGGTGGTGTTATCGACTGCGATGACAGGGGTGGCAATGGCGATGATGATGGTGGTGGTATCGGCAGTAGCGTGACAATGGTGGTGACAACGATATGCTGGTGGGGGCAATGGTGATGGCTGTAGTTGTGGTGGTATCGATGGCAGTGGCAATGGCGGTAGTGGTGGCGGCGACGACAGTGGTGGAGGCAGTGTAATGGCTTCAACGTCGGACTGATCGTGAATAGTACTTTCTGACAGTGAATAGTGCCTTCGAACCTAAAATGACACCCGAAAATAAAAAATATTTTATTGGACTATTAGAAAGTACTAGTCACGGGTAGTCCAAGGTTGAAATTTGAAGTAAATTTGAGGTCAAATAGGCCTCCGAAAGCCAAAAGAACGAAAACCGAGAAAATTAAGATTTATGGTTTTTAATTGAATTTTTGATCATTTTAGCTACTAAAAATATCAAATGAAGTCTAAAAATTTTAAAAAAATTACATATATGCTTAAAATAATGTTTAGAATATTTTAGTAGCAAAAATTAAAATTTTCGGCCACACTGGTATTTTTGAATCAGACCGATTTAATTTAGTCGGATCGATAAAATTGAATCGGACCCAAAACGAACTCCGATTGGGCTGAAATTTTAGGTATAACCTATTTTTAATGTGATATGAATAATGGAATCAAATTTGAGGAGAATTGAAGTTGGAAAGTGGGAGAAATTAATTAGGGCTAATTATCGGGTAATTAATGGGCTTAAACAATTAAATTTTTCAAGCCCATTTAAAGCCCAAACCAAGGCCCAATTTGGAGAGTTATATAAGCCCTTCCTCTCCAGATTTTTCTAGCAAAACCTTCCTTCTTTTTCTATCCTCTTGGTGGTCGAATCTTTCCTCTCTTATTTTCCTCTCTTTTTCTTTCAATTCTTCATCAATTCTCACCAAATCAAAGCCTACTAAAGTGATTTAAACCTCTCTAGAGTATCCTAACAAGATCTACTCTTTGATTCAAGGAAAGGAATCAAGAGAAATCAAGAATTAAAGTTTAGGTGTCAAAGTTAGGTATGTGAAATTATTGATTTTTATTTGTTTTTTAGGTGCCTACTACTAGTTTTGGGTGCCTAAAGGTCATTTTTTCTATTAAATTTAGCATTTGAGGTCAAAATAATTGAGTTATCTTTGATGGAAAATTCGATTTGTGAAGGAATCCAAGAAGAGGAGCAAATTTCTCAAGCCAAAGGAAAGGAAAAGGAAGTCTAGGCAAGGATAATCCATAGAAAAAGGTGTGTGACTAATAAATCCTTTTATTTCCCTATTAATTAAGTGAATTTCCTTTAGGTTTCTTAAGAAAAAATTCATATATTAGGGTAGAATTGAAAGTAATGTTATATTCATGCATTTAAGAGTTATATATGCCTATTAGAGACCTTAAATGAAGTTAAAAGAAATTGTATGATGGACTTGTAGTGTAGGCCGAATGAAGATTCATAAGGAACTAATGTAAATTTGAGCGATTTTAATGATTTTAGGCATTCTAATGTCAATATTAATGTAAATAAGTAGTTATGAATTTTTAGAGAATTTATGGGAATTAAATGAATATTTTCGGAATAAATATTAATTAGGTATTAGTTGAAAAATGTGAAATTTGAATGAAATATGGCATAAATTATTGATTATATGGTGAACTACTGTGAAATGTTTCATAAAATGTGTAAAGAAGACTGACTGTAATTATAAAGTACTGATACTGTATTGACAAGAAATGAAAAGTAAGAAAAAGAATAAAAGATTAGCTAATTAAAGGAAAATTGAGAAAATATGTGCCCTTAGAAAGAGTCAGGCAGCAAAACCTAGTTCAGGATATAATTGGCTGGTCATAGGGATACATATACCGCGGTGCAAGTCATGACGACTTGCTTTACTATGATTGGATCACTGATCTCCATAGTATATTTATCATACGTACTGTCATATGTTCATATGTTATATGAGGGATGATTTTGGAGATCATTTTTCATTCTGTTGTGGCCCTGTGGGGTCCACGTCCTGCATATCCGGTCTGAGAGTTTTCTGTCGGGTCTGTACTAGGGGCATATTGATAAAAAAATGTTAAAAGTGTAAAAGAGAAGCTAAAACGGAAGTTAATATGAAAAAGGACTAAAATGAAAAGGATTTGGAAGTTTAGGGGTAAAACGGTAATTTTCCTAAAAGATGATATTAATTAGTAAAAGTAAAAAAGGAAATAAGTAATAAGGGTAAAATGATAATTTAGTCAATTAATTGGTTAAAAAGTCAACCTTATAAAGTTAAAGGACTAAAATGAAATTTTACATGAAAAAGATTGAAATAAGGATTAATCGGTAATTTATAAATTAATTAATAAGATAAGATGAAAAAATAAGGAATAAAAAGGGCAAACTAGTAATTAATAGTATAAGATGTCATTTTAAAATAAAAGAGAAGTTTAAGGACTAAATTGAGAATATAAGAAAGTTTATAAGTTAAATGAAAAATTAGTCATTCTTAAAAGAAATATTATTTTAAATAAGAAAATTCGAGAATAATTAACTTAAATCCAAATTATTAAAGATACAGATATTTTAGGAAAATGCTATGATTTTTAGTCACCGCTGGGTATATTTAATGCTCAGCACGTAGGATTTACTGCGTGCAGGTACAAATAGGTTGGAGCTTTGGTACACAGCAGGAAATTGGAGCTGAAGAGTTAGAAGGATATTTTCGTATGGCGTGTATATATATACACTTATTATGTTTGGTTTTGTAAGGATAATATTGTAGCAATGATCGTACTGTGTATTATGTATAGTAGTATGTCGATGAGAAATTACAAAGAATGGATGGAATGTATGTGTTACTTGATAGCATTTGTGGGTTATTATGATTGGATTGAAACTGTTGTGCCTCTAAGATGCTGTGTAAATGTCTGCTTTTCAGGGGGCTAGTTAAGAATATAGCTGTTATATTGCCAAAATTTTATTAAATGCATAGTGATTTTCGGACAATTATAGGTTATTGATTAATGAAAGTTATTTTTATAATGATTGTTAAGTTAATGGAATCGGGTGAAAAAAAATTTCCTACTTATTGCCTATCCGACAAGACTGTTACAGTAAGGGTGTTACATTTTGTGGTATCAGAGCATTGGTTTAGCCGGTCCTAAGATCGAAGTGGGAATAAGTATGATTTAATTTTCCTGTATATATATATACATGCCAATTGTAAGTGATCAAGTGTGGTGGAAATCTAATGTGTACCTGCTCCTTTCTATTTTATAGTGTAAAGATGTCATCTGATCGAGATAGACAGGTGGGGATGGTGAAAGTGAAGCTTCAATAGGTACTGGGCAGTAGGAGGCCCCACAACCACAGGTTTCTTCTCCAACTGTGCCACCCCCACCTCCACAGCCAGATTTCCTTAATCTTATGGCTGAGTATATCCAGCAACGACTACAAGTGGGACAAGCACAATCCTCTCATACAGTTGTTCAGGTTCAGCCAGCTCCACCTAGAAGAAGACCCATTCTGGAACAGTAAAAAAGGTTGGGAGCTGAAGACTTCTCTGGAATGGATCCTTTGATACCATTACAGGCTGAAAATTGGTTATTTAAGATAAAGAGGCTTTTTGAAATCACAAACAGTTCGGTAGAAGAGAAGCTGAAAGGTATAGTTGCTTTGTTACAAGAACCAGCTTTTGTATGGTGGGATTCAGTTAGGAGGCATACCCCAGTGAATCAGTTGACTTGGGATTTCTTTGTGTCTCAGTTTGAGTTAAAATATGTTGGGTCAGAATACAAGTTAACTATGCAAGATGCCTTTTGGAGGCTTAGACAAGGTAGCAGATCAGTGGCAGAATATGAGCACGAGTTTGAGCGTTTGAGTGCATATCTTGATAAAAGTCAGACTACAGATGAAAAGCTGCGATAGAGGTTTGAGAGGGGATTGCACACCGAGCTCAGACAGATTATGGGGACCCAGTAGTACCCTACTTTGAGAGCCATGATGGAGGCATCTATTAAGTTAGAGACCATCCAGACTGAGTAGGCTGAGAGGCAGTCACGTTTTCAGCAAAAGAGAAAACAAGGACAGTCGAGTGGGAAGGGTGATCAAAGTAAGAAGTCAAAGGGGTCGTTTACACCTCAGAGCCGCCCTTCAGTTCCAGCAGGACGAGGTAGAGGTAGTGCTACTCGTGGTAGAGGTACAGCTACACCAGCTGCCAGTACTCCTTGGGATAGAGACAGTGGGAAAGCTGCAACTTGTGATTATTGTGGCAAATTTCATTATGGAGAGTGTAGATTCCAGACTGGAGCATGTTTTCGCTGTGGGTCCAGGGAGCACCAGATTAAAGATTGTCCGGCATTTTCGACTGCTTCAGTTCATCTCCAGCATCAGGTACTGGGTCCTCTGCATCGAGAGGTCGTGGTAGGGGAGCTGCCCCCATCACATCAGCCTCGAGACCAGTTGGACAGTCATCTCAGGGTTAGAGGAGATCTGCAGGCTAGACTTATGCTGTCAGAGCCAGAGAGAAGGAGGATGCTCCAGATGTGATAGTAGGTACATTTTTCCTATTATCTGATTCAGTTCATGCTTTGATTGATCCTAGTTCGACTCATTCCTATATTAGTAGTGCATTAGCTCGGGATAAGGGGATGAAAGAGGCATGCTTGGACTAGGATAGCTTGGTGAGTAATCCTCTGGGGCATAGCGTAGTGGTAAATAAGGTATACAGACAGTATCCTATTAGTGCCCAGGGACATATATTCCTGGCAAATCTTATTGAGTTGCCCTTCCATGAGTTCGATGTGATTTTGGGGATGGATTGGTTGTCCGCCCATCAAGCGACTGTTGATTGTAAAAGAAAAAGAGTCACGTTAAAGCTTGAAGATGATCGAGAAATTACAGTGGTTGGTGTGCGACATAATTATCTTTCTGATGTCATATCTGCTACTGCAGCTAAAAGGTTGATCAGGAAAGGATGTATAGCCTACATGTGTTATGCAGTGGAGGCAAAGAAAGATAGCCCAAAGGTGTCAGAAGTACCCACTGTCAGAGATTTTCCAGATGTGTTTCCTGATGAGTTACCAGGTTTACCTCCTGTCAGGGAAGTAGAATTTTCTATTGATGTGGCTCCAGGCACTACACCCATATCCATTGCTCTTTACAAGATGGCTCTAGCAGAGTTAAAGGAATTGAAGATTCAGTCACAGGAATTACTTGACAAGGAATTTATCAAACCTAGTGTTTCCCCTTGGGGAGCACCAGTCTTGTTTGTTAAAAAGAAGGATGGGACGCTCCGATTATGTATCGACTACAAGCAACTGAATAAAGTCACAATAAAGAACAAATACCCCTTCCCTCGCATTGACGATTTATTTGACCAGCTGAAAGGAGTGGGTGTATTTTCAAAGATTGACTTGAGATTAGGCTATTATCAAATGGGAGTAAAAGCTACCGATGTGCCTAAGACTGCTTTCCGTACTCAGTATTGCCATTATGAGTTTTTAGTCATGCCATTTGAACTTACAAATGCACCGGCTACCTTCATGGATCTGATGAATAGAGTTTTTCATCCTTATCTGGATCAATTTGTAGTGGTCTTCATCAACGACATTCTGGTATACTCTAAAACACCAGAAGAACATGATAAACATCTATGAATTGTCCTACAGACTTTGAGGGAGAAACAGCTGTATGCTAAGTTCAGTAAATGTGACTTCTAGTTGAATAAAGTATCATTTTTAGGCCACGTGATTTCTGTAGAAGGTATTAAGGTGGATCCATCAAAGATTGAAGCAATTCTCCAGTGGAAGCCACCTACAAATGTGACAGAAGTGAGAAGCTTCATGGGGTTAGCTGGATATTACAGAAGGTTTATAAAGGGTTTTTCCACTATTGCAGTTCCACTGACTCGATTATTACAAAAGAATACCAAGTTTGTGTGGACTGACAGATGCCAAGAATGTTTTGAGAAACTTAAAAGTATGTTGACTGAAGCTCCTATTCTCACTCAACCCAAACCTGACAAGGATTTTGTGATCTACGGCAATGCCTCCAGAAATGGTCTAGGCTGCGTTTTAATGCAGGAAGGCAAGGTGATTGCTTATGCCTCCCGATAGCTCAAGACTTATGAAAAGAATTATCCTACTCATGATTTGGAACTAGCAGCTATTGTTTTTGCATTGAAGATATGGAGACACTATCTGTATGGCACGAAATGTTATATTTATACTGATCACAAGAGTCTGAAATACTTGCTCACTCAAAGAGAACTTAACCTCTGATAGAGGCGCTGTTTGGAGTTGATAAAAGACTATGATTGTTTTATCGACTACCATCCAGGAAAGGCTAACGTGGTGGCTGATGCACTTAGTAGAAAATTCATGACAGGTAATGTAAATAGTTTCAAATGAATTGATATAGGTAAGTGATATATGTAATTGACTAATAGTATTGTTTGTAGCTCTTCGAGCTTTAAATTTTAGTCTGAGTATGGCATCAGATGGAGCTTTGCTAGCGAAAATGCAATTGAAACCAGATTTTGTATATCAAGTGAAAATGGCTCAGAAAAAGGATGATCGATTGAAAACTATTATGAGTAAGGTAAAGAATGGCGATGAAGGAGACTACTCTCTAAATGAAGATGGAAGACTTTACTACAAGAAAAGACTTTGTGTTCCAGATCAGGAAGAACTGAAGAAGAATATTTTTACAGAGGCACATCATAGTAGTTATGCTATGCATCCTGGAGGTAACAAGATGTACCAGGATTTGAAATCTTATTACTGGTGGCCAGGAATGAAACGTGACGTGACAGAATTTGTGGGTAAATGCTTGATATGTCAGCAAGTAAAGGTTGAGCACCAGGTTCCTTCTGGATTACTTCATTCTATTTTGATACCGGAGTGGAAATGGGACAGAGTTACTATGGATTTTGTTACAGGATTGCCTATCACTCGAAAGAAACATGATGCTATTTGGGTAAATTGATCGACTCACCAAATCTGCTCATTTTTTGCCAGTCCGGATGGATTATCCTTTGACCAGATTGGTAGAAATCTATATTAATGAGATAGTGAGACTTCATGGAGTACCGTCATCTATCATTTTAGATAGGGATCACAGGTTTACCTCTCATTTTTGGAAGAGTCTACAAGAAGCTTTGGGTACGATACTCCACTTCAGTACAGCTTTCCACCCCCAGTCAAATGGTCAGTCAGAGAGGGTAATTCAGACTTTGGAAGATATGCTGCGATGTTGTGTACTAGAGTTTGGTAGCAGTTGGGAAAAATATCTACCTCTTACAGAATTTTCTTACAACAATAGTCATCAATCTAGTATAAAGATGGCTCCTTTTAAGGCTTTATATGAAAGAAAATGCAAGACTCCTCTATGTTGGACAAAGTTGAATGAAAAGAAATTGATTGGGTCGGATTTGATTTGTGATTCAGAAGAAAAGGTACGAATTATCAAAGGCTGATTGAAAGAAGCCATGGACCGACAAAAATCTTATGCAGATTTAAAGAGAAAAGACATTGAGTTTCAGGTTGGAGATAAAGTTTTTCTGAAGGTATCTCCATGGAAGAAAATCTTAAGATTTGGCAAGAAAGGGAAGTTAAGTCCAAGGTTTATTGGTCCCTACGAGGTACTTCAGTGAGTAGGTCCAGTAGCTTATCGATTGAAGCTACCTTCGGAGCTAGAAAAGATTCACGATGTGTTTCATGTATCCATGCTCAGGAGGTACAGATATGACCCTAACCATGTCATTACACCAACAGATATTCAAGAACAACCTGATATGACTTATGAAGAAAGGTCGGTGAAGATTCTGGCTAGGGAGATTAAACAGTTAAGAAATAAGCAGGTCCTATTAGTGAAGGTCTTATGGCACCATCACAATGTGAAAGAAGCTACTTGGGAACCGGAAGCAACCATGAGACAGCAGTATCCTCTACTTTTTGAATCAAGTAAATTTCGAGGACGAAATTTATTTTTAGTAGGGGAGAATTGTAATGGCCTCAACGTCGGAATGATCGTGAATAATACTTTCTAACAGTGAATAGTGCCTCCGAGCCGAAAATGACACCCGAAAGTGAAAAATATTTTATTGGACTATTAGAAAGCACTAGTCACAGGTAGTCCAAGGTTGAAATTTGAAGTGAATTTGAGGTCAAATAGGCCTCTGAAAGCCAAAAGAACGAAAACCGAAAAAATTAAGATTTATGGTTTTTAATTGAATTTTTGATCATTTTAGCTACTAAAAATATCAAATGAAGTCTGAAAATTTTCAAAAATTACATATATGCTTAAAATAATTTTTATAATACTTTGGTAGCAAAAAGTGAATTTTTCGGCCAAACTGGTATTTTTGAATCGGACCGATTCAATTTAGTCAGACGGATAAAATTGAATCGAACTCGAAACGAACTCCGATTGGGCTGAAATTTTAGGTATAACCTATTTTTAATGTGATATGAATAATGTAATCAAATTTGAGGAGAATTGAAGTTGTAAAGTGGGAGAAATTAATTAGGGCTAATTATCGGGTAATTAATGAGCTTAAACAATTAAATTGTTCAAGCCCATTTAAAGCCCAACCCAAGGCCCAATTTGGAGAATTATATAAGCCCTTCCTCTCCAGATTTTTCCAGCAAAACCTTCCTTCTTCTTCTATCCTCTTGGTGGCCGAATCTTTCCTCTCTTATTTTCCTCTTTTTCTTTCAATTCTTCATCAATTCTCACCAAATCAAAGCCTAATAAAGTGATTTCAACCTCTCTGGAGTATCCTAGAAAGCCCTACTCTTTGATTCAAGGAAGGAAATCAAGAGAAATCAAGAGTTAAAGTTTAGGTGTCAAAGTTCAGTATGTGAAATTATTGATTTTTATTTTGTTTTTAGGTGCCTAATACTAGTTTTGGGTGCCTAGAGTTCATTTTTGCTGTTAAATTTAGCATTTGAGGTTAAAATAATTGAGTTATCTTTGATGGGAAATTTCGATTTGTGAAGGAATCCAAGAAGAGGAGCAAATTTCTCAAGCCAAAGGAAAGGAAAAGAAAGTCTAGGCAAGGATAATCCATAAAAAAAGATGTGTGACTAATAAATCCTTTTATTTCCCTATTAATTAAGTGAATTTCCTTTAGGTTTCTTAAGAAAAATTTCATATATTAGGGTAGAATTGAAAGTAATGTTATATTCATGCATTTAAGAGTTATATATGCCTATTAGAGACCTTAAATGAAGTTAAAACAAATTGTATGATGGACTTATAGTGTAGGCCGAATGAAGATTCATAAGGAACTAAAGTAAATTTGAGTGATTTTAATGATTTTAGGCATTCTAATGTCAATATTAATGTAAATAAGTAGTTATGAATTTTTAGAGAATTTATGGGAATTAAATGAATATTTTCGAAATAAATATTAATTAGGTATTAGTTGAAAAATGTGAAATTTGAATGAAATATGGCATAAATTATTGATTATATGGTGAACTACTGTGAAATATTTCATAACATGTGTAAAAAAGACTGGCTGTAATTATAAAGTACTGATACTGTATTGACAAGAAATGAAAAGTAAGAAAAAGAATAAAAGATTAGCTAATTAAAGGAAAATTGAGAAAATATGTGCCCTTAGAAAGAGTCAGGCAGTAAAACCTAGTTCAGGATATAATTGGCTAGCCATAGGGATACATATACCGCGGTGCAAGTCATGGCGAGTTGCTTTACTATAGTTGGATCACTGATCTCCATAGTAAATTTATCATACGTACTGTCATATGCTCATATATTATATGAGGGATGATTTTGGAGGTCATTTCTCATTCTGTTGTGGCCCTGTGAGGTCCACGTCCTGCATATCTGGTCTGAGAGTTATCTGCCGGGTCTGTACTAGGGGCATATTGATAAGAAAATGTTAAAAGTATAAAAGAGAAGCTAAAACGGAAGTTAATATGAAAAATGACTAAAATGAAAAGGATTTGGAAGTTTAGGGGTAAAACGGTAATTTTCCTAAAAGATGATATTAATTAGTAAAAGTAAAAAGGGTAATAAGTAATAAGGGTAAAATAATAATTTAGTCAATTAATTGGTTAAAAAGTCAACATTATAAAGTTAAAGGACTAAAATGAAATTTTACATGAAAAAGATTGAAATAAGGATTAATCGGTAATTTATAAATTAATTAATAAGATGAGATGAGAAAATAAGGAATAAAAAGGGCAAACTAGTAATTAATAGTATAAGATGGCATTTTAAAATAAAAGAGAAGTTTAAGGATTAAATTGAGAATATAAGAAAGTTTATAAGTTAAATGGAAAATTAGTCGTTTTTAAAAGAAATATTGTTTTAAATAAGAAAATTCGAGAATAATTAACTTAAATCCAAATTATTAAAGATACTGATATTTTAGGGAAATGCTATGATTTTTAGTCACCGCTGGGCTTGTTTAATGCTCAGCACGTAGGATTTACTGCGTACAGGTACAAATAGGTTGGAGCTTGAGTACACAGCAGGAAATTGGAGCTGAAGAGTTAGAAGGATATTTTCGTGTGGCATGTATATATATAAACTTATTATGTTTGGTTTTGTAAGGATAATATTGTAGCAATGATTTTACTGTGTATTATGTATAGTAGTATGTGGATAAGGAATTACAGAGAATGGATATAATGTATGTGTTACTTGATAGCATTTGTGGGTTATTATGATTGGATTGAAACTGTTGTGCCTCTGAGAGACTGTGTAAAATGTCTACTTTTCAGGGGGCTAGTTAAGAATATAGCTGTTATATTGCCAAAATTTTATTAAATGCATAGTAATTTTCGGACGGTTATAGGTTATTGATTAATGAAAGTTATTTTTATAATTATTGTTAAGTTAATGGAATCAGGTGAAAAAAAATTTCCTACTTATTGCCTATCCGACAAGACTGTTACAGTAAGGGTGTTACAGGCAGGGGTGGTGGTGTTGGCGACGGCGACAGGATGTGGTGGTGGTGGTGGCAGCAACAATAATGGTGGTAGGATGGTATTTAGTATTAATACGATATTTACCGTATTACACAAACCCAAGGATTTGTGGTGTATTATTTTATACAATATATGTGGGATAATGAGACATGTACTGTATTATATTATTCCCACATTAATTTTTCAAAAATTCTTCCAAACATCGTATTTGTATTAGCTTGTACTATTTTATGCTATCCTATATGCAATCTAGTGAACCAAACGTGACCTATGTGTATAACTCAACAAGCAAAAAAGGAATTTAACTATAGTTACAAAAACAACAATGACATAAGAGAAAGAGAGAATCACAAAGATAGCAAAGATTATTCAAGAATAAATATAATTCCTATAACATCAGTAAATTTCATTATTTTGTTGAACTAATGGCAAGGATTGGATTCAATTACATTCATTCACATCTGAACTCTCTTATACATTCTGCCAATATCATGCTACTGAAGTGGAATAATTCTAAGTATTTCTATCACACCATGCTCTTTAAATATATTGCGATTAAAATTATTTAGTCTTGCATACGATGTTCTGACAAGTCTTAGTATCATACTTATATCAACATACAAATTAAGCTAAGCAGGTAATCATAAAACATTATATAATTTTACTTTAATAGTAAATTAAATCATAACCATTCATTCAATTACTTGATGGAGATTTAAAGTTATCACATTATAATTTTACCTTAAGAAAAAATAGTTGATTTTAATTGAATACAACGTAGAAGAGAACAATATAGATGGAAGTTTTCAAAGATTGGAATTAATGGAAGATTAAGCCAAGTTAATATGATTAAACTTAATTAATATAATGTTAATAAAAACAAATGATGAAATGTGGCAAAAGAAAGAGAGGATACATAGGAAGCTGGCTAGCTATGGACCAATCGAGACCATCTTTATATATAAATCCATTTAGCCTTCTTTCTTCAATTTTTAAGATATTGACTGAAACCAATAAACATTTTGTTTCATTCATTCTTAAGTTCAAACGAATAAAGAGAATACTCCATTTCTGGGACTTTCATATTCAATGGCATTGACCAAAAGTCTTAATTGTTAGTTCTGTAGAATATTTCAAAGGTAAGTTTTAGTTTGGCCTTAGAATGCAGTTACATAACAAACATGGTTTATGTATGAGTCTTATATTTGACCTTTCAGTTTTCGTTGGCAATCCGCCTATCAAAGCCCACATTTTGTAGGTAAAACTTCATTGCATATATTAGCATAGGCTTTCTTTGAATCATTTTAAGGTGTATGTTATTTTAGTCATAGTTGCATTTGTTTTTGGTACTTTAGTCATTGATGGGAAACTTGAAAACTAAAGAAAAATAATGAAATTGTACCATAAGAAATGCTAAGATATAAGATTTTACTCATTTTGTTAACTACTATGGTAATGTTCATTGAACTTTTTTGAGATCTTACTCTCTCTCTCTCTCTCTATGTATATATATATATACACACACACACACACACTCATACAAACACACCATGGTTCTTAGAATTAAATAGGACACAAAATCGATAAAGATAGAGGTGTATGGTTTAGAGGTTCGACTGTTGATGGTTGTTGAAATCCCAAAAACAATAATTTACTTAGAAATTTGTAGCAGTGAAAAGCGTAATCGATTCCACAAATATTTATAGGATTTCAATTCTTGTTAAAACAAACAAATAAGTGAAAGGTTTTGAGATTGGAGTCATTAACTAATTAATCTTAATTAAGTAACCAAAATAGAATTAAATGGGTGAGAGACCTTTTCAGTTAAAGGAATATTAATCTAATACTGATTATGGATACAGGAATAACTATAGATCAAAATTGAAGTTACAGGAATAACCAAAATATGTACCTCGTAAAGCTTCCTCTCTAACTTAGAAATCAACTAAAATTGCAGCCATCCACCTGAAAAAAACAACAAACCCAAACCCAGATCAAAGAGGCATAAAAAAGAAAAATAATTGAGAACCCAGAGCAATCAACAACACAAAAAAAGAAGAAAATGAAAAGAAGAGAAAATGCACTGTGTAGATGAAAATTAAGGAAAACTTGGTTTAGATCGAGTGGATTTGCGAGATGTACATGTCACAGAGCATTCCTATAATTATGCAAAAAAGGTTTACATTTATAGACCCTCCAACACATAAAAGCAAGACTAGAAGAACAATAAAATACAAGGAGAAAAATGAAGCCTCACTCAAATGCCAAGAAAAGAACCTAGGTTTTATGACTAAATTTCTTTTATTTTTGGTTAAGCAGCAAAGATTTATTTGACATAGTAGAGTTCTGAGATAGTTACAAGATAGATCCAAGGACATAATGCACTAGAGTAACCCCTGACTAAGAAATGAAACATCATCAACAAACAAACCAGAAAAGCCCTCAAAAAAAGGTATACTAGTCAACAACTGCGAATCAAAACTGCGAAATGAAATTTAAACTCAAACCTTACAAAAAATGTCTATAACTAATTCAATCTAATTTGTGTATAATTGGAATCACGAACCCAAATCTGGTCATTTTTTTCTTAGTAAGAAATTTCTTTACAGCAGTTGTCGATTGTGGAGCTTATCATTTCAGAGATGTCGAGGGTGGAGTAAGTTGTACCAAAGCTATGGAGAGTGGAGAAAGTTTTATCCCAGTTGTCTAAATTCAAGTGAAACCCGTTTGTTAGGGTATAGGAAGTTTTATTTGAAAAAGAAAAAAAAAGCAAATGAGCAAATGGGTTTTGTGAAGAAGAAGGAGTTTTTCCTTCCTTTTTTTTAGTAACGCGGGGTTTGTCCCCGCCCATTTTTTTTTACTTTGAGGACCAGAAATTAATAACTTTTAGGATCAATTTCTATCCCTTTAAAAATAATATGAACTAAATTGGAAATTAATAACCATATAAAAATCGGTCCTTATTAGTATATTTTTAAGGACCAGAAAATTGACCGATCCATAAACTATAGTCTTTAATAAACCTTTTTCTTGTAGTGAAGTGCAAATTACACAGTAAGAGAAGGGCAAATTATAGTGCAAAACCAAACTAAGGAAGCCCTTTTTACACAACGAATTGAAGGCAGATAACAAATTAGGTAGGGTAGACAGACTGAAATTTTCACTTATACCGCCAAAATTATTATTGATCCCGCTCATGTAGAAATAGAAATTTAGGAGATTGGAAACAAAATGTTGCTCACTAAATTAGCATGAAATATTGCCTCGCTAAATTATTCATTAATTAGCTAGGAAAACTTAACTCGCTAAATTAGCATGGAAATTTTCCTAACTAAATGTTTCAGTTGTGAAGGAAAAATAACATCGCTAAAATAGTGTGGGAGACATCCTCGCTAAGAGTTTCAAATGGCGAGAATTTGGTTATAGCTAATTAGCAAGAATTATATCCTTACTAATTTTTTTCATACCTTAAATATAATAAAATTAATTATTGACCCCTCAAGTAGAAATAGGCATTTCACATTGTTAGAAAAAAAAAAAGATTGCTCTCTCTAACATTTTGAAAAGGTAATTTGTATCTTTAATTATCCCGGTACATAATGTAGATACACATTCAATCTAATTGTTAAACCTCACATCCAATGTGAATTACCAATTGCAAGGGAATAATTCTCACTAAAATAGCAAGGATAACATTTCAAGCTAAATTAACGAGGGTTTTTTCCTCACTAATGGTTAAGCCACACACCCCTTTACAAACCATTGGCGAGAAAAAAATCCTCAATATAATAGTGAGTGCTGCATTACAAGCTAAAGTAGTGAGGGATTTTTCCTCACTAATGGTCCCATGTATAACACATTGGCTAGGAAATAATTCTCACTACATTAACAAGGTCAAGAATCTAAGTGTTAAACCTCACATCAAAGTTGAATTACCCATTAGTGAGGGAATAATCCTCCCTAAAATAGTGAAGACTACATTCCAAGCTAAATTAGCGAGGGCTATTTCCTCGCTATATTGTTAAACATCATATTGAAGGTGAATTACCAATTGCAAGGGAATAATCTCACTAAAATAGCGAGGGCTATTTCCTTGCTATATTGTTAAACGTCACATTAAAGGTGAATTACCAATTGCAAGGGAATAATCTCACTAAAATAGCGATGACTACATTTCAAGCTAAATTAACAAGGCTTTTTTCCCTCGCTAATAGTTAAACCACACACCCCATTTACAAACCATTGGCGAGGAAATAATCCAAGCTAAAGTAGCGAGAACTACATTCCAAGCTAAAATAGCGAGGGATTTTTCCTCGCTAATGGTTAAACATACACCCCATCTACAAACCATTAGTGATGAAATAATCCAAGCTAAAGTAGCGAGTACTGCATTTCAAGCTAAAGTAGCAAAGGATTTTTCCTCACTAATGCTTCTATGTATAACACATTGGCTAGGAAATAATTCTCACCATATTAACAAGGACCAGAATCCATGTTAAATTTGTGAGGATTACATTCTCACTAAATGTTAAAGCTCACATCAAAGTTGAATTACCCATTGGCGAGGGACTAATCCTCATAAAAATAGCGAGGACTACATTACAAGCTAAATTAGCGAGGGCTATTTCCTCGCTATATTGTTAAACCTTACATTTACCATAAATAAACAACTGATGAGGAATAGAAACCAAGCTAAGTTAGCGAGGATTTTGTTCTCGCTAATTGTTAAACCTCACATCCTAAATGAATTACCCATTGGAGAGGGAATAATCCTCACTAAAATGGTGAGGATCGTAATCCTAGCTAAATTATCGACGCTAATTGTTAAACCTGAACATCCTAAATGAATTACCCATTGGCGAGGGAATAATCCTTACTAAAATTGCGAGGACCGTAATCCTAGCTAAATTAGTGAGGATTTTTTCCTCGCTAATTATTAAACCTGAACATCCCAAATGAATTACCCATTGGCAAGTGAATAATCCTCACTAAAATGGTGAGGACAACAATCCTAGCTAAATTAGCGAGGATTTTTTCCTCGCTAAATCTGTATACCTTTCATTTACCCTGAATTGAGTATTAGTAAGATTTGATGGTTAGGGTTTCAGTCCAAACTAAATTAGCAAGGGTTATATCCTCGCTATATATTGACGCCAAAAATTAGCGACGATAATATTTAATTATCGCTAAATTATTGCATTTTTTTGGGTTTTCACAACCCCTATTGATATTTGCGATAGAAATTATTTTTTGTCACAATTTGATCGTTATGTAGTGCATTTAGAAACAAATTTCAATGTCATCGCTAATTTGTGTCGCTATTATGCATTTTTTTGTAGTGAAATGGCATATTTTAGTTATTTTTATGTGATAATACATGTTTATGTGATGAATATTTAAAGACAAGCATGACTAGATATCATAATATTATGCATCATTTATTACATAATGTGATCAGTATGAAAAACAAGTGAAAATGTTATATAATGTAAGAAAATAAATAGCCCAGTAGGAAATCCAGAACTGTAGATATAATGGCTAGCCATAGGGTAATCCGAAACTATAGATATAATGTCATAAAGATAATAGAACAAGAAATAAGGTGAAAAAAAGAGATTAATAATTTCAAAAAGGGTAGAACTGTAAATATATGAGAAAATAAGGATAAAGGAATAAAATATGCAAGAAAGATGCCATAAAGTCAAATAAATAACAAATAAAGCAAGAAATGTAGTTAATAGTGCAAAAGGGTAAAAGTGTAATTGCACAAGAAAGTAGGGATCAAAAAGTAAATTAGGTATAAAAGAAGTCATAAAGGGGAAATAAATAAGAAACAAGACAAAAAAACATGATTATTAGATGCAAAAAGGATAAAAGATGTAATTGCATGATAAATCAGGATTCAGACAATAATTTAACATCAGTAAGCGAATTAGGAAGATTAAAGTGGTCAAATTAGACAAAAATAGCAAAAATGTAAATAATAGATAGTACAGGGGTAAAACATAATTTTTCATCTTATCAGTAAATTTAGGGATTAAAAAGCAAATTAACCATCTGAGTTGCATTAAAGATCAAAGTAAAGTCAAATGAATCAAAATGAAAGTCAAATAAAGTCAAATGTGATAAATAAAAAGTTTGAGGGCTTAATTGTAACTTTACATTCAAGTAGAGATTATATAAGATTTAATAAGATAAGATTGAATATAAAAAACTATTAAAGAAAAAGGGATAAATTCAAAATTAAATTAAGTCAAGTATGAAGAAATAAAAGTTTCAGAACTAAATTATAATTTGACCTTTAAATAATAATTATATGAAAATTTATAAGAAAAATGAGTAATGAAAGATCAAATGGTACAACTAGGATAATAAAAAGTAAGATTGAGTTAATTAGTCAAAGGTAAAATGGTAATTTACCCTTATATAGAGGAAAGTTGGAAATTAAATTGTAAATCAGAGAGTAAAAATGAAATGAAAGATACAATAGAGTAAATAGGGGTAAAAGAGTCAATAGGTAATAAAATTCAGATAAAAAGAGATAAAAAGAGAAGTTTAAATAAATTTAGTGTATGAAGGATAAAAATCGCAATTTAGTTAAATAGTTGAGGAAATAAGGGTAAAATTATAATTTTGGCAAAAGAAGCAAGTATAAGGGTTAAAATGAAAGAAAATGAAACTAAGTTAAAGAAATAGTTAATTTTGGTAAAGGAAGTAAATTCAATGGCAAAAATGAAAAGAAGTAAAATTTCATGATAGATTCAAGTGAATTCAAAGATACCCTAGCTTTTCATTTATTGATTTTATTCAATCTTTCAGTTGTTTGTGCGTTTTACTTACATAATTTTCATTTAGTTAATCATCTTAACCTTGTTTGTCTAAATAATAGAAAATTATCACAATTTTGGTACTTAATCATCAGTCCTTATGGGAATGATAACTCATTCACTCTTTATTACTATAATCGATTTCGTATACTTGCAAAAATTGACAACAGTCATATTGAGAAAACTAAATAAACGTAAATATTATTTTTAGATAGAAGTAAGGATTTTGAAGAAAATCTTACAAGTATGGAAAATCTAAAAGCAACTAGGAAATTAAGTACAGTAAAATAGTATTCAATCAATAAGAAAAGAAATTTATATTGATATTGAAATTGAATTACATAAGCAGCACGTCGGTATGATAGAATGTACAAACTATGCTGAGATCAGAATAAAGTTCAAATAAAGTGCAAAAAGTAAAATAATTAAATTAAGTGACAATCAAAAGCTAGTAAGTAATTACATAGAAAAGGTAGGGGCATAAGTATAAATTAATATTGAAATTATAAATAACAGCAGTTGGACGATAAAAAGATCAAATCAGCCAGGATTAAATGATAAATTAAAAAAAAGAATAAAATGGTAATTTTGAAAAATTAGCTTATTAGATGAAATTTTGTGTAGTTGTATCCATCATTAGGCAATAAAGTTGCTTAGCGCATGGTTGTTTGACTGCACGGAGGAATAGGTATTGAAGATGCAATGATGAAGGAACAAAATGGCATGTACATATGTCGCTGATTGGAACACAAAGAGTAGATAACTCATATACTAGGTTTAGATACATGATTAATAATGTATTGTGTTTGTTATGATTACAAACTTATTGTAATGGCCTCAACACCGGGTTAGTCGTGAATAGTATTTTTCGATATTAAATAATGTTTTTCGGGCTGAAAAGTACATTCGGAAGTGAAAAATATTTTATTGGACAATCAAAAAATATTGATCATGGTGAGTCCATGGTTGAAATTTAATGTGAAATTGAGGTCATATGGGCTTCCAAAAGTAAAAAATACGAAAAGGTAACAAATCAATTTCTATTATCGGAGAACTGACTTAACTTTATATAAATATTTAAAAATAGCAAACGAACTCCGAAAATTGCCAAAATTTGTAGTTAAGCCTAAAATAATATGTAAAATATTTTGGTAATGAGAAGTGAATTTTTTGGTAAAATCGGTATTTTTGGATCGAACCGATTTAATCGAATCGGATCAAAAATAAACTCTGATTGAACTAAAAATTTGTGTACAACCTATTTTCGGGATGATAAAAATTATAAAATTATTTTTGAAGTGATTTGAAGTTGGAAAATGGAAGAAATTAATTAGAATCATTATTGAATAATTAATGGGCTTTGATTTAATTAAATTAGCCAAAACCCAAGCCCATTAACCCAAGCCCATGATAAGCACTATAAATATGTGGGAGACACAACCATTCTCTTGTGGGATCCAGAACCTCCAGCAGCTTTCTTTTATTTCCATGGTGGCCAAACCCTTTATTTCTCTCTTTTTCACCATTTTCTTTATTAAATCTTCATTTTCTTACCTTGATCCAAGCATAAGAAATGTTCCTTAGTCTCTCTATTTGCTGGATCCAACTTCAAACTAGAGATTGATGGGAGAAAAGCTAAAGAAATCAAGGATTAAAGGCATGAAGGTTAAAAATAGGTAAGTAATTTCTTGGGTTTTAATTTGATTTCAAGGCACCTATAGCTAGATTTAGGTGCCTAGAGTATGTTTTTGTGGTTGGTTTGAGTTAAATTTATGTTTATCTTGATGAAATTTAAGGTGAAAATTTCAACCATGGAAGATATTTTTGAGAAAAAATGGTTTTCATAGGTTCAAGGCTTAGGAAATAAATTTTGTGCAAGGTTAATGTCAAGATTAAGGTTACTGACTACTAAATCTTAGTATTTTTCATTTAATTTAATGATTTTCCTTAGGATTTATTAAGGAAAAATTTGTATAATTGATTAAATTTGAAATTAATTATATAATGGTGTAATTAGACCTTAATTAAGTGTGTTAGAATGTTTAATTTGAATAAAAAAAATTTATAGGAAATTTTATTGAAGTGGCCAAATTTCATGAGGAAAAAAATTGTATGTTAAGTATTTTAGTGATTTTAAGACTTAATTTAATAGTATATGTGAAATAATATATGTAAAAATTTTTGTGAAATTTATAGAAATTATGTGAATATTTTTAGAATATTTATTGAATATGTAATTAAGGAAAAATCAGAAAAATATATGTATATTGTAATTACCCTTAATATAATACAATTGAACCTTAATTAAACTTAAATATAAGTTTAATTAAATTGAAATAAATTTTTAAGAAGAAATTCCTTAAGAGCCGAAATTCATTGTTAAAGAAAAAGAATGTGTACAGTAAGCAATTTGATGAAATTAAGCTATAAAATAAGGTAAAACATGAAATATAATGTCTATGAATTTTTAGAAAATTTATAGAATTTATTCAAGAATTTTTGAAGTTAAGGACAAATATAAGTATATAATGTAAATGATGAATTATGGTGAAATAATTCATAAAATGAGTAAAAATGATAATAATTGAAGAATAACGTTCACATAAATTTTTATAGAATTTATGTGATTTATGAGATTATTTTTGAAAAATAAATATTGAATATGCTTAAATGAAAATGTTGAATTATTGAAAAATAATTCAATAAACAAGCAAAAATTAGTAAATTAATGTAAATTAATTTATATTTTCCTATAAAGAAAATGAAAAAGTCAAATTATGAATTTAAGGAAAATAAAAATTATAGTAAGTTAGGTCATCGTATTGAATTATTACAAAATAATTCATAATTCCAATAAAATAGTAAATTATTATAAATAATTTACAACCCGTATAAAAGTATTTCGAATTTCGAACAATTGTAAATTTAGAACGAAAAAGTAAGAGTTAGTTATAATTCAAAAAGTAATAAAATGACTGTAAAAGTAAATTATTGAATTATAAAGAAATAATTCAATAAGTGCCAAGAAAGAAAAAGAGTGAATTATCCTGACATAATTCGCAAAATATGAAAAAGTATTGAGAAAATAATTAGCTAAAAATTGGAAGAATAATAAATGTTTATAGTAAATTATTATAAAATAATTCACGTAAAAGTGATTGTTAAGAAAAAGAAATTGAAAAGAAAAAGTCATTGTATAGTCAATAACACTAAAAAGAGTGCGATTGACGAAGATGTATTTTTTAAATAAAATGAAAGAAATTAAAAATTATTGAAAAGTGAAATTATTCTGAAAAAATAATTGATTGTTTTTGCCCTTAGCAATAGCCAGGTAGTGATTTTCTTATTCAGGATATAATTGGCTAGCCATAGGGACACCCTATATCGTAGTACAAGTCATGGCGACTTGCTTTGCTATGGGTAGGATCTCTAATCTCCATAGCTTTAGTGTAAAAGTGAAAGTGTTAGTGCAATACTTTTTGGAGAAAGGGCCCCTTTGGGGTCATTTCTCTATCAGTAGGATCTTTGGGTCCATGTCCCGTATATCCTATTTTAGAGTCCTGACATATTACACTAGGGGCATAAAGAAAGTATAGTGCTAAAAATGTAAAAAGACAATGAAAATTGATGATTAATCGTGAAAAAAGGACTAAAGTGAGAAAATATAATTTCAAGGGCAAAATAGTAATTTTTTCAAAAAGTGTAAATAGTGAAAAAATTAATTAAGAAATGCTTATAAAAGGTTAAATTAGTTATTTGATAGCTAAACTATTTAAAAATGAAGTTTTATGTCCAGCATGGACTAAAATGTAATTTTCCATAAAAATGACAAAATAAGTGTAAATTGATGTAATGTACATCGACTGTTAGCTTAAAAAGTAAAAATAAGCGTATTAATAATAAATTAGTCATTTTGCAATAAATAAAGTCAGAAATGAAATATTTATAAGAAAGACTAATTGATATATTATATACCAATTACTGTTTTGAAAATAAAAATTTGTAAAATAAAGCTAAAGTTGTAATAAAAGTCCAAAAATGACTATTTTGCAAATAATAAGTAAAAATGATGATTATTGCAGTAAGTAAATTAAACAGTACTAATTTGTAATGAAATCAGGAAATAAAGATTTAATTGCAAAGTTGCTAAGTAATAATATTACTGGACATTAAATGTTAAAGTGTTAATGATTGTCTTTTGATAAATAAATCAAAAGGCCAAAGTGATATAAAGAAATAAACAACAGAAATTGTAGGACTGCTAATAAAAAGAATAAATTGTGACTAATAAAGAAATCAAGTATTGAATAGAAAAATTTGCCATTACAGTGGCAAATAATAATGTAAATCATCAAAGAACTAATATTTGTATTGACCTGATTAAATAAAAATTTGAATATAAAAAGTTAAAGTTAAGTCAAGTAAGAGCAATAGTAAAAGTAAGAAAAGAAAAGTAACTTTTGCAATTGGAATTACAAAAGAAAATATTTTGAAGTAGATTTAACTGTTTAGAACCAAAGTAACAAGCCTGCAAAAATTGTTGATAATGAACTGAAAAGACTATCAAAATTATTAAAAGGAATGTTGGTAAGACAAAATAAGAATAGACATGTTAATGTAAAAATTAGCATAAATATGATATTTTGGGTATTTCGACATGTATATACTCAGCTAATAGTAGTAAGACTTGTTTGTATTTTGGATTATTATTGTATTAATAGTAATTATTGCATAGTGAATGTATTTGATTGGTATGTGAATAATGGAATGTTATGTATCTATTTTATGTGATATGCTATTGTGCCTCTTGAAGGCTGTGTTATTGAAAACAAAATTTAGGCAAATCGTTTAAGTTCATATCGGAAAGAACTATTCCGTTAAGGGTGTTACACTTATAGTGAATCTATTCATACATGTATATATTTTAAGTATGTTAACCGGTATCTAACAAGTGTATTAGATCGGCTAGTAATATAGAAAAATACAGATTAAGACACTAAATATCGAACCCAAGAGAAACTTATGTATGTATGAAAGATCTTAAATTTTTAGAATGAAAACTGTGTGTGAGAGAGAAAAGAAATCCCAAACTTTTAATGATGAAAATTTAACTAAATTAAAGATAGAAATTTAAGTAACCAAACTAAAACAAGTAATTATAGATTAAATCAATTAAATTAAAACAATTGCACGTAAACAAGAGAGACAAATCAATATTAAAGACAATTTTTACTAAATGACTATCCACCTTAACTTATATTATAATGACTTAATCAAAAAGGGAACACAAGTAATCATGAAGAAATTTGATGAATAAAGACAAGATATCTTAAAATAAGAATATCATTATAAGCATTAAACCTATCTTATTAAGAACAATTCAACACTTAGTATCAAAAATCTAATTTTAACCTCTTAGATATCTATTAAACCCTTTTTCAAGCAAATTTAACTTTCACCTATTCTTGATTTTAATTGTTCTTAATCTTAATTTACCATTATCAATATACAATTATACCTAACTTAGAATATAATTATGTATTAATACCAATAAACCAACCTAAGAACATGCAAACCAATAGTCATGCATAAATCAATCATCAACTATTAATTAAAACAAGTTAATAATCAAAATATGAATAACCAAAGGTAAGATTATGCCCAAAACCAAGAAATAATCAACTTGCATCACATTAAGTACAAACTAAGTCATGACAATATAAAGTCAATGATTCAAGAATCCTTTAACAAAAGTAAAAGAAACTACTCACTACTTATATTGAAAAATAAAGCAAAAGTAATAAGAATATTCAAAAACATAAAGATGAAGAAACTTCCTTGATAACTCTATAGAGAGAAACAAAGAAGAACTTAAACTTAAACAATTGTTCTAAAGAAAAACTAAAGTAAAATTAAGCTAAATTCATATTTAAGAGGCTAATCACTCTATATCCTGCTTTGGTGCCTTGAATATTCTTTTATAGGCTTTAAGTAAGAATTTTGGACCTTAATAAACTTTCTAATCCATGTTAAATTAGAGTTCTACTCAAATAGGAAGCTTTATTTTGTGTTTTTCTTCATATCAATCGAGAGAGTGATGAAAATCACTTAGCAGAGTGAAGATTTACTAGAGAAAATAAGGGAACAGCTTGGGTGAGTGACATTTTGCCTTTAGGTGAGTGAAAATATCACTCAGGACAGTGGACTGGACACTCAGCTGAATGATGCTTCATTTTTGGCTAAAAATCTCTTCTTCTCTTGCCTTTTTTCTTTATTTTTCCTCTTTTCTTTATTAAACTTCTTTCTTCCTTCAAATAAGATCCAAAAGATACCAAAATTCATATTTAGACCTTAAAATACAAAGTTGAAATATTTAACCATAAAACAACTCAAATAACACCAAACTTACTTAAATAAACACCTAATAAATATACTTATAATTCACAATTATCAAATACCCCATACTTGGACTTTACTTGCCTCCGAGCAAATTTGAACAAACCAACTCCTCAAAGAAATCAAACTTTAACAAATAATTATGCATTTCAAAATCATGTTTAACAATTAACAAGAGCACTTAATAGACCTTTAACTAGAATAAACTCAAATAAGACAATATAAGTTTGTTTCTTTGTGCGTGTGCAAGATCAAAATATTTTAAGCATTTTTTAAAAATAAAACACTAATGCAAAGATTTATCCAAGCTTAGAATGAATTTACACCTAAATATACAAATGGTTTCGCACTTAAAACTTTAGATACACCATAAGCCTTTCTTTTAGCATCGGAACCCGAATGTCATCTCAGCTAAACAACTCAAAAGCAAACTTAGAATCACATAAATCTTCATTGGGTTGTAATGGGATCAAAGTGTTGGTTATCAAAGAATGGATATAATATAATAAAAAAGAATAGCCACCCTAAAATAAAATAGACTAACATTTCTAAAATTTCATCCCACTAACATAAAAATTATAGTACTTAGCCAAACTTGCTCAACCATTTTATATTCAAAGTACTCTTATGAGAAATAACTATTGATACTCTCTCAAATTCACAATTCATCCCATTTTTAGAAGTCACAATTGCTTTCCCTTGTAAATATCCCATACTTAAGATTTTTCCATAAATGCTAGCTTTATTTTAAATTTTCTTTCTTTTTTTTCACACTAGCTTTGTTGTTGGCAATACAAGAATGAAATGGATAATAACAAGGAATTTTTACTTTTTAATTGACTTCACCAATAACACTTGACAATAATACCAAAATTATTGTACTACACCCTTTATAATACTCAATTTTTATCAATCCATCCAATCATAGAGTGGTTAATTCTAGAAGGGAATATAAAAACTTTTTAGGCTATATGGTTAATAAATCAGTGTAACAAGAAAAAATAAATATGGAACGAATAAAGCATGCCTCATTAGGCTCAAAATGACTTAACAAAGGTCAGTGTATAACAAAAGCTAGGAAACAATCTTTTTATGGCTAACAATAAAAATTATGCCTAAATCGCTTTCTAAGTTGAATTGAGTTGCTTTTATGCTTTGAAGGGTGATGAGTAAGGGTCTAGTATTCTAAAATTCCTTACTCAACTATTCAATGCATTGGTTTTTCCTCTAAGTTCAAAAACTAGTCTATAGTGCTCAAAGAGTAGAAACTAACAAATATAAACCAAGTTGAATGTTAAACTAGCTAAAAATTCATTAAACAACATACTCATTTTAATGCTAAACAAGAATTTTAAACATTGCACAGTCTAAGTTCAAGTTCAACAAGTTCAACTTTGAAGATAAACTGAGGCAAACTAACTTTTAGTGCAAGCTAAAGGATAATTTTGAACTTAAGCAAACTCTTAATAAAATATTTAACTAAAGAGAACTAACTTTACTAAGCTACTAACAAAGAAATACAAACAAAAATAAAAGAAATTCATGATTGAAAAAAGAGAGGTACATTTTGTGTACTTCCTGAAAATTTGATTTTAACACACAAGCTCTACCCCCTTCACAAAAAGTTGTTATCCTCAGCAAAGTAGTTCATTGTGGTGGCAAATCTGGAGGAGAACATTTTTTCCAAAAGCTTTGAAAAAACTGCTGAAAATTCCTCGTATGCTCATCGAGGTTTTCTTGCATAATGTCCATTCTTCCTTGTAAACTATCAATCCGAACATTGACCTTATCCAATCTTGCAGCGATCATAGATGAAGAAGCATCTTCAGTTGAAGGTGGCTTCTAGTGATCGGCCTCCTTATGGTCTGTGTTCTCATGCACATCATTTTTTTCTTCGTGATTCCCTTGCTCTCGAATCTTATTCAAAAGTAAATATTCAGCTCTTATAGCCCAATGGCGATGAGGTTTAGGTACCAAAATCTTCATGTGTATAAGCATAGCGAAGTCAATATACTCTAAATCACCTTCAAGAGGATCTCCTATGGCTTCGTGATTCACAACTTGTGCTAAAATAGTCGCAATCCAGCCAATGGAAATTTCTTTTACCCCAACAGGTTTCTTCTGTAATTCCTCAATTTTTTATGCTATAATATATGTTCCATTGATGGAAATCCCCTCAGTCATGCATCTTCAAATCATAATTTCTTGAGATTTGACCCACTAAGCCCACGAAGATAGTTAAAGATGTTTTTAGAAAGATACATATGAAGAACTCGAAGGGCATGATCTTTAAGTGCATGAGTTTTAAGAGTACCACCCTTCCATGGTTCATGATTGATGGGTCTCGCACAATTTCCCAATTCTCATGTGAAGTGTAGGAAGGTTCCTCAATGGTATCTGCTGAAAAGCCTAAGTATTATGAAAATTAGAGAAAGTTTATCGAGTAAAGCTTCTTGTCTAACTTAAAGTCGACAGTGCCAAGGTCTCCATCACCCTTAAAATAGCATTCAAAAGAATATAAAAAATCCCTTGAAAGTTCTGGGTAGACCTTGGGTTTATAGTCCATAAAGGCCTTCCAACCAATGTTGTTAATCAAGGGCAAAATTTCATTCCATAAGTTTCCATCATATATATCCAAGTAAATCTCACTCAAATATGTTGGCTTGACATAAGTGTGTATGCTAAAGTAAGCATAACGCAATCGTTTAACCTTATCCACATAGCTTGGAAAGTGGAAACAGGAAGAGCTTGAAGCTTTTTCATGCTTAGCTTTCTTAGAATCCACTACATAAAACAAAAGAATAAAAATTAGTGAGCAATATGTAAAATGTACACATGATTCCAAAGTAAACAAGCAAGGATAATGCCAATCTTTGCACAAGATTAATGCCATGCTTTTAATAATATAACTGAGCAATATGAGTGGGAAAAAGCTAATTGTTCAATGAAAGGTGGAATTGCAACATGATATAGCTTAAAGAACAACTAACACCTGACATTTGAATCTCAACAAGTGACTAAATCGTGAAAGCTAAATAAACACATTGACCAACTATATAACATATAAATAACATGAACATGACATTGAAATCAAAGTGCAAATGGCATTTGAGAAAGCAATGATGATGAACAAATTCCAATGATAAAAGATAAGAATTTTCAAACTAAATTGTGAAAACAAGCCATTTATGCATTTCATCAAATACTTGGTGTGCACACATTGTAAAAGTAAGAATAAGGTCAAAATGAACCTTAAATTTCACCAAAATTGAAACTAAGCATCAATAACATTCATACATTAAGCACAATGCATAATAAAGCTAAGAGCAACAACAAATTTTCATCAAAATGAAAGTGAAAATACCCCAAGTTATCACATTTCAACAATATTTCCAAGCCAATTTAATCAACTTAACAAATGTATACTGCAAAAATTAATTTATAAACCACTTAATGCAATTTAACAAGAAAAATTGAAGAAATTCAACCTTGGTTCAAGATCACTCGGGAGAGTGAGAATTGCTCTTTAAGAGAGTGAAAAAACTAAGTGGACGAGAAATAGTGGCCAAATGGGGCATAGGGGCTTTTAAAACACACCACTCGGCTAGGTGAGGGGGGCATTCAACCGAATGAGTGCTTGTTGTCCCCCATGTGCAAAAAAATTTTTGAAAGAGTGAGGAAAGCTTAAAAGGCACTTGGCTGAGTGACTTGGTCCACTCGGCCGAGTGACCCTTTTATGCTTCAAATGAGATATTTTTATGCCTCTAAAGCCCTCTACAAACCTCTCTTATGAATAAATGAATTAATTAACCATCCAACCAACTCAAATTAAGCATGAAATCCTAAATAAAAACCTCTCAAATTCTCAATGCATCACACTCATCCTTAATTATGCATAATAGCACTTTTAAGTCTAACTCACTAACATGCATTTAAACCTTAATTGTTCTTGAAGTTTCTCACTTTATCATGCATACTCATTTAAAACTTATAGGCACTTATAAGTCACTTAACCTTATGACCAATTCATTTTTAACTAAACTATTAAACACCATACCTCTCATTCATGAGTCAAAAGTAAAACAAACCAAGCCAAACCAAACTGACAACTAAACTAAAAAGACACACCCAATACATAAAAATAACTAAATAAAAGCAAAGGATACACAAATTTAAAATAAAGATAAAAAGGATGAAAGAGAATAATTTTGAGTTTAGAAAGTCCTCAGCTAGACTCGTAAACTTTTTTAATAGTCTCGAAGAACCATGGTTGCTTCAACAACCTCCTTCCTCCCAACTTGATAAGCTTTAAACCATTGATCATTCACTTTATACTCACATCCATCTCTTGGATTCTTAATTATCACCACTCCAAACTCATTACTTGACAAAACTTGATATGATCCAAGCCACCTAGATTTCAATTTTCCTGAAAATAGCTGCAATCGACTATTGTACAATAAAACCATCATTCATGGAGTGAATTCCTTTGGATGTAACTTTTTGTCATGCCAATGCTTAGTCTTCTCCTTATAAAGAGCTGCATTCTTATATGACCATCGTCGAAACTCTTCTAATTCATTGAGCTGTAACTTTCTTTTATCTCCTGCACAACTCAAATCAAGGTTAAGCATTTTGATAGTCCAATAAGCTTTATGCTCTAATTCAATCGGTAAATGACATGCTTTTCCAAAAATTATTCTAAAAGGTGACATGCCTATAGGGGTCTTATATGCTATTTTATAGGCCCATAGAGCCTCATCTAGCCTTTAAGACCAATCTTTTCTGGTATTATTAATAGTCTTTTCTAAGATTGATTTTAGTTCCCTATTAGACACCTCTACCTGGCTATTTTCTTGAAGACGATATGGATTTGTTATCTTATACTTGACATCAAATTTTCTAAGCAAGGTTCGAAATTAATGGTTGAAAAAGTGCGTGCCCCCATACTTATAATGGCCCTTAGTGCTCCAAACCTAGTGAAAATATTTCTCCTAATGAATTCAAGCACAACTTTGGCATCACATATTCTAATAGCTATTGCTTCTACCCATTTGCTTACATACAGCTACTAAAATATATTCAAACCCAAATGAATTTGGGAATGGCCTCATAAAATCAATGTCCCAAACATCAACATTTTTTACTTCTAGTACATTATTCATAGGTATTTCATCCTTTTTAGAGATATTTCCTACTATTTGACATCTATCACATATTTCAATAAAAGATTTAACATCCGCAAAGAGGGTAGACCAGAAGAACCTTGAATGAAGAATTTTTTGTATCATACGATTAGGTCCATAATGACCTCTAACTTCTTCTCCACGTTATTATTTCATTATGGCTTCTTGCTCCTCCTCCGGAACACATCTTCTAAGTAGCTAGTCCAAATAAATTTTTATTAAGTATGGATCATCCCAAAGTTAATGCTTTGCATCCATTTAAACCTTTTTCTTTTGTTGCCAAGTCCTTCGGAAGGTAACCTCCTATGAGAAAATTAGCAATATTAGCATACCAAGGAACCGAATTTTCACTAGCATAAATATGTTCATTAGGAAATAAACCAGAAATTTTTCCCTTTTCAATATTAGTATGATCCGCAAAAAATTGCCTTAATGCTGTATGATCCGACCATACTGTGACTTTGGAACCAAGGAGATATGGCCTGAATTTGTCAAAAGAAAATACAATCACCAATAATTCCTTCTTCATGATTGTGTAATTAACTTGAGCTCCTGTGAGTGTATATGTAACACCATTACTGTAATAGTCCTACAGATACGGATTTAAACGTTTAGCTGAATTTTTTTTCATCATATACTTAACCAAATAATTCATTGACCGACAATACTTATCCATTAATCATATTCACTATCTAACTTGTCGTTAACTTACAACTGTTTAATTTTACTATTTATTTTACAGAAATCCGGCAATATAATGTTATATACTAAGCCTACTGAAAAACAAACAAGTCATAGCCCCCTTAGGGCACAACAGTCCAAAACAAAACACATATTCATTTCGATTATTCATTCACATATATATCAATTTACTGATACAAACAATCCAATCATTTACTTCAAATAACTAAATATATACATGCCAAAACATAAAATAATATCTAACTATCTCTTTCTCTTCAAACCTTGCTCCACTATGTACTATGCTCCAAAAACTCTTCAACACCTGCACCCAGAAAATACTACATGCTGAGCATTAAATATGCTCAGTGATGACTATTAATCGAAGAATTTTCCAAACAAGTATAATTATATTAATTATGCAAAATATCATTTTTCCTTATCAAAAAGTATTTTTTCATCATTCTTAATAGTATTTTCAATTCATTACTAAAATTTTTGGCAAACTTTTCACTTTGATCCTAAAATTTTCAATTTATTACAAGAATGTCCTTCTTGTAATTTAATTATATAATTGGCATTACTTTTCTTATTTTCATCTTTTAATTAACTTTTGACATATAAGACAATTAATTGGCTTTGCTTTAACTTGTTATGTAACATTTCTTATTTCATCAGTTGAATACCATTATAATTTCATTTGGTATTTTACGCTATTAATTACCATTTATATGGCAAATTTTGTTTTCAATTAAATTCTTAATTTTTTTCCATTAAATAATTACCCTTTTTACATCTTAATTACGATTTTTCCACTAATTCAATTATTTTCACTTTAACTTCATTAATTATTTATCAAAATACAGTTGACCGATGTCTATCAAGTATACTAGATCGGCTAGTAATATAGAAAAATATAAATTAAGATCCCAAATATCATACCAAAGGAAATATGGATTGCTTAGAAGAATATTTATGTATGAATTAAATTAATCTGAGATTGTTTCCCAAATATTGTTGATTTAAAGGTAAAAATTAAACTAAATAAATAATTAAACAAAATAAAAACTAAAATTAAACTAACATGAATTAAAAATAAAATGATAACCAAAATTCTCTTGCTAAAAGAACTTTCAACCTTAACTTTCATTGTAACACCTTAATTTCAATAGGAATACCAGTAATTATGAAAAAAAAAACTAGTAATAAAGCCATATATCTTTACGCAAAAATATCATTCTTAGTATTAAACTCATAGACAAATCTAATACTCAGTATAAAAATCTAGTTTAATTTCCTAAATATTAATTGAACTCTTTTGCAAGTAAATTCAACTCCAATTTATTCTTAGTTCCTCCTCCTTCAGTCTTAACCAATATTATCAACACATAATTACCTCAAAGTTAGAAAATAATCATGCATAGACAATAAAAATTAACCCGAGAACATGCAAATTAGTGGTAGTACTTAAACCAATTTTTAATTATTGAATCAATAAAGCAATAATTAATCTCAATACAATCAAAGATAAGAATATGTTTAAAACCAAGAAATAATAAATTGATATTGAAATTAAAGCTCAATCAAGTCATCACAATGAAAATAAAAAGATTCAAGTATCCATTAGCAAAAGTATAGAAAATTACTTACCAAACATATTGAAAACTAAAGAAAAATTTAAAAAAAAAAGAAATAAAAACATAGAGTTAAGAAGCTCCCTTGATCAACTGTGTACATAAAATCAAAGAAAACTTCCTGCTCCAAGCCTTTGTTATTTACAACTTAAGAAAAAACTAACTTAAACTAAACCTAAACTAATTTGTGTTTTACTATTGAAGTCTTTACTTGATGATGTTGATCTGGTGTTCTTGTCGATTATTTATAGCCAAAAACTAGGAATACTGACTAAAGCTTCCTGAATTAGAGTAGGAAAAGAATTCTGCTGAAATTGAAAGTTTTGTCAAAGTGTCAAACTCTGCTACACGGCCAAGCAAAATGCAGTTCTAATTGATACACTATCATGCATTCTCTTCACTGGGCATGCACGACCATGCAGGATTTTTGGCCTTCCCATGCACAGCCGTGCATAGTTTTATTGCACTCAACATAAATCTTCAACTTTTGCTCCATTTACACAATCTCTTCATGCGCATCGTTTAAAATTTTATGCACGACGGTGATAAATATCTCTGTACTGAACATAAGAAATCTTGCATTAATTTCTCAAAATTACACATTTGACCCAGAACTTTCTAATTATTTCAATTAAGCCATTTTTTCTTCAATTTGATCCTGAAAAATACCAAAATTTACAATTAACCCTTAAAACACAAATTTAATCATTTAAACAATAATTCAACTAAACTAACACTAAATTAACTCAATTAAATACCTAAAATTACACTAAAAATATCATATAATTCACAATATTCAACAGTTATCAATGCGTTTAACATTCTATACAAAATAATATCAGTACTTTGATAAACTTTTTAATTTAGTCTTTAATTTTTTATTTTATTACATAAATATCCTTTTTACACATTTATTTCAAAATTTCCACAATTATTTTTTTAATTGCAAAATTTACGTTTGTTTACTCAATTTTTTACTCCACATTCACTTATTGGCATACAAAATTTTCATTTGATCCTTGTTTGAACTTTTCATACAATATTTCATTTTGGTCTTTAATTTCTCAATTAATTACGAAATTGCCATTTTTAAACTCTTAATTACAATATTGGTACTAGTTCACTGATTTTTCATTTTCAAATCATATACAATATACCAATTGGTCCTTATTTTAACTTATTTCACGTAAAATTATATTTGGTCATTGTACTTCTTAAAAGCTTATTTTTGGACTATTAGCTCATTAAATGCAACTTGTGAAAAAATTACGATTTTGCCCATATTTTTTTTATTTCTTTTCAATTAAGTCCTTTTTCACTTTTAACTTACTTTTAGCTTTCTTTTTGTATTTTTAACTTATTTTTATCATAATGTCCCAAGTATAATCCCGACATAAATTCTCAGATCAGATATATGGGATATGAATTCCACAGAATCACATACAGACCGAGAAATAATCCCTAAAAATCATTTCTCATAGAGCAGATATCAGAACATATAATTACTAGGGAGATTCATGATCCTACCATAACAAAGCAAGTGGCCAAGACTTGCACCGCGGTATAGGTATGCCTACGGCTAGCCAATTATATTTTGAGCTAGACTTTTACTACCTAACTATTGCTAAGAGCAAAAATTCATTTAATTTAAAATCATTTTTCAGATTTTTGATACTTTCAGCAGTTTTTTCTTTTCAAACAGTCAGCCAGTTACTTTTTCAGTACTTTTTACATAGTTTATGAATTAATACATTATAATTCACCATTTCTCATCAAATTATGAATTAATTCACATTAATTCAACATTATCACTTACATGACATTTCACCTTTAAGACTTTTAATAGTTTTTCTTACTTTTTCAGTCCAATAATATAGCCATACACAGTTTTCTATATTTTTATACAGTTTGTTAATTATTTCACAATAGTTCACCATTTTTCACTTAATTTATGAATTATTTCACAATAATTCTACAAATTTAGTTTGTACATATTCAAATATTTTCTCTAAAATATTCAAATAAATTTCATAAATTCTATAAAAATTTATGGAAACATTATTTCATTTATGTCATAAATTATTCACAATAATTCATCATTTATACTTGGTACATAGTCAATTATTTACTCAAAAATATTCAAATAATTTTTAAAAATTCTATAAAAATTCGTGAACATGTTATTTCATGTTTATTATCATTTTAAGGCTTAATTTATCAAAAATAACCAAAATGCACTTTAGTTTACTTAGGTATAATTTCGGAAACTAAAGAAAATTCATCATACAAAATCATTTAAATCAATTTAAGCTTACTATTAGGCATATTCAAGATCCAATTGCACTATTCAAATGTCAATTTTAATTTTACACGTTTTTCCTTTAATTTTTCTAAGTTATATAAAGGAAATCTCATGCAAAATAAGGGAAATAGGAGGATTTCATAGTCACATACTTTTCTCACTTTCTTTATCTTCCTTAGGCTTTCTTTTTCATGCCTTAAGCCTTAGAAAATCATCCATCACCATGAAAATCTTTAAGGGGCCAAAATTTCTATCAAAAGAAACACTATGATTTCAATATTTTTAGCTCAAATTAACTTCATAAATGGACTCTAGGTATCTAAAAATATTTATAAACACCCTTAAATAAAATGAAAATCTTGAATTTCTCTTACCTAAAATTGACACCAAAAGCTTTGTTACTTGATTTCTCTTACTTTCTTTCCTCAAAGCAAAGGATAGAGGCTATCAAAATATCTAGAAAGGAAGAAGATCATTTCTTATGCTTGGATCTAAAGAAAATGAGTGAAAATTTTGAAGAAATCTTGAAAGAGAGAGAAAAGTGAGTTTGACCACTAATGGAGAAAAAAAGAGCTGAAGAAGATGGAGTTGGTTCACCCAAAATATTTGTTCTCATCCCCTTTTATAGTAGCTTTGGTGGTTGAGATTGGTTCAACCAAAGCCCAATAACCCAAAATCAAGCCTGTTTTACCATTTTTTTGTAATTCTCTCCCTTCCCAAATTTAAATCACTCTAAAATTGATTCTATCATTCTTATCATATCAAAAATAGGTTGTACACAAAATTTAAGCCCAATCAATGTCCATTTTTTATCCGATTCAATTAAATCGATCCAATGCAAAAATACCGGTGTTACCGAAAAATTTACTTGTTGCAACCAAAATATTCTACACATCATTTTAGGTATATTTGCAATTTTTGGCAATTTTTAGACTTCATTTGCTATTTTTAATAGTTCGGTCATACCTTGATCAACCTAGTTAATCTAAAATTGAACCGCTTCGTTTTTCGTATTTTTTACTTTTGGAGGTCTATTTGACCTCAAAACCACTTCAAATTTCAACCCCGGACTACTAGTTATCAATATTTTTCGATAATCAAATAAAATATTTTTTGCCTCCAGGCATACTTTTCAGTCCGAATGCACTTGTCACTATCGAAAAATACTATACACGACTGACTTGGTGGTTATACCATTACAATTCTCCCCTACTAAAAAAATTTTATCCTCTAATTTTACCTATATCGAAGAGCAGAGGATATTATTGTCTCATCGAAACTTCTTTCATGTTGTGATGGTTCCAAAGCATCTTCACTAATGGAACCTACTTGTTTTTGAGCTGTCTAATCTCTATAACTAGGATCTTTACTTGTCTTTCTTCATAGGTCATATCAACCCGCATTAAAATCTTTTGAGTCACGAATCTAATTAGATTTCTACCAATTTCTTTGCACTCAATTATATCCAACACAAAAGAATTCTGCATTTCCTTTCATACAATACCTCAAAAAGACCCATATTTCTACTGAACTGGTAGCTATTGTTGTAAGCAAACTTTGCTAAGGACAAGTACTTACTTTTCTCAATTGTTACCAAATTCAAGTACACAATATCATAACATATCTTCTAATATATGAATCACCCGTTCCAACTAACCATTAGTTTGAGGGTGGAATATTATGTTAAAGTGGAGTCTATCAATAATCACCCATATAACATCATGTTCTCTTTAAAGCACAGACAATCCAATAACTAAATTTATGGTCACTCTGTCCCATATCCACTCTGGTATCATCATAGATCGAAGCAATCCCGAAGAAACCTGGTGCTCTACTTTCACTTAATAACATATTAAATATTTGCTCACAAAATCTATCACATCCCGCTTCTCCTAATAATGAGCTTCCAAGTTCTGGTACATTTTGTTGCCTCTAGGATGCCTAGCATAACTGTTATGGTGAACTTCGGTAAGAATGCTTTTCTTCAGTTTCTCTTGATCCGAAACACAAAATATTTTCTTGTAGCAAAGGCTTCCATCAACACTCAAGGAGTAATCTCCTTCATTGCTATCTTTTATTTTTATTTTTTAGCTTATTCATAATAGCTATCAATTAATCATCTCCTTACTGAGCTATTTTCACCTGATGCACGAAGTCAAGCTTCACTTACATTTCAGCTAATAATTCCCCATCTAGTGCCAAACTTAACCCGACATTCACAGCTCAAAAAGCTGCAACACTGTCATTAATTATTTACTTTTATCTATCACTTAAACACATTTATTTGAAAACATTCATATTATAAGATATAAATTTTTACGCTGAGTACATCAGCCATTACATTAGCTTTCCTGGATGATAGTTGATAAAAAAATCAAAATCCTTACCTGAGTCTAATTGTGTGAGAATAGGGGCTTCTGTTAGCATACCTTCAAACTTTTCAAAATCTTCTTAGCATCTATTAATCCATACAAACTTAGTATGATTTTGCAGAAGTCGAGTCAAAGGAACTATAATAGTGAAAAAATCCTTTATAAATCTCCTATAGTACACAGCTAAATCCAGGAACTCTTCATTTCTGTAATATTTTTAGGTAGCTTCCACTGAAAATTGCTTTAATCTTTGAATGATCCACCTTTATACCTTCAATAGACAGTACATGACCCAAAAACATACTTCATTCAGTCAGAAATCACATTTGCTAAACTTGGCATACAATTTTTTTTCCTTCAATGTCTGCAGAAAATCCTTAAATACTTATTATGTTCTTCCAATATCTTAAAATACACCAAAATGTCATCAATAAAGACCACCATAACCGAATCCAAATAAGAATGAAAGACCCTATTTATCAAGTTCATGAAGGCGGCTGGTGCATTTGTAAACCCGAATGGCATGATCAAGAACTCATAATAGCCACATCTGATGTGAAAAGCATTCTTTGTATAAATCTATTTATTTTATTGGCATCTGATAATAGTCTGATCTCAAGTCAATCTTTGAAAATACTTTCACTCCTCTCAGCTGATCAAACAAGTCTTCAATGCAAAGAAAGGGTATTTGATTTTTTATAGTCAATTTCTTAAGTTGTCTGTAGTCAATACATAGCCTGAACGTTTCATCTTTCTTCATCACAAATAGGACTAGTGCTCCCCAGGGAGAAACACCGGGTCTGATAAACCCCTTATGAAATAATTCTTCTAGCTGAATCTTAAATTCTTTCAATTCTGCTATGTCATTCTATAAGGAACAATGGAGATAGAAGCAATACCTGGAGCAACATCAATGGAGAATTTCACTTCCCTGTTAGTTGGTAAGCCTGATAACTCATAAGGGAACACATCAAGGAACTCTCTGACAGTAGGCACTTTTGACACCTTCAAACTTTCTCTTTCTATCTCCACTGAAAAATACAAGTAAGTAATGCACCATTTTCTAATCAATCTTTTTGCAACTGTAACAGAAATCACATAAGATAAGGAATCAGTTCTCATACCTACCATCATATTAGAGGCAACCTCCTGTGACTGTATAACTTTTAAATTAATAGTAGCCTAAACCATGACACTCAAGTCAGGGTATCTCTGACTCCTTACAATCTGTCTGAACTCAGTATATAGTGTCCTTTCGAATCTCTGACACACACTTCTTCTTTTTCCCTTTAGTGAACTGGCTCTCATCCAAATAGGCACTTAGGCGCTCAAACTCATGCTTAAATTCAGCCAATGATTTATTACCCTGCTTCAGTCTCCAAAAGGCATTATGCAATGCTACTTTATATTCTAACCCAACTGCAGTCTTTGCTTTATAGAATCGATAATAACATTGAGGAAATCTAGCTGTGAAGGTGGAGGCGGAACCACTGGTGAAAAAGCCTGCTAATATGAGACCTCATGCTATCCAGTTCCAATGAATGCCTCACTTTCACCAGCCCCCACCTAACAATCTAAGACATATGACAACTTTTCACTTTAAAACAAAAAGGAACAAGTACATATTAAACTTCTAACACCTTTCCATTTACAATTGGCATGTATATACATATAAACCAATCACTTACTTCCACTCCGATCTTAGAACCGCATAAACCTTTGCTCTAATACCACAAAATATAACATATTTACTGTAAAAGTTCTACGGATACAGATTTAAGCGTTTAGCCGAAAATTTTTTTTCATCATAAACTTAACCAAATAATTCATTGACAAACAACACTTATCAATTAATCATATTCACTATCTAACTTGTCGCTGACTTACAACTGTTCAATTTTACTATTCATTTTACAAAAATCCAGCAATATAACGGCTATATACTTACTAGCCTCCTGAAAAATAGACATGCCACAGCCCCTCAGGATACAACAGTCCAAAACAAAACATATATTCATTCCAATTATTCATTCACATATATATCAATTTACTGATCAAAACAAGCTAATCATTTACTTCAAATAGCTAACTATATACATGTCAAAACACAAAATAATGTCTAATTATTTCTTTCTCTTCAAACCTTGATCCACTGTGTACTATGGTCCAAAAACTCTTAAATACCTATACGCAGTAACCACTATGTGCTGAGCACTAAATATGCTCAGAGGTGACTATTAATTGAAGAATTTTCCAAACAAGCATAATTGCATTAATTATGCAAAATATTATTTTTCCTTATCAAAAAGCATTTTTTTTCATCAGTCTTAACAGTATTTTCAATTTATTACTAAAATTTTTGGCAAATTTTTACTTTAGTCCTAAATTTTTCAATTTATTACAAGAATGCCCTTCTTGTAATTTAATTACATAATTGACATTACTTTTCTTATTTTCACCTTTTAATTAACTTTTGACATATAAGACAATTAATTGGCTTTGCTTTAACTTGTTATGCAACATTTCTTATTTCATCAGTTGAATACTATTATCATTTCATTTGACATTTTACGCTATTAATTACCATTCATATGGCAAAATTTGTTTTCAATTAAATTTTAATTTTTTTATTTAATTACAGAATTACCCTTTTTATACATTAATTACGATTTTACCACTATTTCAATTATTTTTACTTTAACTTCATTAATTATTTATCAAAATACAGTTATCAATGCGTTTAACATTCAATACAAAATAATGTCATTACTTTGATAAACTTTTCAATTTAGTCTTTAATTTTTCATTTTATTACATAAATATCCTTTTTACACATTTATTTCAAAATTAACACAATCACTTTTTTAATTTCAAAATTGACATTTGTTTACTCATTTTTTTACTCCATTTTCACTTATTGGCATACAAAATTTTCGTTTGATCCTTGTTTTAACTTTTCATAAAACATTTCAATTTGGCCCTTAATTTCTCAATTAATTATAAAATTGCCATTTTTAAACTTTTAATTATAATATTGGTATTAGTTCACTGATTTTTTATTTTTAAATCTTTAATTGGCATATAATATACCAATTGGTTCTTATTTTGACTTTTTCATGTAAAATTATATTTTAGTCCTTGTACTTCTAAAAAAACATATTTTTGGACTGTTAGCTCATTAAATTACCATTTTTACACTTCTTATTCATTTCTTAATCATTTTTGCTCATTAAATATAACTTTTGGGGAAATTACGATTTTACCCCTAAGCTTTTTATTTCTTTTTAATTAAGTCATTTTTACTTTTAACTTTACTTTTAGCTTTTTTTTTATATTTTTAACTTATTTTTATCATAATGCCTCTAGTACAATCCTGACAGAAATTTTCAGATCAGATATACAGGATGTGGACCCCATAAGGCCATATACAGACTGAGAAATGATCCCTAAAAATTATTTCTCACATAGCAAATATCAGAACAGATAGTTACTAGAGATATCAGTGATCCTACCATAGCAAAGCAAGTTTTCATGACTTGCACCGCAACATAGATATTCCTATGGCTAGCCAATTATATCATGAGCTAGATTTTTACTGTCTGACTGTTGCTAAGGAAAAAAATCACTTAATTTCAAATTATTTTCTAGATTTTTTATACTTTCAGTAGTTTTTCTTTTTAGAAAGTCGATCAGTTACTTTTTCAGAACTTTTTACACAGTTTGTGAATTAGTACATTATAATTCACCATTTCTTATCAAATTATGAATTAATTCACATTAATTCAACATTATCACTTACATGTCATTTCACCTTTAAGATTTTTAACAGTTTTTCTTACTTTTTCAGTCTAATAATATAGCCATACATAATTTTCAATACTTTTATAAAGTTTGTAAATTATTTCACAATGGTTCACCATTTTTCACTTAATTTATGAATTATTTCACAATAATTTTACAAATTTAGTTTGTACATATTCAAATATTTTCTCTAAAATATTCAAATAAATTTCATAAATTCTACAAAAATTTATGGGCACTTTATTTCATAAATTATTCACAATAATTCATCATTTACACTTTGTACATAATCAATTATTTACTAAAAAATATTCAAATAATTTTCATAATTCTCTAAAAATTTGTGAACATATTATTTCATGTTTATTATCATTTTGAGGCTTAATTTATCAAAAATAACCAAAATACACTTTAGTTTTCTTTAGGTATAATTTCAGCCACTAAAGAAACTTCATCATACAAATTCATTTTAATCAATTTAAGCTTACTATTAGGTATATTCAAGATTCAATTGCACTATTCCAATGTCAATTTCAATTTTATATGGTTTTTTCTTAATTTCTCTAAGTTACATAAAGGAAATCTCATGCAAAATAAGAAAAATAGGAGGATTTCATAGTCACATATCTTTCTCACTTGCTTTATCTTCGTTAGGCTTCCTTTTTCATGCCTTAAACCTTAGAAAATCATCCACCACCATGGGAATCTTTAAGTGGCTGAAATTTTTATCAAAAGAAACACTATGATTTCAATATTTTTAGCTTAAATTAACTCCAAGTACCTAAAAACATTATAGGCATCCTTAAATAAAATTAAAATCTTGAACTTCTTTTACCTCAAATTGACATCTAAAGCTTGTTCACTTGATTTCTCTTGCTTTCTTTCCTCAAATCAAAGGATATAGGCAATCAAAATAATCTAAAGAGGCCAAAAATCATTTCTTGTTCTTGGATCTAAAGAAAAAGAGTGAAAATTTTGAAGAAATCTTGAGAAAGAGAGAGAAATGAGAGTTTAGCCACTAATGGAGAAAAAAATGAGATGAAGAAGATGGAGTTGGTTCATCCAAAATATCTATTCTTATCTCCTTTTATAGTAACCTTGGTGGGTTGGTCTTGATTCAACCAAAGCCCACTCACTTAAGGTCCAGTAACCCAAAATCAAGCCCGTTTTGCCATTTTTCTATAATTCTCTCCATTTCTAAATTTAAATCACTCTAAAATTAATTCTATCATTTTTATCACATTAAAAATAAGTTTTATACAAAATTTTATCCCAATCAGAGTTTGTTTTAGGTCCGATTCAATTAAACTTATCCAATTCAAAAATATCAGTATTTTTAAAAATTTTACTTTTTGTAATCAAAATATTTTACACATCATTTTAGGCATATTTACAATTTTTGATAATTTTTAGACTTTATTTGCTATTTTTAGCAGCTTGATCGAATCTTGATCAACTTAGTTAACCTAAAATCGAACCGCTTCATTTTTTGTATTTTTGATGTTTGGAGGCCTAAAAATCACTTCAAATTTCAATCCCGTATTACCTGTGATCAATATTTTTCGATGGTCAAATAAAATATTTTTTGCCTTCTGGTGTATTTTTTAGCCCAAATACACTGTTCACTATCGAAAAATTCTATTCACGGCTGATCCGACGGTCAACCATTACAGTATGACTTGCATAGTAGATAGTATACAAAATTTTCCCCTTTCGCTGGCCTAAAATCGCTTCTATTGCATAGTCACTAGATTCACACATAATCTCAAAGGGTAAAATCCAATTCGATGATGCTATGACCCATGCTATGATTAGCTTTTGCTTTAACAAATTAAATGTTTGCAAACACTTATCATCAAAGTTAAATGTAGCATCTTTGATTAATAAATTAGAAAGCGGTTTAGCTATTTTAAAAAAGTCCTTAATAAATCGATGATTAAAATATGTATGATCAAGAAAGCTTCTAATACCTCTAATACTAGTTAGGGGAGGCAATTTATCAATGACATCTATTTTGGCTCTATCTACCTTAATTCTTTTCTCGAAGATTTTATGCCCTAGGACTATCCCTTCACTTACTATAAAATAACATTTTTTCCAATTAAGAACTAGATTAGTTTTCTCACACCTATTCAAGACCAATGCAAGATTATGCAAGCAAGACTTAAAATCCCGACCATACAAGGTAAAGTCATCCATGAAAAATTTCATGAATTTTTTAATAAACTCAAGAAATATGGTCATCATACATCTTTGAAAAGTAGTTGGGGCATTACAAAGGCCAAAAGGCATCCTTATATATAGGTATTTGCATATACCCTAAATAACCATCTAAAAAGCAATAAAATCTATTTTTCGCCAATCTCTCTAACATTTGATCAATGAAAGGTAAAGGAAAATGGTCTTTTCTAGTAGCATTATTTAATCTTCTATAGTTTATACACACTTTTCATCATGTCACAGTGCGTGTAGGGATGAGTTCATCATTTTTATTTGTTATTACATTTATTCTCCCTTTTTAGGTACACATTGAACCGAACTAATCCAACTACTATCAGAAATGGGATAAATAATACATGAATCAAGGAGTTTAAGTACCTCCTTTTTCACTACTTCTTGCATAGCGGGGTTGAGTCTCCTTTGGGGTTGTACTACCAGCTTGAAATTATCCTTTATTGGTATCCGATGTGTACAATAACTTGGGCTAATTCCATTCAAAGCGGATGCCTCCCAACCAATTATTCTTTTATGCTTTTTTAGTACTTCAATAAGCATCTCCTCTTCCAAACCTGTCATTAAAGAAAAAATAATTATTGATTTTGTATTATCTTCTAAAAATATATATTTTAAATGAGAATGAAGAGTTTTAAGTTCAGAATTTCCTCCCTTAGGAGGGGACGGTTCATCCTCCATATTTTCTTCTTCATTATGCTCTTTTTCTAGCTTTTCGATCAGCTCCTCTTCTTTTTCTTCCATTTCTTCCTTATTCTTTTGATGCATTAAATAATTTTGAAGCTTATCATCTAAAAGAATATTTTCTTACTTTTCTTCTACACATTCTTGAACATCATCTATAAAGCAAATTGATTCTTCAAAGTCATATAAGGGGTATTTCATTACTTTGTTCACATTGAATACCATCTCCTCATTATTGAACCTTAAAGTAACCATTTTCCTATGAACATTAGTCAAAGCTTTCATCGTGTTCAAAAATAGCCTTTTCACTATAAAAAAATACCTTTCTATCTTCCTCAATATCCATCACGATAAAATCAATAAAAAATATAAAATTTTCTACCTTTACTAATAAGTCTTCTATAATTCCCTTAGGCCTCTTCAAGGATCTATCTGTTAATTATAGTGTCATTTGGATCTCTTTTATATCTCCTAAATTTAATTTTTTTGCTAATTGAATAAGGCATTAAATTTATGGTAGCACCCAAATTACATAATGCATAACCAATAAAATTTCCTCTTAATTCACATAGTAGTGTAAAACTTTCAGGATCCTCAAGTTTTGCTGGAATTTTATTCATTAAAATTGCACTACAATTTTCAGACAATTAAATCGTTCCTACACCCTCTATTTTTTTCTTATTAGTAAAAAGCTTTTTCGTAAATTTAGCATATTTGGGCATGTATAATAAACTTTTAAAAAATGGTAAATTTACATACAACTTCTTAAACATGTTTAAAAATCTAGTTAATTGTTCATTATACTTTTCTTTCCTAGCTGGAGATGGATAAGGCAATTGACATTCATCAAGAACAGTAGAAACTGATTTTTTCTTACCTTTACTTTTCTCAACAACAGGAGATACCTCTTCATTAATTTTGGGATTAGAAATACTTACTTCTGTTGTTGGTTCCACCACTCTAGAAGAACTCTTACTAATTTTAGCTTTTTGTACCTTTTTCCCATTTTTCAAGGTGATTATCTTGGCTTCCTCCTTTGGATTTTAATCTACATTGGATGAAAATATTCCTTAACCTCTATTAGACAAATAATTGGAAAGTTGCCTTATTTGGTTTTTTAGATTCCTAATTGATGCATCTTGATTTTTCATCCAAATATCTTGAAATTTTCACCTAGCTTCTTGACTAGCTAAATATGAATTTTGGGAGGCCATAAAACTAGTAATCATTTCTTCTAAATTTTTTTTTCTTTTCTTGTGGGGGTTGTGATTTTTGAAATTCGGATGTTTGATAAGGTTGTGATTGATATGTAGGAGGGTAATGTGGTTGGCTTTGATTTTGATATGGTGGATGATTGTTATTATTGAAAGCTAAGTTTTGGTTAAAGGAAGCCTTAGGTTGAGGGTTAGATGTAGATACTTAGTTCCCTTTGCCCCATATGAAGTTAGGATGATTCCTCCATCCTAGATTATAGGTATTGCTATAGGGATTTAAAATACTTACTTCCTCTACTAAACCATTCTCATTCTTTATTGCTCCTTGATTTCCTATATAAACGTCATTTCTATTAGATAAAGCTAAAACATACTAAACTTTTAAACCATTTAATTCTTTTGTCAATAATTTTAATTTGGCATTGATTGCGGCAAAATCATCTATGCTATGTACTCTTTGCTTCTTTTGAGTGGCTATAGAGCTTACCAATTAAATATCATTGGTTGCTATCTCATCAAAAGTAAGAAAGCCTCTTATGGAATTTGGTTCATAAAGCTTCCATTTGATGCTGCATTTATTAAAGATCTTGTAGCTTGATTCATACCTTCATAAAAGATATACATTAATTGATGTACAATAAATTGATGGTGTGGACAACTTTTTAGTAATCTCCTAAATCTATCCCAAGCCTCATGAAAGGGTTCCTCATATAATTGCTGAAATTCATTAATGTGCTTCCTAATAAGGGCTGTTTTGGTAGGTGAAAAAATTTACAAAATAACTTCTCTTGCATTTGTTGCCATGATTGAATAGATTGATTTGGTAGCATTTGCAACCAATCCCTTACTTTACCTATGAGGGTAAAACGAAACAATTTAAGTCTAATGGCCTCCGTTGACAAATTTCTAATTTGTATCGCATCACTAATTTGTAAAAATATATCTAAGTATTGAGAGGGATCCTCTATTTTCGAACCCAAAAATTGATTCCTTTATACCATGATAATGGTAGCGAATTTTGTATCAAAAGGTTCGTTATGAGGGATCCTAATGGTTCTATATTCTTTATTCTACCTAGGAATAGTATAGTCTCTAATGGTTCTAAGTCTAAATCCATCCCCATGAACTTGATTTTAGTTAATTCGCCCTTCTATCCTAGGATGTGGATCATTTATAGGTGAATCAATATGAGGTAAGTCATCATCATTAAGAGGTGGATCTAATTGTTTAATCTTCGAATCATATGATAAGTCCTCTCAATTTTAGGATCTATGGGTAAGATTGGTCTATCTCTTACCATAAACTATTAACACCAAAAAAGTAAAAGAATAAATTAAATAAAATGATAGAAATAGACAAGAGATGAGAAAAAAACACACAATATCCACTATAAAATCTAAAAATAATTAAACAAATGCCAATACGTTCCCCGACAATGGCACCAAAAATTTGACCGATGTCTAGCAAGTGTACTAGATCGGCTAGTAATATAGAAAAATATAGATTAAGATCCTAAATATCAAACCCAAGGAAAATTTATGTATGTATGAAAGATCTTAGATTTTTAGAATGAAAACTATGTGTGAGAGAGAAAAGAAATCCCAAAGTTGTAATGGTGAAGATTTAACTAAATTAAAGGCAAAAATTTAAGTAACCAAACTAAAACAAGCAATTATAGATTAAATCAATTAAACTAAAACAGACGCACATAAACAAGAGTGATAAAATCAGTATTAAAGATAACTTTCACTAAAGGACTATCTATCTTAACTTATATTATAATGACTTAATCAAAAAGTGAACACAAGTGATCATCAAGAAATCAGATGAATAAAGACAAGATATCTTAATCTTAAAACAAGAATATCATTCTAAGCATTAAACCTATCTTGTTAAAAATAATTCAACACTTAGAATAAAAAATCTTATTTTAACCTCCTAGATGTCTATTAAACTCTTTTGCAAGCAAATTTAACTTTCACCTATTCTTGATTTTAACTCTTCTTAGTCTCAATTTACCATTATCAATACACAATTATACCTAACTTAGAATATAATTATGTATTAATACCAATAAACCAACCTAAGAACATGCAACCAATATAGTCATGCATAAATCAATCATCAACTATTAATTAAAACAAGTTAATAATCAAAACATGAATAACCAAAGGTAAGATTATGCCCAAAACCAATAAAAAATCAACTTGTATAACATTAAGTACAAACTAAGTCATTACAATATAAAGTCAAGGATTCAAGTATCCTTTAGCAAAAGTAAAAGAAACTACTCACTACTTATCTTGGAAAATAAATCAAAAGTAATCAAAATATTCGAAAACATAAAGATGAAGAAACTTCCTTGATAACTCTATAGAGAGAAACAAAGAAGAATTTAAACTTAAATAATTGTTCTAAAGAAAAACTAAAGTAAAATTAAGCTAAATTCATATTTAAGAGGCTAATCACTCTGTATCTTGCTTTGGTGCCTTGAATCTCCTTTTATAGGCTTCAAATAAGAAATTTGGATCTTAATAAACTTCCTAATCCATGTTGAATTAGAGTTCTAATCAAATAGGAAGCTTTATTTCATGTTTTTCTTCATTTCACTTGGGAGAGTGATAAAAATCACTCAGCAGAGTGAAGATTAATTTGTTTGAGAAAAGAAGGGAACAGCATGGGTGAGTGAAAACATCACTTTGGAGAGTGGACTGGACACTCATCCGAGTGATCCTTCACTTTTGGCCGAAAATCTCTTCTCTCTTGCCTTCTTGCTTCATTTTTCCTTATTTCTTTATTAAACTTCTTTCTTCCTTTAAATAAGACCTAAAAGACAACAAAATTCATATTTAGACCTCAAAATATGAAGTTGAAATATTTAACCATAAAACAACTCAAATAACACCAAACTTACTTAAATAAACACCTAAAACACCCAAGAAATATACTTATAATTCACAACTATCACATGTGTATATGAAACTTTATGCCTGTGTTGTATTGATGAACTGGATAATTTTGGAAGTGATATGTTTGCTATTGGTAATTTGGAGGCGGAGATTGTCTTTTGGGAGTGTCAATTTGCTATTTGCAGATTTGGGTAGCACGATTCACAATTCATTATGTTGCCGAAATTTGTATTGAGTGAACAGTAATCAGGTGATGCCATTAGTAATAGTAAATTGTACATAAATATCATTAATGAACATAGGGTTTTACATTAACCTTTTTTATCCGGTCCTTCAATTTAGGAAGAATGAGTTTCTTTCGATCTGGGACTTATATAAATGTTCAAAACTCTCATTTGCCTATATAAACAGTAAAGTATTCTTTACTTTCACTAAAAGGATTATTCTCTTTATTCGGTTATTTCTAACTTGATCGTTGAGATCTCTGTTATCAAAATTTTATATTTTCAGGTAACTATTGCTAACTAGTAGCGTGAAATTTTTAGACAGTCATCAAATCGTATATTGAAGACTAGTAATAGGATAGAAATTAACTTTAATTTTAAAAAATTCAAAAATTAAAAAGGAGTAAATTTTATTTTTGCCCTTTGGAATAAAAGTTAAATTTGTCCAAAATATTAAACACTGCTGCAAATTTAATTTTGAAATTTAGTTTTCTTTTAAAAACTTAAAAATATTAAAAATGGTGCATTTTATCACTATTTTAATAGTTTGAAAAATAAATATAGATCATTCTTAGTATTTTGATAGTAAATATGAATCATTTTTAATATGTTATGAGCATTTAAAAATAAATAAACTTTAAGATAAATTTGTATCATTTTTAATATTTTAAAAACAAATTTAACCCTCTCTTGTTTTTAAATCAAAATCCTTAAATTTTTATTTAAGAAGAAGTTAAAAATCATTTTTAACAACCTAAATCAAATGATAGTATTGCTTTAGTTTGCATTAAGTTTTTTAATTTATCAAATATGTATTTATCCACTTGCTGTTCGGATCTAAATGTATCAAAATAAATACAGATCGTGACTCTTTGAAAACAACTATAAAGTCAGGGACTAAAGTGTATTTTGCCCAAAAGAACTAAACGACTTCTTATCAGTAGAAGTATCGTGGATTGAAAGTTGAATCTGAAAGGAAATCAAGAACCCGTTTATGTGCTGATCACCCGGAAATGGCCTCAGCCCCCGGAGAAGATAGAAATCCAAGTGACCTACTTCCTTCTTTTTCTTCTTCGTCTTCTCTCTCTATTAGAACAAAAATTCAAATAAAAATGAGATAGTATATACAGCTGTAATGGTCTATATTTCTTTCCATTTCTTTCAGGTTCCGGTAAAAGAGTAGCTGTTGTAGGTGCTGGTGTTAGGCAAGTTTAATTTAGAATCTGCATTCTGAAAATATCCTTTTTTTTTCTTGGGTTTTATGACTTTTTTGTTAAAGTTTCTTTGTTTGGTTCTCTGTTCTGTTTTGATGTCTCATCTTTGGGGCTGAAATTGTTCAATTATGTCATTGTGTGCACATTGAAGTGGGCTTGCTGCAGCGTATAAGTTGAAATCGCGTGGCCTTAAAGTTACTGTGTTTGAGGCCGAAGGAAGAGCTGGTGGGAAGCTGAGAAGTGTGAGCCATGGTGGTTTGATTTGGGATGAGGGTGCTAATACAATGGTATATACTGTTTTCATTTCAATTTTGTTCTTCTTATATTTAAATTTGATGCATGATTAAGAAACTTTTCATGTTCTTGTACCAAGTGCCCATCTGTCTTTGTCACCATGTGGAAATTAAAACTGACTGTAGTTTTTTTTATACATTATGCAGACTCAGAGTGAAATTGAGGTCAAAAATCTAATCCATGATCTTGGGCTTCACGAAAAGCAACAATTTGTAGGGCTTTCTGTAACCATTAAAGCCAATCTCTATTTCATGTTCTGAACTGAGATGCTTTTGTTTCTAAATTTTGAAATTAATGCCTTTGTTTTGACTTTAGTTAATTGATTGTTTTCTTCTTTTACAGCCTATAGCACAGAATAAACGGTATATTGTAAGAAATGGGAAGCCAGTTCTGGTAATTGCATTTGCCACACTTTTTTCCAATAAGTGTGCAGTCAAAAGCTCAACCACTTAATATTTGTTTTCTACTTGCCAGTTCAGTTTTCTTCTGTATGTGGAAGTTGTTTTCAGTTATCATATGGATGCAGCATTCTGTGTTCAACTGTTGGCACTAACTTTGCTTAAAATTTCATTCCAGATACCCACAAATCCATTTGCGCTGATCATGAGCAACATTCTGTCTACACGATCAAAGGTTTGGTTATCCACACATTGCTTCAAAAACACCCAAACAACAAATTCTCCATTATTTTATTTCCTTATACTGAATGGTTTTCTGGGTCTATTGACAATAACATTGCACAAAGCTCTTGCATATAGAGTGACAGCTGCTTGGCAACCTCAAAACCCTAGCATTATTGAAAGCTAGGAACTTCTTAACTTCAATTCTTTAAGTTCTATGTGGCTCTTAAAATTCGCTGATTCTATTTTGTGATAGCTAGGGGTTGAAAAAAGGATAGGATGATTGGATGTTTGAATTTGTTGCCACTTATGGATTTTGAAGTGCCATTTTTTGCTGGCAGATCCATCGACGGTATTAAGATTCCATTCTGCCGTCATGGTTGGTTAACTTTGAAAAATTTTCTATAAACAGATATAGAAGTATTCACATTTTGGTGAAGCTGAACGTATTTGCTTGAAAGTGTTTTACATTAGCCAAATCAATAAATTTTCAGAGAGCAATATAGTATATGTCATAAGCACAAAACTCCATTTGATTCTTGGCCGATGAGGTGTTTCATACAAAGTATACATATGTTGTTCAATAGTTATCTGGTTTCTCCATGTGCTTATGCACCATGTTTCTCTGTTTGCAGTTTCAGATAATTTTAGAGCCATTTTTGTGGAAGAAACGTGAACCATCAAAAGTGCACAATGCTTGTACCGAGGAAAGGTGACTTGCTAATTTATTAATTTCCTTTAATTTCTTAAGTTCATACTTCATCTCTTATTTCTTCTAAATAATTTTATGTTTATTGAATGCTATATACTGAGCATTCTTTTTTGTTCTTGCCTATCTTGCAGTGTTGTTGAGTTTTTTCAGCGACATTTTGGGAAAGAGGTATTGCATTCATTTCATCATAATACAAACAGTTAATTTGTAATCTTCTTTTCATCGTTGGAGCATAAATTCTTCACTTTTCCAATTTGCATTCTTAATTTGTAATCTTCTTTTCATGGTTTGAGCATAAATTCTTCACTTTTCCAATTTTCATTCACTATTCTCTAGAGGTACATAAGTTTTCATTTAGAGTGATTTAATTGAATGCCTTTGATTATCAACCGTTTTTCTATTTGGTTCTTCTAAGGTGGTTGATTATCTCGTTGACCCTTTTGTTGCGGGTACAAGTGCTGGAGATCCCGAATCTCTTTCTGTGAGTAATGGCTCAGATCTTTCAACTACTAGTAAGAGTTTCCCTTTTTTAAAGTTATGATAATTTGTTACTAATACCCAGATGAAAAAGATAATTTATTTCAGCACCTTCATGTGCAATACACATCCCTATGTAATTTGGTTTCTTTGAGGGGGAAAAAAAACTTGTAGATTTGCAACTTCTAGTAATGGCACAGCATCCAACGGGATTGCATGAGCTTTGCTGGTGTCTACTCTTTTCCTTTTTTACTACAGTCTTTTTAATCAACTCTCTTTTCCTTTTTGGGACAGGCACGGCATTCTTTTCCAGAGCTGTGGAATCTTGAGACTCGGTATTTTGTGCCATTATTTGTCATTGGTTCTTATTGAAAATCATTCACATCACAATTGTCTTACATTATATAGATATGGATATGTGTTAAGTTGGCTTCTTATTTACCAAAATCAGCCTTTTGCATGTCCTACATTTATTAATGCATGAAGGGGAAATAGTCAGTGTGAGGACTGTTAGAAATGATAAAGAAGAAGTAACTCTAAGAGTAGGGTAAAACCAAAGATTTTCCCTTGTATCTTTAACTTTCTTTTTAATTCTGTTTGTGCTAGCAAATGTGCATGTTTATGTGCACAGCAGGTTAAGGTGATATTAGATTCGCATTTATTAGAAGTTCTATGCTGAACCTGTTAGTTTATTTGCTTATTATACAATCGTCTTTTTTATTTGTGTCAAGAACAGTCAATTTTATGGTTATAATTTTCAATTTATGCATTTCTGTGATCCTCATAATGTTAATAAATTATTAGATGTTAAAGAATGACTTTATTCGGTAACTTGTTCCTTGTTCCTCCATTTTTAGTGGGTTTAGCTTATAATAATTTTTAGCTTACTTGATGTGCTCATGTAAAAGTTTGTCAATAAGCTCAGTGGTTGGCGGGTAGAGAGAGGGGCGAGGGTTTTTCTACTTAGAATGACAAAGATGTCAGTAGCCATTCCTTTGGGAATTGTGGAACTAATATGGGCATGGAAAAATTAAGTAAAAGATTTTCTGTGTATAAACTTATTGAGAAGGGGTTGAACTCTATTTTTGGATTGTCGAAAAGTTTGATTCTGAAAGTAATTATTTCGTAAATTTTGCAAAAACTAGGTTTTGAGCTTTAAAACAACACATTGGTAGTTCACAAGGATTTAGCCCCTTTTTGTACCTCTGTTATATCTTCTATTATGTACCATAGGCAGATTAGAAAACAACTTAAGAAAAGATGAAAGATTTGTGAATGACATTTTTCTTTATGTATGGTGCTTACTTCACAACTAGCATTCATCGATGAGTGCAAACTTTTCTCTGTTGCAAGATTTGGTTCAATTATTTCTGGAGCAGTTCAGGCAAAGTTATCTTCCAGAAAGGACAAGAGCAGAGAAACAAAAGTGTCATCAGGACAGAAGAAACATCAACATGGTTCATTTTCTTTTCTGGGTGGAATGCAGGTAGTTAAATTGGCATTGTTTCGTCTTCGGGATTTTAAGATATAGTTTATGCCTTGCCCCTAGCATTAATAAATCTTCACGTGTAGCAGCAGTACTTGGTAACTTAGAATTTCAGATCTAACATTTGTTTTTTTTTTTTTTTTTTGTCTTCTCTTCCACTTTACTTCAGTTTTCTTGGCAATCTTGGGACCTCCGCGTCATACATAGGGTTTCTATTATGTAAAGCCTATCAACTTAAAAGATTTTGAATCACTTTGCTCAATGAGAAGCTGATATTAGTAGTTTCTTTTACAAAACGACCAACTTGTCACTTCAAACAGCATAGTGGCACTGTAGTTGAATGAACTCATAAGTCCTTATTATGATGATACTGCAGGTCAAAGTGGCTTTTGGCATAATATACATATGGATATAACCAGTATTTTATTGATTAAGTGCAAATCCTTCCATAATGAGGGGAAATTTTTTGTTTTGAAGTCTAATTAATACAAGGATCAAACCATTAGCAATGGAAAATTTCTGGAGGCTGTATAGATTACACTAGCTTGTGCCTGCTGTAATCCAATAAACTACACGTATGATACTTGTTTTCTGATCTATGTTCCTTTGCAGACTCTCCCTGACAAAATGTGCAAAGAGCTTTCAAAAGATGAGCTTAGACTTGAATCAAAGGTCTTTTCATTGTCTTACAATAATGATTCTAAATCAGCGTTGGAGAACTGGTCAATTTCTTGCACTTCTAAGGGCACGAAGCATTTAGAAGACTCATCTTTTGATGCTGTTATAATGACGGTTAGTAACTTCTTTATAATAATGTCATATTACACCAAACTCTAAACCCTAAGCCCTAGAGCCTAAACTCCCATTCTGAATAATAATTTCATTTCATATTGACAATGCAATTATAAGACTTCAATCAACATCTTATATGCTACAAGCTAGAGCATTGGGCCACAGCTAAGGGTGAGCATTCGGTTGGTTTGGTGAAAATTGTTGAAACCAAACCGACCAAACTTTGTATAGGTAATAACCAAACTAATCAAACTTTTAATACAAAACCGAACTTAATAACCAAAGTTATTTTGGTTATTTCTGTTAAATTTTTCAGTTTTGGGCCAATAGGCTTGTTTTTGGGCTTTTAATTTTTGTACCATTATGTACATATTTAAGGATAAAACAATTTTAATCATGCCAAATGATAAATTCATAAAAATACAATGATCAATGTTTGAAAGGTTCAAGCATTAGATACAACTTTTAAGTATTATATATTGATTAATTAAATTTCAAATATTAAATACTCCCTTAGTCACATATTGAGACACTTTTTTTTTCCTGTCCCAAATTATAGTCCACATGCTCTTTTATACTATAATTAATAACTTAATTCTCTAATTTACCCTAATTTGATGTCCATTTTTATCAACAAATATTAAATATTATCTCATGCTTCTCACATATACTCCTAATAAATATAGGATAAATTGGTAAAAATACAATTAAATTATATAATTCCAAGAAAATTAATTGCATTTTTTTAATTCTTGCAAAATGAAAGTGCGCCTATTAATATGTGACAGACGAAGTAACTATGAGGAAGTATTTGATACAATAGCTATAATTATAAATTATGTGTGCACGCCTGTGTTTATACTGAAATTTCAGCTAGTTTGGTCCATTCAGTTCTCAAACATTAAACTGAACTGAACGAAACAAATAAATTGAACTTTTTGTAGAAAATAATTGAACCGGCCAGATAAACCAAAAACACCAAATATAATAGATTGAATTTCTCACAGTTCAGTTTGTTTTTCAGTTTCAGTATGGTTTTGCACACCCCTCGCACAGCTAGTGCTGGACTCATTCTATATGAGGTGACTTGGGGAAATATAATAGTAAAGGGTGAAAGAGAGATAAATCAATGGGGTAAGTGTACCCGGGAGATCCATTATACAACTTTCAAAGATTGTGATGAACCAAATGAATGTTGATATTCTAACTTATGGCTAAGGACTTTTGGGAGCTACTATATTTTATGCCGGTTGATGTATGCATCATACCAAATAATAAGTTTCACTACCCTTGCATGCTTATAGTGCATAGACTTTTAGTCTTTTCAAGAGCTTCTTATTCTCTCTCTCTCTCTCTCTCTCTCTCTCTCTCACGTGTGCGCTCACGCACAAACAAATGCATGTATATACATTGATTCATATCTGCCAATATATATCATTCATTTCTAGAAGGGTTTCATTGTTTACAGAGAATTAACTTCTGAATCGCAGGCTCCACTGTGCAATGTTAGAGAAATGAAGATCACAAAAGGCAAAAATCGCTTCTCACTGGACTTTCTACCTGAGGTGCCTTTTCTTGTAGTAAATGTTTATTTTCATCCTCAGGATTGAACTATCTTCTTTCAATTATAGTGTGCAATTTGGATGTAGCATGCATATACATGTACCCTTGCAGAAATAATAGGTAAAATATTGAATTGCATTTGTAAGATCATGGTTTATACATTTATCCTTGCTGATATTTGTTGATTTTGATATGGGTCTTTTAAAAATTGTGTCAATGATCTTCCCTTTGTTGGAATAAATTAGATAATTCACTTTCAAATCATCAAAATGCCAAATTACATACCGGTTGTCTTATCAATTCCTGGAAGTTAGTCTTTAGATGAAGCCATTTTTTTTCCAAATAAGATCTTTGCTTCTGGATGAGAAGGCTTCCACACACCAGTAATGGGTTGCTCATTGTGAAGAAAAATGCAGCCTCAGGATAAGTGATTGGCCAATTACTTTTATGCACTTATTAAATATTTTAAGTTTTGATAACTGGTGATCTCCACCATTTACTCATGCAGGTGAGTTATATGCCACTCTCAGTCATTATTACCACTTTCAAGAAGGAGAATGTCAAGAGACCTCTTGAAGGCTTTGGAGTTCTTGTTCCTTCTAAGGAGCAAGGAAATGGTTTAAAAACTCTTGGTATTGTCTGGGTTAGCAGTATAGAATGGAATACCTTGCATCATCTTGAGTGTGTTCACAATATACATTTGCTGTCTGCAGGTACGCTATTTTCCTCAATGATGTTTCCTGACCGTGCACCTGACAACCTATATCTCTATACAACCTTTGTTGGTGGGAGTCGAAACCCGGAACTGGCAAAATCCTCCACGTAAAAGAAAATTTGATGCTTTCTTTTCAAATGCATACTCTGTTTTAAAGCCTTCTGTGTTTTATGCAGCTGACATCTTGTGGCCCATCAATCTTTTTCTCAGGGATGAATTGAAACACATTGTGACTTCTGACCTTAGGCAATTGTTAGGAGCAGAGGGAGAGCCTACTTGCGTGAAGTATGCACATAACTTTAATCCATAATATATTTATTCCTGCTCATTTTCTTCCTTATAAATCATTGTGAGTTATTCCTTAATTCTCATTTAGAGACATTCCTTTCTTGAATCACCTAAATTTTCTGGCAGTCATTTCTACTGGAGTAAAGCATTTCCCTTGTACGGAAGGAACTATAACTCAGTACTAGAAGCTATTGAGAAAATGGAGAACAACCTACCTGGATTCTTTTGTGCAGGTAAGCTCTTGTGGGCGTGACAGATAATGATAATGATAATTTTTAATCATGGATGGGTAATGTGACTTTTGTTCCAATATTCAAAGCAGGGAGTATCCGGAACTTAATTGTTATAATTTCAAAGGCTAAGGATAATGGTTTCTGTTTTGTGCGATGTGAAATATTAAGTTGTGTCATGTGCAATTGTTGTTAGGGTCCAGTCACTTCCAGATTGCCATAACGTGAATTTTTATTAAGTTATTTGTGGTTAAATGATGGGTTTGTTAGGTAACTATAAAGGTGGACTATCAGTTGGCAAAGCAATAGCCTCTGGATGCAAAACAGCTGATCTTGTAGTATCCTATTTGGAGTCTTCTTTGGATGACAAGATGCTGGCGAAAGGGAAATCATCATCAGAGTGAGAACTGTCCTAATGTTTGTTTTCAGAACGCATGGTATACTCTCATGCTTCTGATAAGCTCCTCCTTTGATGTTAGAAGACGAATTTTAGTTTGCTGTAGCATATACAATAGTTGTTAGTTGTAAGCAAGCCTAGCAAGCTTCTACGATGATGGTACTGAACTTGTTTTAAAATGCAAATTAGTGAAATCTCCTATATTTATATGATGATGATACTTGTTCTATAATGCAAGACATGATTTACATTTTGTTTCTGTTAATACTGAGCTAAGAAGAGTTCACTAATTTGCATTTTAATTTTTCTATTTCCTTTCTCTTCTTGATTTAGCCTCCTAAATTTCCGTAGATGCTTACTTTACAGTCTTTTTGTTTTTTTATCAATTAATCTCCTTAATTTTAAATATTTGTTTCACTTAGTTCCTCCATTTTTAGTGCAGTAACTAAAATGCTTATCTGTTTTTAGTTACAAAGGACAAGTGAAACATATTTTTAAATTTTTAAGAAGAAACATGTGAATATATATATATATATATATATATATATATATATATATATATATATATATATATATATATATATATATATATATATATATATATATATATATATATATATATATATATATATATATATCCAAGCAACAAAATATGTATCATAAGTGCTTAAAATAGAAACAAAACCTTCAAATGTATATAAATTATTTGATTCTATCAAATGCTAGTCTAGTAGTGAAGTTTATTTCTATTAGTATACTGCACTATATTTCGAGGCATGCTATCTTTAAGAAATTACTAAGGAAAACGGAAACGAGTACATTTACTTCTAGACAAATTCTTTAGTCAAAGTGACAAGTCCTAGGTCCACAAAGCGAGAATCAAGAAGTCTAAATCAATGCATCTAGCCCCAATATCAAGACCATCTTTGTGGTTCCGGCGGTTCTATCCTTGGTCATAGCTTTCATTGAGAGTTGAACTTAAAGGCCTTTTGCTTACCAAATGGACACCATAACCCTGATCTGCACATGGCCAAAAAATTCCCATTTAGTCAATCAGATAGTTGTTCTAGAAGAAGTGCACAAAGAAGAAGCATGAATCAATTATCCTCACTTGGAAACTCTTTTAGAAGCGGAGATGACGAGATAAAACATGGAAGCAATTTCCCAGCTAGCTCTTAAAAAACTTAATACACTTCCTTAAATGCAAAATCGAGCAAAGTTTTAATATGGATAAAAAACAATCACGAAAAGGTTTGGATTAGAGGATGCTCGGGAGAAAAGACTAGAGCAAATATCGGGAGTTATATTGGGATATAGGACGTACCGCTAGCTAATGAATGTCAAGCCGTCAAAGATGAAACTGGATGCCTTATCCACCCTAACTCATCCTCCAGCGGGAAGAGCCACTCTAAATTACAAGATAAAGAAAGAAAAATGCCAAAAGATGTCAAAAACATCAGGTATAGGGCCAAATTTATCAATAGCAAAGAACAAAGCCAAAAGATGTCAACAGTATCATGCGTAAGGCCAAATTTATCAATATGATAATAGAAGGCTCTTCATATAGGGAGGATTTCTCAAAACGAAAGATGGGGCCAAAATGAGGGCAATTCTCAGCTAAATTCAAGAAGCTCCCCTCTAATCACCATTTCTCCTGAAGGCAACCTTGAATTCCCCCATGAAGATGCCTTACCGGTCTAAGCCTTTATCGATTAATTTCTAGTGAAAATGATTCTTATGGACAGTGGCAATGTTGTCAACCTGCTCATAATGGATACTTACAAAACGATAGGGTTGTCGATCGAAGAACTTCAACGGATCGAAACACCCTTGATCGGCATAAGCAATGCTTTTATTTTTATTGTTGGATCTATGGATATATTTGTGAAGCTCAAAGACGAAGTGATCACAAACACTTGCAAGTGCACTTTTACGTAGTTGACATGTCTTTTGCATATAATGCAATATTTGGTAGGCCTATGCTATTTGAGACAGGTGCAATTACCCGCATCATGTTTATGATGATGAAAATTCTCATTGGGTAAGTCATAATACTCGTATCATTTGTAATTGAAATTCTCTCACTCCAAACAAAGGTCCAAACTAATTTCAATCATCATATCAGTACAATCCAATCGAACTGATGGATCATTTCTTATCATATTCACTGACATATTTGATCAACCTGATGGGATTTTATTTTGTCAAATCCTCTAACACATGCCGCCTGTTACGTCAAGTTGGTCCTCCTATTGCATCAACCTATCTCTAAACACTCAAGTGCCTAAGCATTATATCCAAAACACGTATTATAAATAGCTCATAACTCTTAAAACTAGATACATTGATCACGAGACGTTCTCTCTCTAGATTTTCTCCCTAAACTTTATGAACTTACGGTTCGAAGTGCTCACAACCGGTCCACGCGGACAGTTCTTATTGGAGGTTTATTTAATTTTGTTGATCCGATCAAATTACTTCTTCATCTGCTCTCCCCTTATTTTTGATATTTCATGATTTATCAGTAATTAAGAAATGTCAACAATCATTAGGGACAGCTAAAAAACCTCTAACTAAGCAATTAAGAAGTTGGATGCAGGCCCCAACTTCCTACTAACTAAGCAAATGCTCAGACGTCATGCTCTCGATCGATATAAAATTATTCGTGGGATCTTTAATTGATTTTATTTTTCGCTGTATGTTATGAATATCAAACAATCCTTTAATTCAATTCGGATTGAAATTTAATTGGTGATTCCCTCGTAGAGTAATAGATGCGGATATCGTTTTTAGACCAAATCCACAATTGACAAAGACTTCACAAGTCGTGGTGCCAAAGTCCCACATGTTGTACGTAATTTCTGTTTTTGTTTTTCTCTTTAATTAGGTACATTCTAAAATGTCCCTGGTTCGAAATTAAACCATTACACAAATGGGACAATTGAAGTTGCTTTATCACAACAAAATTTATTTATTTATTTATTGTAGAGTTACCGTCATTTTTTGCCACTGAGTTTTTAAAATAAGTAATTTTTCCTATTGAAATAGACATATTTTACCACTAAAATATATAATGTACGGCATTATCTGATTGGTTCTAGTAAAAAACAGTAGCATTTTCTTTTTCTTCTTTGAAACTTTAGTGGCAAAAATAATCCAAAAAAGTTTATTGGAATTTGCTAACCAATTTAAAAAATTCAGTGAAAAAAAAAAAGAGGAGTTTAACCTTTATTGTACTGTCTAAGTTTGTTTGAGTGATTTGAATTATTACTATTTAATTATCATAAAAATAAGTTGCTTTGCTCATTTTCACCAACCTAATGATTTTCTCATTATATATCTATATATATATATATATGTAAAAGCTGGCGTGTCTGCTAGTACAAGTTTTTGTCCCTAATAAATTAGCTTGAGAGGAAAAACAAATTGCTTAATTGCTAGCGATTTATTCCAATTGCCACAAAATCACATTTGCTTTGAGCCACAAGCAACTTTAAGGGAATTTTTTTTTAAATGACTCGTTATTCAATCTGACTTATCTAAGTCTGTAAAATCAACTAATTTAAAATCAAATATTACCGAATTTATAATTAAAAATGGTTATTTTAACGGTCTATATTTTATTCACGAGATAAAAATTAAGTCTAAAATATTGCTTTAAAGGGAGTTAGTTGAAGTTTTCAATCTCTAGAAACATAATTTAAATTGATGAGGATATTATAGATTAATAAAAGTTTAATTAACAAAGCTAAACGTTACAATATTATAGTAAATCAGAATTTAGAAAGTGGTGATGTATAAACTTGGCGCAAAAGTTATTCAAAATTTGTAATGGTTGAATGTAAGGTTTTCAAATTTGTATTATTTGTATATTTATGTTGGACCACTAAACATTACGAATTTCTCAGATTCTTGAAAAAGAAATGATAAATGATAGATGGGCCTACAAAGATGGCCCATATTATTCTAGAGAAGATATTTCATTTACACCATATAATTATTTAATTAATATTTTGATTTCTTTTTCTCCATGGATACTCAACTAAGTGGGCCACTCATGTTCAATATGCAAGCTTTTTAACAGTCTTATGGATTGAACTTTATGGTTAAAAAAAAAAAAATCGTAACATTTCACTTTTATTTTTAATATTCAACATTAAATTTTTACTAATTGAACACTAACATTTCGATATTCTTTCAATTGAAAGATTCCATTAACTTTTAGAATAAAACTAACAGAAATTTAAATATTTCTATTAAAAATATTTTTTTAAATTTTTATTTAATTATTAATATAATTTAAATTAATAATAAATATTAGTAATTTTAATAATTATTTTGGGATACTTTCTTTAAATTTAGTACTCTTTTATTATATGTATACACAAATATATCAAATATCTTTCAAAACAAAAGTCACAAAATTGAAAGTAAAATTTTTATAAATATTTTTTAATTATGAGCAAATTAAAAATTTTACATGTTATTTTGCAATATTCTTTTAAAATATATTAGCTATATATTTAAATAAAAGTATCAAATTAGAAAATATTTTCCAATCTAATTATTAAAATTAAAACAAACTTGTTATTAATTTTTAATTACATAAAAACTAAATAGAAATTCAAAAAATATTTTATTGCAAAATAAAAATTTTAATTTCCTTTAAATTTAATGGAAAAATTAATGGAGTCACTCAATTGAAATAGCACCAAAATATTGTTGCCTAAATATTAATAATTTAAATGTTTGGTGTTGAATTGAAATATAGGATAAGTATTAGGATAATTTTTATATTTAGCCTTAAATTTTAAAATGAAATTCTGAAGATACTAGAAAATGAATTATTAATTTATTATGCTTTTATTTTTAATAATTAGTTAGAAAGTTAAAATTAATTACTAAAAAACTATGAAAATATAGAGGGATATTTATTATCATTATTATTATTATTATTATTATTATTGATAAAGCCTGAAATATTTTTATCTGAAATAAAGAGAATAGGTGGCTAGAAGATCTGATCGAATGAATGATCCTGCACGATGGAGTGCTCGGTCAAACCAGGCGTTAGCACTCCGAAACTTAAATCAGTAGCTTTCTAGAGCGATAAAATTTAGAGAGAGAATCTCATATGTTCAATACCTTAAGCCGTTATGCTTTTTGCTATTTATAGGAGAGGAAGGAGGGGTATTTGAGTACTTTTGGGGCGTGATAACTAGTAACTGGATTAGGTGAGCCGCGATGTGACAGGAAGCAAGTGAAGACATGGGCGTTTACTTGTGTCAGTGGACTTGACAGGACAAGACATTCCATCAGTCCGATCGGACACTATGCCTTTTTGTCTTATCTTCCAGCTCACGCTTTGTCCTTTTTGTTGATGGGCTTCTGACCTTGCTAAATGTTATTGGGCCAACTTGATTAGGCCTTGAAGATGTTTTTTCCATAGTTATCACTTGTCCCCCTCTAAATGGTCCGATCGGGCAATTGTTGACTTTTTGGCAGGATTTTTTGAATTGGCGCGAATCTGATACGTCGCATCCGTTCATTTCGGACAGTCGTTATGCATTTATTGCCTGTGCGCATGCCAAGGATGACGCTTTGTTCTCCGTAACTGCCATAATAGATTGGGAACACGTGGCGATCATCCAGCAAAAGATCGGTTGGAGAATTCCAGAAGCTTTATGCCTATAAATAGGTAAGTTTGGGAGTTTGGGGCGATTTTTTCATATTTTTTAGTGATCCTTAGCAAAACTCTGCCAGATTTTCTTTGCGAACTTTGTCATTTCAGCGATTTCAGAGTTTTTGCAAGATTACCCAAGTAAGTAAACAATCCCTGCCTTTGATTTTCTTCCTCATTCATAATATCATTTTTTACTTCTTTCCCTCCATCAAAGATGGCTTCAAGAAATATCCAGTCTATAGATAGGAGCTTTCTTAAAACTTATAAAGATCGTGCAGCCGTGGCTCGTCCTTCGAAGCTCACGAAAGAAGAAGTGGCTGAGATCCCTTCACGATATAATATTCTCGCAGAGGTCTCTGTGATGGCCTGTCCAAATTCCATGGCAATGACCGAGAGACCTTTTGGACGTGAGAATAATGAGTGGTTCATTTGCCATTTATGGAGCTTGGATGGGGGATTGAGGCTTCCCTTTAGTGCCTTTGATATAGCAATTCTTGAAGGTTACCGAATTGCTCCTAATCAGCTTCATCCAAACGGGTGGAGAACAGTGTCCTGCTTTAAAATCCTCTACGATATGGAAGGGATGGTTCCAACTCTGAATCTGTTCACTCATTTTTTCTATATCTCAAGGCGAAGTGATGGAACAGAGTATTTTTTTACAAGCCAACCGCAGAGGAAACTGTTCATTGTACTATCCTCCATGAAAGGCTTCAAAGAAATATTCTTTTTGACGGGGATGGCTGGAGGATTTGGAGTGTCTTTAATCTGATCGGATATAGCTATCGCCCTGAAAGACCAAACGTTCGGTCGATCTTTGTATGAGAGCAATATTGAAAAGATATTGGGTGTTGTGGCAAGATATGGGAAACCATATGATTTTAATTATCTTCTGAGCAATCCGATCGGGTCTTCAAACTCTGATACTGGCATTAACACAGAACGTGAGCATCATAATTGGAGTGTGGGAGAAGTGCATATTGACAATCATGCATTGCATGTTCATGAAATACATATCAGCTGGAGAGAATACTTATCTTTTTCTTTTGTGATGCCTGCAGACATGATGGCTAAGGGAGACGACGTTGCTAAACAACTGGCCATCCAAGCTAAAGTGAGAATTGAGGCAGAACGAGCTGTTAAAGAGAAGAGGAGATCGAAAAAGAGAAATCTAGTGCCTTGTTCAGAAGTTCAGGCTTCCCATCCCTTCGCAAGTGCTCCACCGGTTCCTGCTCCTCAGACCCTTTCGAGACCTGCTGCTACTCAGCCTTTAGCGAAGAGTCAGCGCCCTCTTAAGAGTTTGCTTTTGAGGGATGAAACTGATTCAAAAGAAGAGCAACCAGCTCTACCTCGGAGGGGATCAGTTCAAGCAAATGCACCCCCAGTAGATGAAGTTGCCCAAATGAGGAATGAAGAGGCAGCCAAGAGGAAAGCCGCTGACCTGGTAGCCCCGATAGATGCAAGGATTGTCACAAGAGGTAAAGAATCCATTCGAGATGAGTCCCTTTAGAGTGTTACCATAAGAATTTTTGAGAGATGGGCTACATCACTACGAGAGATTTTGAAAAATTAATTTGGCGACAGCTGGTCCATTAATAATAAGGCGGTATTAAGCTTTTTATGCTGGGGTATACTTCAAGAGAGCGACTTTAAGGCAATGAGAGACCCCAGCACACTCGCTCGAGAGTGCAGCCTTTTTCAGCAATAAGGTCTAGAGGTAAAGCAGATAATTTCGTTCATTTTTTTATGATCTTGCCTTGTTTCTTTTTCTATCTTCTATCTCGTTGGTTGATTTACCCTTCTTCTTTCCCTTTTGCTTTTTATCTAGTAAAAAAGGATTTATGCTTGCATGGCATGGCTGCTTTCTGCCAAAGGAAATGGGATGACATTGATCGGGCCAGGAGAGAGGCAGAAGCTAAGTATGATGTAGCTAGGAAGGAGTCCCTTCTTTCCCAATCAGAGGTGGAAAAATTGAAGAATAAGGTCGCTCATCTTTCTCAAGATCTGAAGGCTCGGCAGAAAGAGGTTGACCACCTTAAAAGGGATGTAGCTCGTCTGACTGCCGAAAATTTCTTATGAAAAAAATTTAAAGAAGAGGTAGCCAGATTAAAGGGTAAGTGCACACATCTGTCTGCCGAGTGCTCAAAGGCCAACACTGAGCGCGACCTTCTGCGTGGTGAGCAAGATTCACTACAAACCATCTTAGTAGAAAGAGAGATGGCGTGGGGTAAAAAGCTTGAGGGTGAGCTTTCCACCCAAAGAGATGAGCTTTTCGACCATTTGGAAGAGGCCCAAGGGAAATTATTAACTCGATTGATTTATGCAACTGAGCAGCGCTTTCCTGAGGCTGACCTTAATTGGATGGAGGACCCAAAAATTTTGTTCGACCCTTCTTCCAGCGATTTTGAAGAGGAAGCTCTTCAAAATCCAACATCATCTCAGCCGACCCCTGAAGCACCGATCGAGCCAGAAGCGGTTGTTTTAGCATCGAAAGATCCTATTTCTGTGGTAGCCCCGAAGTCTTCTCAACCTTTAGCTGAGATGGATGTGCCCTCTACAGCTGTAGAGATTGTAGATTTGTAATATTTTATTCTTTGTAATGATTTTTTCCTTTGCCTTGTGACTTGTAAAAGATTCTTCATATATGAAATTCGATTTGTCAAAGCATTTGTCTTTCAATTGCGTCTTCATACTGCAATTCTCATTTCAGTTAGTATTTTTCATAAAAATTAGCCAAGGAGAACAAACAACATCAAACATGGAGAATGTATGAAATCAAATATATAAGATCAATCATGGAGAGAGTATTCAAAATCGACTAAGGAAAATACTTCCTAAATTATAAGATGATTTTCAAGCATTGCAGTCCATAACTCTTAGAATCAACAATCGCTTAATTCGATCGGATTTAAAGCTTAACCATTCATTCAGGCATGAGTTATGACTTAGAATTTTGGTGCATGACGTCAAACGTAATAAGTGAATTTTCAGTCTATCACTCGATTCAAGTATTATCCCCTCCAATATAAAGATTGATCATTTATAGGAGAGTCATGCATAGAAATAACCTTTCGGTCTTGCATTGTTTTGAAGATTTGGAGATTTCGCACATCGAGTGCCCGAGAGAGATAATTAATTCAATTGTTGACCTTCACATCTTAGGTTCGGAATGACATCAAACCTAGCGAATAAGTTGATGGAGATTAAACGAATGCAACTCGCATCTTGAATGGATTTCAACTTTCATATCTTCGGCTACGTCAAGCCTATCAGATAAGTTGTACCATATTAATTCGTCGATCGGGATGTAACATCGATCGGAATTAAGCCTTCAGTTTTAGAGTGACTGGAATAGATGCATCAATCAAGATGTGTCGTCGATTGAAAATCAAGTTATTTGGTCCACACTTTAGCGGTTGGAACAGTACCGACCGGTCGATCAATGTCGTCAATGGTTTTATGGAGATTGTATGTTGCATAGATATTGTGGTCAATCAATGGCTTTATGGAGATTTGATGAATTTGTATTTAATTGTATACTTTCGTATTTTGGATTTGGGATAGGCATCGAACCTAGCGAAGGAGCTATGCTAGTCAAAAATTGGCCTGAAATTAAATGGAGTTTTTGGCTTTCACATTTTGGCCTCGGGATAAGCATCGAGCCTAATGAATAAGTTTTACTAAGGTTGATACATCGATTGGGATAGAACATTAATTGAAATTAAGCTTTATGGAGATCGTATTCGCTCGGGATTTTTATCAACTGGAGTAGTGATCGTCGATTGAAATTTCCATCGGTCGGGATTAATTACTTCGATCGAAATTTCATCAATCAGAGTTCCAGAAAACCGACCCACGCAGAGCGGTGGAATTGTTCTAACCAATCGGGGAGAGGTCTACATGCGTTAGGGCCCTCATCTCATTCCCAAAATTAAGAGGATCCAATTGGAAGGTCACTTTGCTGGAGAGGGAGTTAATATATTTGTTTAAACAACAAGTAGTAAATTTGTGAGTTTGGACACATACCAGTTTTTAAGCTGTTTTTTGCTTCATGAAGACACCTATTTTGTGTGCATCAGGGTGCTAGAACTTTCAATAGCTTTTCGTATGTTGCAACTTTTTTATTGTTATATCTTAAAAACTTAAAGATGAATCTTTAATAGTAAACAAATAATATCAAAATAGGCTGGCAATTCAGCACTTATTACAGGAAACTGCAAGATCATTAAAATTTAGTACAATACATTCATGGGGACTCAAATTATAACAGTTGCACTTGATTTTGTCATCATTCGATGACCGTCAACAGACAGTGTGTGCGAATCCGTACTTCCACGCTTGTCAGCATTATCCAAGCCGAACGCATCTCTCCCATCACCAGACCGCTTATAGGAGCTTTTCTTTCTGGTATATTCCATCTCTTTATTTAGGGATAAGCGTTCATCGATTTGAGTGCCCGACATCTCCGAGTAATTCACAATCTTTGTCGCAACCTCCATTGTTTCCTGCACTTTTCCTTGATACCTATCAATACTTGGGCAAGGCTAGCATTGAGTGGAGTAAAAGTTCGGGTCGGATGAATATTATATCGATCTGTAACACTCTTATCACTCCGACTAATTGAACAGTGCACGCACGCCGGTAAATTTTTTTTTTCAGAATCATACAACAGTCTTATAAACAGATAAGCATAAATGAAAATAGTTCATAACAAAATCTTACATCAGATATTAAACCATTACTAACATAAATATATCCAAACTACAGTACAATCTTTTACCTTAATAGTCATAGTATATACATGCCAAAGCTTACATCAAACTAATACAAGAATCTTCTCTTCGGATCTGAATCTACCGAGTACTAATGCTCCCGCAACACTTCCAAACCTGCACGCAGTAAACACTACGTGCTGAGCACTAAATATGTCCAGTGGTGACTACAAATCCAATAATTTCCCAGAATAAAGTGTAATTACATAATTTATGCTACTATTATTCTTGTTTCGATTAACGTTGCCTTTTACAACGGTTAACATTATTCACGTTACTAACTCGTATTTTAATAATTATAACTCTTTTGTTCCGAACTTTCAACTTTACTTTACAGTATCTTTTTAGGTGGGTCAATATCGGATTTACATTTGCCTTTACGTTAATCTTTACCATAACTTTTACTTTATCGTTACCTTCGTTTTATCTTTTAGTCACAATAATTTAATTATCGTTTGATTTAACAATATGCATTGGTATCCGTATTTTTACTAGTATATAAAATAAATTAGTTTTAATAATTGCTTTACTAGTCAATTATTCGATCTGTATTCTAACTTCACTTTTATTTGTTTATTCTATTGCTTTATTTAATTTTAATCTAAGAAATACATTATTGCAAAGGCTTATAAGTTTTATCGCTAAGCGATATAGCTATTTTGGAGTACTTTACAGTCAAAACTTTCATTTTCTTCTTTTATACATTTACCCTTATTTAATTATCTTGTTTAAAACTTACATCTTTTACTTTTTCCTTAGTGTATAATTTTATGTCTTTATATTGTTTTACTTTTCATTTAACTTCTCTTTCAGAAAAGCATTACCTAAGCATTACATTTTACTTCATGTTAATATCATCGCTTTTAACTGTAAACAGGAAAGTTGATATTATTTTTCAGACTTGTCATTATTTACAGTAGTGCTTGGTACACGAGGTACCAATTAATTAAATTTATCTTCTTCACGAGAAACGAAATATACTTTTAAATTCTTATAAAAGGTTAACTAGATATTGATTTAATATTTTATTCTTATAAAACCTTTCTTTTTTTTAGTCTGATTAATTATACATTTCAAAGATCTTTACAGATCTGTTTCAACTTTACATTTTCTTTCAGACGAATCATTTTTCGTTTTAACTTCTTATATTCAATTCAATTAAACAATACTTATTTATTCATTTTAATGTGCCCCTAGTGCAATACAACAGGTTTCTCACAGAGGATACTCGGGACTGGACCGCGGTACAGAGGTGTCCCTATGGCTAGTCAATTATATCCAAAACAAGAATCATAATACCTGTCTATTGCTAAGGGCAAATACAATCAATCATATTTGCAAACATTTTTTATTATTTAAAAATCTTTAATTTCTTTCTTTTATTTCTTTGCACATTATTTTCTGATCGAACACATTCTTTTAGTATTTTTGACTTTCAACAACTTTTGTCTTTCTTTCACTTCATCTTTTTTAGTCACTGTTGTGAATTATCCTCTAATAATTCACTCAAACATTTGAACTTTTTAATCTTTTTATACAAATTATGAATTCTCTTTAATTCTTTTTACATAATTCTTTACGAATCATTTTCAATACTTTTAAGCTTGACGTTTTTACAATTTTTGTCCTTTTTCAGTCTAATCTTCCAGTTATTCGATATGTCGGCTTTATTTCGTCAGCAAATTATTTTTATAATCATTTACTCTTTTAATATTCTTTATTGACTAATTTATTTTGATAAATTAGTCACATCTTTATTTTTCTACTTTTTATGCAATTAGAAATTCTATTAATATAGTTTATTAACCCAAGCCTCAAAAATACATAATTTAACTTTTTCTATCGAATTATTCATTTCAAACACATAATTATGATTTTGCCATCATATTTATTTATTTTCATTTTATTTATATAATTCCTTCAATTATACATCTTTATTCTTTATTTTAATATTTTCGGGTAAGAATTACAATTTAGTCCTTATACTAAGAAAACTTTTTCTTTTGACACAGTTAAGTCTTCGAAATTATCATTTTGTCCTTATTACTATTTCTTACTTATTTTTACTCATTAATCATCCATTTTGGCAAAATTATCAATTTGCCCCGAAACTTTTATTTTCTTTTATTTGCGTCCTTTTTCCCTTTTAAACATTATTTTAGCTTTCTTTTATTTACTTCTCAATTTATTTTCATCATTTCCATTTATTTCATGAATTATTTACCAATAATTCATTATTCTCACTATCTTCACGACCCAATAATTATTTCAAAAAATTCATCGGTTGACTTTTTATTTCTTGTCATTGACATTAATTTAATATCACATTAATTCATCATTTTTGTCATTTTTATACCATTATGCAATAAAAATTCAATTATTTTCAATGTACATATTCACATAAAAATTTCAATAAAATCCTAATCAATTCAATAAATTTCACTAAAATTTATTTATGCATTCTTTAATAGTCAATGCCATTTGTCATCAAAATAATTACTTAATTCACTCTAATTAACAATTTTCATTCATTAGCTACACTATACATAATCTTAAAAATTTCCAAATAAATTTCAAATATTCTCTAAAAATTTATAGACATTAATTATCATGTCTATTATTCAATTAAGCTAACATACATTAATTTCATGCATTTTTCTCATTATTTTCTTTACTAGGTAATTCGGCCATCAACATTTTTCCACCTTAAAATTTTTCTTTCTCTCATTTTTACTTTCCATTTATCTTTTCTCTAATCCAATTACAATAACCCTATCACAATTGCATCAATTAGCTACTTTAAACCTTTTTTACCCTAATTACATAATTAAGAAAAATTTAAATTAATTAGGAAACTAAAGGATTTTGTAGTCACTTACCTTTTTTCATGCTTTATCTTCCTAAGGCTTCCTTTTTCATGCCTTAAACCAAAGAAATCCTTTCATCTCCATGAAAAACCCATGGAAGCCAAATTCTTCATCAAAGAAAACACTATGATATCAACCTTTTTAGCTCACTTTAACCACAAAAATGGATTCTAGGCATCTAAAACTACTTATAGGTATCCTTAAACAAATTTAAAACCTTGAAAATCCCTTACCTCATTTTGATACCTAAACCTTTCCCTCTTAATTTCTCTTGCTTCCTTCCTTCAAATAAAATGATTGAGGCTTGAATAATCATCTAGAGGGATGAAACTTCATCTTTTATGTTGAAGTTTAGGGGAAATTTAGAGTGAAAGAAGAAGAATCAAAAGAGAGAAAATGGAAAGCCTAGGTTCGGCCACCAAAGGAGGGGAAGGAGCTGGATATTTCTGGAGAAATTCTCCAGATTTTTAGCCTTATATACTCTCTCTTGATGGGCCAAAATTGGGCTTAAATGAATGGGCTTTGCCTATTTAAACCTTAAGGCCCATTAAGGCCTTTTTAAAGCTCAATTAAATTTATCTCTCTTTCAAACTTCAAATCACTTCAATTTTAATTCCATCATTCTTAAAATATCAAAAATAGGTAGTACATAAATTTTTGGCTCAATCAGAGTCTGTTATCGGTTCGATTCAAACTTATCGGTCTGATTCGACAACTGCCGGTGTCACCGAAAAATTTCATTCTCATCACCAAAATATTCTAAATAAAAATTCATTTAGGCACGTAAAATTTGGCAATATTTGAAATTCGTTTACTATTTTTAATTATTTATGCAAAATCAAGTCACCTTCCGTACCAGAAAAATTGACTCGCTATCTTTTTTTTTATTTTTTACTTTTGGAGGCCCATTTGACCTTAAATTCACTTCAAATTTCAACCCTAGACTCACCATGACTATTCCTTTTAAATGATTCAATAAAATATTTTTGACTTTTGGGTGTCCTCTCGGGCCCAGAAAATACTATTCACTGTCGGAGAATACTATTCACGACTGACCCGGTATTGAGGCCATTACACGATCGGTCTCTTTTCTCTTGCCCAAATGCCTCTCTACCTGATCGAATGAGGAGGTTCTGTTGTAAGCTCGAATGTCTGGATATTATAATCTGTCCATGACATTGGTCTTCCTTATTTTATTGGATCTGAGAGCATCATCCAGCTGGATGTGTTGTCTGACCCTTTCCATCAGGTCGAAAAAGCTAATTGGTGGCCTTGTTGTCAAAGAATCAAAGAGTGGACAATCCGTGATGCCTCTCACCAAAGCATTCGACGTTATTTTCACGCTTACATTTCTTACTTCTGACATCGTGGCCTGAAAGCAATCGATGTAGTCTCTGACACTTTCATCAGCTCTTTGATAGAGGTTGCACAGGTCACTGACTGACTTTGGTGCGCGTTTCTGCATAATAAATCGCGTGGTGAACAACTCTTTGAGTTATCTAAAAGAGGTGATTGATTCTTGAAGGAGTTCATGAAACCAATTCAAGGCATCTCTTCCTAGGGTGGTGGGAAAGACTCTGCAGGCAATCCTTTTATTGTAAGTGTAAACCTGCATTTTTGTCAAGTACTCCGCAAGGTGAGTAGTGAAATTAGTTTTACCTGTATACTTATCCATCACCACGTCTCTCCACCTGGAAGGCAGCTCCGACTCTGTAATTTTTCTGCAAAAAGGGGAGGCGGTGTTGTTGCAGGTGTTCCCCTTAAACATACCATTTTTAGGCTCTACCAAACCAAACTATTGGAGTTTTTATTTGAACCATTTATCCTCCCACTCATCGCTGTGGAAGTGAACTCCGTTTTAGATTTGCATAAGCGACTGTGATTAGGTGCATGCATAAGGGATGAATCATCGCTAAAGGATGAGGTGGATGATCTACTAGGAATGTAAGGAGCATCTCTACTTGAGGACATTGTCCCTTTCTCCTTATCGTATCTCCCTAAAGTTATGACCCCTATCCTTCCACCATTGTGAGCTTGTGGCTCGCTGATGGAGATTTCTCTATTTCTTCCTCTTTTGAAGTCTTCGGCCATGAAGTTTGTTTCGTTGCCTCTTTCAGAAGTTCTGGGCATCTCGCCCTTTTTAATTGTTTGGACTACGCTCTTAGTGAGGCTGCTAAAAATAGCGCGCATGTCCTTGAGAGTAACAGGGGTGTCATCTGGCTGCTGCATGATCACATCGTCAAACTCCGAAAGGAGATTACCCCTTGTAGGTGATCTGGGAGGTCTCTCTCTTCTCCCTGCAGGCCTAGATCTACTCCGACTATTGCTATTACGGTTATACTTATCGGAGGTTGAGTGTTCATTAGATCTCGAGTCTGCCATTTCTCTCAACGAAAGCACCAAATGATAAAGCCTGAAATATTTTTATCTGAAATGGAGAGAATAGGTGACTGGAAGATTCGATCGGATGAATGATCCTGCAAAATGGAGTGCCTGGTTGGATCAGGCATTAGCACTCCGAATCTTAAGTCAGTAGCTTTCTAGAGAGATAATATTTAGAGAGAGAGTCTCAGATGTTCAATACATTGAGCCCTTATACTTTTTGCTATTTATATGAGAGAAATGAGGGGTACCTAAGTATTTTGGGGCGTGATAACTGGCAATTGAATTAGACGAGCGTCGATATGACAGGAAGCAGGTGAAGGCATGGGCGTTAACTTGTGTCAGTGGACTTGACAGGACAAGACATCCTATCAGTCCGATCGGATACCGTGTCTTTTTGTCTTATATTTCAGTTCATGCTTTGTTTTTTTTTTGTTGATGGGCTTCGGGTCCTACTAAATATTATTGGGTCAACTTGATTGGATTTTGCAGATATTTTTTTCATAGTTATCAATTATTATTATTATTATTATTATTATTATTATTATTACTTAAAATTTTTAAAGATAAAAAAAATCTTAATAAATGTATGTGCACGTGTTTGACGCGTGCAAAGCATGCGCACACAGAACTGGAATACTATAGAATTTTTTTTTATAGCAACAAAGAGACATCTTACCTACTTATTTTAAAAAATAATTTTATAAATATAAATATAAAAAAGAAATATCAAAATCTAGTTTTGGAAAAAGGATTTCTAACTCAATCAGAACTTTAATCTACAAACTATTATCATTAAATTAAAATTGAATGTGTATTACAGTCGTAGAAGCGAAATAGCAAGTAGGTAGAATAATATTCCGTACGTACTTTCTCATAAATAGACATAAGAGCCAACATTGAAGTAAAGCTCGAAAATCCATTAAATACCCTCGCAACACTTGTTATCTTTCCACTATTTTTCTCATGCATAATGCTAGTAGGCTTCGTATATATTCTGATACGCCATTGTTCTTTTTTTTTTCACTTAATTTAGTTTATTCCTTTCTTTTAATCAAGTTTTCATTCTATTTGTCTTTTTTTTTTTAAATATAGTTCTTTAAAACTCAATTTTATTCCATTGTGTCCCTTCATTATTCACAGAACAGAAAATGATGATTTATTTAAGTTTTCTCTAAGAAAAAATTGACGAAATTTGCTTTTTAAAATATTGACATTGGTATATATCTGTTTTTTAAATTTTGTCTCTAAAATATTAAAAATAATATATATATATATATATATATATATATATATATATTTAAAGTATGTTTTTAGATCAAAATTGTTCTTATTATTATGTAACTGACACAAATTTACCAAATACAGTAACATTACATGTATGTCTCAAACGGGTCTAAAAAACTTTGGGAAAAAATAAAATAGTTAAAAGGCTAATAATAAACACTCACCATAAAAAGGCAGATGCATTTTTCATAGGTGTTTGAAACTGGCTTGAACCAACAAGACCCATCAATTTACAAGCTGCTGAATATATATCTCACAAACTTTGATTTCATGAATTTTTTTTGGAATATCAAACCTAACACACACAAGGTGGGATAATTATGTTTTTTGTATATTGAATTGAAAAAAAAAAACTACAGAGTTTATACAAGAGTAGAAATTCTAACTAGAAAATTTTCTATTCTGTATAAGGTAACTTCCTATTCTGTATAAGAAAAGTAAATCAATTTACAGCTAATTACAATCCATTCTATAACACTCACCCTCAAGTTGGAGATAGATATTAAACATGCCTCAGCTTATTACACAAATAGTCAACTCGAGAGCTATTTAAGACTTTTGTGAATAAATCACCCAACTGTTCTTCTATCTTCACATATCCTGTTGATATGACATTATTTTGAATCTTTTCACGAATAAAGTGACAATCAACTTTAATATGCTTGATCCGTTCATGATACACTGAATTGGAGGCAATATAAAGAGCAGCTTGATTATCACAATAAATTTTTGCTGGAGATGAGGAATCTATACCAATTTCAACAAGCAAATGATGAATTCACAAAATTTTACATGCGGACTGTGACATAGCTCTGTATTCAAATTTTGCACTAGATCTGGATACAACAGCTTGCTTCTTGCTCCTCCAAGATACTAAATTTCCTCCAACAAAAATACAATAGCCTGCTATTAACCTCCTATCAATTTTAGAATTCGCCTAATTAGCATCTGTAAAACACTTAATGTGAATATATCCATGATCACTTTATAGTATACCTAGTTCAGGAGTACCTTTCAAATAACATAAGATCTGCTCTAAAGCTTCCCAATGCTTGATCGTAGGAGTAGCCATAAATTTACTAACAACGATCACTACAAATGTGATATCTGGACGAGTTACTGTAAGATAATTCAATTTTTCAACTAACATTTGATATCTCTCTAAATCATCAAAAGGATCACCATCAACCTTTGTAAGTTGTGCACTGGAAACCATAAAAGTACTACATGGCTTAGCTCCTAATTTTTTAGTTTTTGCAAGCAAGTCAAGAACATATTTTCCTTAGGATAGAAGAATTCCTTTTTATTTCTCATCACTTCCACTCCCAAGAAATATTTCAACTGGTCCAAGTCCTTAGTGTGAAATCTACCATGCAAGAAAGACTAAAGTGAACAGATACCTACAAATCACTCCCTGTAATCACAATATCATCAGCATAAATCACAAGAAGAATAATGTCATTTTCTGATTGTTTGTAGAAATTGAATGATCACACTGACTCTTCTTTAGCCCAAACTCTTGTACTACCTCATTGAATTTACCAAACCAAGCATGAGAACTCTGCTTCAATCTATACAGGGACTTCTTCAGATGATAAACTTTTCCATACTCTTTCTGAGCAACAAAACCTGGTGGTTGCTCCATATAGACATCTTCTTGAAGATTGTCATGAAGGAAAGCATTTTTGATGTCAAGTTGATGTAAGGGCCAATGGTGGAAAGCTGCCAAAGATATGAAAAGGCGAATAGCATTCAATTTGATGACTGGAGAGAAAGTATCAAAATAAGCCATCCTATAAGTCTGGGCATATTATTTAGCAACAAATCGAGCTTTCAACCGAGCCACAAAACTATCTAGATTAACTTTGACTATAAAGATCCATTTGCAACCCCATAGCCTTATTCCCTTCTATTAAATTCATCAAATCCCAAGTGTTATTTGTTTCCAAGGCATTTATCTCCTCAAACATAGCATCATACCATCTAGGGTGACTCAAGGCTTTCTTAACTGTCTCAGGGATAGATATAGAAACTAAAATGCAATTAAAGAGCATGTCGAGGGGATAAGTGATCATAGGAAATAAAATTAGCAATGAAATAAGTGAATTTATAAGTGCATATACCTTTACGAAAAGCAATAGAAAGATCGGGGTCAGCAAGAGCAGGATCAGATGATGAAGGTGCTAGTGCGGGATATGAATCATTGGTGTCTCTTCTTCTAGAGTAGACTTGAATATTCTATGGTCTTGCTGATGTTGAAGGATTTTCACTTGCTATCTGCTCAATAGCAGAAGATGCAATAGACACATCAACAAACTTTTAAGAAGATGTTACCGTATAAATGAGCCATTCATCTTCCTCCCATTGAATATAACAGAATATATGATTTCACATATTGTCTTACAGATCATACCACAAGGTGAAAAATGGAAATTAATAAATAAAGGACATTATATCACAAAAAGAGAAAGATGAACAAAAATAACGAAGGAAAACAACGAATGAAGAGTGACCTTTATAAGCTCACTTCCACCAACAATTCTGCTAAACACTCATACAAATGGATGTTTCATTTTTCGACTCATCATTAATATAACAGTTACCACCTAATACTCGCCATGGTTTGGTAAGGATTCTTCAATTTTTTATTCTCATAACATTTTAAAAAAAGGGAAATAAAGTCAATTTTTAAAAATTACACGTTTATCTACAATCAGGCATGTTCGATGGAAACTAGGGTTAATATCACTCATAATCATTAACTTACATTTAATAACATACAAGTAATTAAATAAATTTTCGTGTCAAAATTGTCACTGAATTTTGTACTATCTTACACAAAAGTAACGATGATCGATTTTTGATAAAAAACCATAGTCGGAATGCTGATGTAGCATCTATTTTTGGTATAATAACTATATGAGTATGTAAATTAAAAATATAATTATATATAGTTATTATTTATAATGAAATTTTACCAATTAATGTAAATATATGAGTATATAGTTATCTTTCCAATAATTTCATCTACTTTTAGCATCGTTCAATTATTACTCATCTATTTTTTACACAATATCTATATGAGTAATTGAGTATGTAAATTAATAATGTAATTATATACAAATATTAAATACAATAAAATTTATCAACTCATATAGTTATATAAGTATATAATAATCATACTAATTAATTTAATTTATTTTTAGTATCAATCAACTAATATTCATCTATTTTTGCCATAATACCTATATGAGTATGTGAATTAATAATGTAATTATATATAGTTATTATATATACCAAAATTTTAACCAATTGATGTAATTATAGGAGTATATAAATATTTTACCAATTAATTTCATGTACTTTTTATACCGTTCAACTAATATTCATCTATTTTTGCATAATACCTATATAAGTAATTGACTATGTAAATTAATAATATAATTATGTACAATTATTATATATAATGAAATTTACCAATTCAATGAAGTATTGACACAATATTTATATAAATACATAAATTAATAATATAATTATATATAGTTATCATAAATAATAAAATTTTAGTTGTATATTTAAAAATAAATGTAGTTGAAATTTGACAAGTATTACAGTTTGATTAACAAGATAAATGTCATTTTTTATAGCTGTGGTTTTGAATCCTAGATTCAAAATAAAATTTATAATTTCAAAGTACATAGCTTTTTATAGTGAGCTTGAAATGAAAAAAAAATAGTTTCTATAGTGATAACTGCTTTGAAATGATTGATAGAAAAACATAAAAAAATGAAAGAAATTAATGCTGATAAAATTATAGATCCATCACTAAATTCTAATAAAATTGATGATGGCATTAATGCATGATTTTTGAAAAATGAGAATAAGGGGTAAGTTGTGTCTCAAAGAGATTCGGATATTTATTTGACTGATAAATTAGTAAAGAATTCTCCTAATTTTCATATTTTATGTTGGTGGAAGATAAATGAGCTAAATTATCCAATTTTAGCTAAGGTTGCTATAGATATCTTGATTGTTTAGTGCTTGACTGTAGTTTCTAAATCAGTTTTTAGCACTGAAAAAGGAATTTTAGATAAATTTATCACCAATTACAACTAAGATTCTTATTTGTTTTAAAAACTAGTTAAAATCGGCTACACTTTTAGTTTTAGAGGCATCAACCGAAGAATTTAAAAAGTTTGAATCAAGTAATTATTATATTTGCATAAATTTTCAAATTTTTTATTTAGTGTTTATATTTTTTTACTTATCTAGTTACTTAAAATCAATGCTATTTTTTTAGATATTGCTCAAAATTCTGAAATCAGTGTGAGCATAATGCAGAGAAAGACTATTGAATTATAATTTTTAATTAATGTACTTTGACTTAAACTTTAATTACACTTATTGAGATATTTTAATTGTATTTATATTTATTATTTTGTGAATTTATTTTGTAAAATTTTAAAAATATTGAATTATTCGAAGTATTGGATTGTATTATATTATATTATTTTGTATTAAAAGGACCGAAGAATCATACCAAATTTTTATAGAACTATACCGAAGTTTTTTGAATTTTTAAGATATTTACAATACTTAATTTTTTAAAAAACTGAAATTTCAAAATAATACGAAGATTTATAAATTTTTGAATTGTACCATACTGTGTCAATTTTGAATATCCTGCTAATTTTGAATTTACTCCTTTTGAAAAAAAATAAATTCATATCAGAAATACTACAAAAATGACGTAGAACATATTTTACATCATTCTAGTACCTTCGAATTGGTACAGAACTAAATCTTGCTAACAAATTAACTGCAAAAGTTATATCCGGTCTAATATTATTTGCAAGCTATAAAAATACACTTATTGCACTAAGATATGGTATTTCAGGATCAAGAATCTCTCGTTATCTTCTTGTGGATAAAAATTATCTTTCTTGACATCATTAGAGCGAACAACCATTAGAATGCTCAATGGATAAAACTTATCCATATAAAATTATTTCAAGATTTTCTCTATATAAGATTACTGATGCACAAGAATTCCTTTTAGCAAATATTCAACTTGAAACCCAGTATAAAATTTTATTTTTCCCAGATTTTTCATTTCAAATTCCTTTTTTTAAAATATTATGCAGTAATAAAGATCTCTTCTGGAGTCCCTACTATGTTTAAGTTATCAACATAAATTGAAACTATAGCAAATCCTAAACTTATCTTCTTGATAAAAATGCATGGACAAATTGAATTATTCTCATACTCATTTTTCATTAAGTATTCACTTAGGCAATTGTACCACATGCATCCAGAAGTTGCTTTAATCCATACAAAGATATTTAGAGTTTAATCAAGTACAAATATTTGTCATACTTCTGACGGGCTTTAAAATCATTGATAATATTACAAAACATTCTGCATGGATAAAAATTATTTATCTTTTCCATTTGATAAGTCATTTTATCAATCTTAAGGGATTATGGACATTTATAATTATGGAATTTATAATACACACTTCCCCTTTAATGTCCATTAATTCGTATTGTGTCTAATTAAAACTCTATTGAAAAATTTTGTGGGATAAAAATCGAGTAAAGAAAAAAAACTACATAATATTTTTAATACAGATCATAAGTTGCCACATTAAAAATCTTAACAAGAAAATCAAGTGGAAAAAAATCTTAGTTAAGGAAAAAATAGTATAATGTATATTTTTTCCCTTATAATAATATCGGTACACAACTTTAAATTTGTGCATGTAGAGTTTCGATATGTAATATTATAAAGTTTTTTTCTAAAATGAGCCACATATTTTTTGGATATGCTTACCATATATTTTCTGAATATATTATATATGAACTGAAAAATAACAACTAAAATATATTTTATAAAATTACATGTTGTACATAACCATATACAAATTCATTACATCTTTCATTTCTTTAAGATGGAAAATTTTATAAAATCTAATAATATAGTTATATGTACAACAAGTATATGACCAATGTAGTTTTATACCATATCATAAATAAGTTATTCATTCTCAAATTATTTTCTTAACCATTCTTATTATTTCTCTTAATTATTAACCACTTCTGGTGGTGAAAATTAATCATACAATAGTAATAATTATCATTTCTTGAACATACCATTTTCATGGCTATAATTTTATATTGATTCATTCATTTCAAGGAATGAAACAAATGTAATAAAATAATTTCATGACATGCAAACAACATAATCATATAATAGCTATAACTAATGAATGCATTGAATAACTTAATTCAAAATATTTAGATAATAAAATTATCCAAATAAAATATATATAATTATATAGAGAACTAAAATATTTAATAACATGTAATTTTAAGTAATAATTTAAAAACGCAATAATATATAATCATGAAATATGTTATATCTAGTGACTTTACAACCATTGCAATACTCAATAGAAGATAATATATGAACATATAATCACATTAAAAAAATTTTCTTTCAATCAAATAGAATTCGATATTTAAGTAGAGATAAAATTAATTTACAAAATTTGTTAAAGCATTTTGAACTCTTCAAGAGTTTCAGTAATTAAAATTATAAATAAAACATGACAATAGGTAAAATATATATATATATATATATATATATATATATATATATATATATATATATATATATATATATAATGCATATATTGAAATAAAATTTTTTAGAAATATTTATATGCTTCAGATATGATAAATCTTTCAAGAATTATATGTAATTTTAATAACAAATAGGCAAATAATAACAATTAGTTGCATACTAATATATTAATAAATTGGAAAATAGTAAAAACTTATTGCATCATTATAAGAAAATATATATTTTTACAACCAATACCAATCAATTACAATAAATGTCAAAAAAATAAATTATAGTTTACGACTTCATTGTTTATTACATGAATATTAATTGTATTCTTTTATCATCACATTTTTCAATATTTTGAACTCCAATTCCAAAAATTCATATTGAATGCAATTAATATCCGTATTTTTCAACATATTTAATTTTAAGATTCTCACTATATTAAAAATATCAATATTTTTATATAAAATATTGTCGATAACTTTATCCTTTTTTGTTCATTTTTAATGATAAATGACATATTGAGATCTCTTATTTAATTTCATGTACCTAAACTACCTCTGGGATTTAAAAAGTAATTATGTCATAGGTCTTTTTAAGAGTATCCGCCTCTATAATATGACCATATGAATTTATCTGCTCCTTTCCATATGCAGATTTTATTTTTATTTGAAATCGAAAAATTTACCCTATAAGACAAATTGTCCTAGTGGGACATTGTTCTGAATTGGAGCATCTGCAGCTAATACATATGAGGTTAAATAAATTTTTATACACTAATAAATACATTTGCATCATAATTAACTAATATTATGAAGTTTATGTTAATGATATGAGGTTCTAAAATATACATAATGTATTTATTTATTTTAGCCACTTTCTCCCCTGATATTAAAAAGGCTAATAATCAAAATGTAATTTTCAACTAAAATTTCAATTGAGAAATTTTATGATCTTTATTGGCATAATGCATGCAAGTATTGTTTACATCAATATCATATATCCATATATAAAAATAACATTATCGTTCTCATAAAAATGTCTAACAATTAACCAGAGGCATTTAGCAAATATTTTTTTTTTTTGCTAGACCTTGGAGCATGAATATATATAAAGGGCTTATAACAATCTATTAGCCATGACATATAATCACTAGCATTATCAAGAAAAATGTCTTGATTGCAAATTTGGAAGTTGTGCACTTAATTTGAATAATATCACAAACTACAGGTTGTGAGTTGATAATAAACACATGTGAATATTTTATTGATGTATCTTTCAAAAATATTTGAGTATTTCATATGGTGGATGGTGGACCCACATATATTATCTTTATTCATTCCAGAATGAAGGAAATTACATTATAATTGATCCAGACTGATCAAACCGGTCATGCTATATAATCAATTATTAATTAGTAAACTTCAGGTTTACTATTTTTTTAATATATCAATATTTTTATCAATTGATAAATATCAAGTTTCTTAATATTAATATCAAATAGTTAGTACTTTGTGTTTACTAATATTTGTGACAGTTAATAAGAATTTTACTTTAATCAATAAACTTCAGGTTTACTGATATTAGCATCACTTAATCAATAAACTTCATGTTTACTGATGTTTATATAATTGGTAAACAATAAGTTACTAATATTTGTACAACAATTAGTAAATTTCAGGTTACTAATATTTGTATCTATTAGTAAACTTCAAGTTTATTAATATTTGTATCAAAATAAAATCAAATTATTTTTAAAAAATATATTACTTATCATATACAAAGTGGATCTCGAATATTTCTCTCTCAGTGTCAAAAGGATATCCATTTCAACGAATATCTTTTAAAAATAAATTTTTACGGGACATATTGAAGAAATAATATATTTCATAATAAATTGTATGCAAATAATTGCATTATGACTCTTCAGAAATCTTCAAATAATTGTATTACACATAACAACAATATACCTATAGTAAATTGAAAATCAAATATGGCTTTACATAAAATATATTCATCATATATAATATAATGATTAAAATATAATTAAGCAAGGTTCAATTTGTAATTATGCAAAATAAATTACTAAAATCATGTTAATGTCCTTGGCAATGAAAATTTTATTCTCATTTTTTTACTTAATAATTTCATATATTGAAGTTTTTAAAATTTTTTATAGGGTACAATTACTCAACCCTTAATCAATCTCATTAACTGATTAGAATTAAAATAATTCAAAATTTATAAATTAAATCTACTTACTATTTAATCTTGTAAATTATAATTTTTAATTTTTTTCAAGCCGGATTGTCGTAAACCATCGACTTCCAACAATAAATAGAGGCTATCGTACTGATAATATGTTATAAATAAAAATAAAATAAGAACAAAATATAGAAAAAATGAAAAGTATGATTTATCTGTTATATTATTATATATCTAAAATAATAACATTAAGAGTGTTTACAGACATAAAAACTTGGTGCATATGGGAAACAAATAAATTTAGAAAACAAATCAATTTAAAAAATAAATCAAGTAATAAAAAAAATCAATATGAAAAATCATCCAAATAAAAATATTTCACAACAAATATGAAAATTTATTTAAGAGAATTTGAATTTTTTATCAATCAGATCAATAATAATTGTTTTCTTTATTAGTTAATTGAAAATATGAGTTGTATAGGATGATATGCATTTGTTGATGCATGCACCAATGTTGATTTGTTTTATATATAAACTTTAATATATAATTTAATGATAATCATTTTAATTAGTCAAATATTAGCAATGCCACCTCCATTTATATTTTATTTTTTCAATTAATTATTCATCCTCTTAATTAATTTTCAATTCAAACAAAACAAAACATATTATATTTTAAAATAAATCTGGTTGATATTTCATAGTAATAATTATAAAATAATGTAAGCAGGCATGGCATGCAGGGCTTTGGTTTTGCTGCGTTTAAGATATTTAGCCCTACCTCCTTCCTCTTGGACTTTTTCCTAAGCATAAAAAAATATTAATAATTTTGCTCACATTCTTATACATTTAAAATTTTAATTAATAAATAAAATATGTTTAATTATAAAAAATAAAAATACATCAAGTGATGGTGAGAATTAATGTTCAATATTAAGTGAGATATAATTAAAAAAATCATTATTGATTGAATTAAAACTTTTATTAAAGAAATTATTTATATAATATCTTTATAATTTTAAAATTTTTTTATATAATTACATTTTTAAGAATAAGATAAAATTTAAATTATGAAAAATGAAGAAAATTATAAATTTTCAACCGTTGAAATTATATGCTATTTCTACCATTTTAAAATCTCTAATTGTATACAAAGCTTTTTTATGAAAAATTATATATTTCAATATATCCATTGACATGTATTTCTCACAAAAAAAATGAAAATTAAAATAAAATGTTATAAATTAGAACACCAACGAATCAAGGCTAAATAAAAGAAAATTATTATTACTTATAAAAATTGAACGGCAAGAATTAGTCAAACCAGATAGCTAAATAAGAGATATCATTTAATAATTTAATATACTTATTATCTATTTATTTAATATATATATATATAATTTTCATGATTTATTTTTTAAAAAAATATAATATTTTAAATTCTAAAGATGTCACTTAATAATTTAATATAATTATTATCTATTTGAATTTATTGTAATTAAATATAATTATACTCATATATGCAAAGTTAATATTTTTTGTGTTTGTTTTATTAGTACTCCATCTAAAAATTTTTTTTTTTCATGATATGATTGTATTTTTATGTTTCTAATATATGATATTCAAAAATAAATAATTAATTATTTATAATAATAAAATTAAAATTATATTTTATAACTTATTATTAAGATATTTGTGACATATATTAATGTTTGATGGATATTTTTTTTAATTTTTATACAATAGTATTTATAAAATTATAATAATTTATAATATTTTAAAAATAAAAAAAATTCAATTGAATTCGATTGAACCGATCAAATCAAGAATTTTTAATCTCGTCGGTTCTTTATTCGATCCGATTTTAATAACATTAATAATTATACAATCTAACTTAAGGAAGGGCAAATTGTCTTCTGTAATTCAATACAAAGACAGCCACGTAAGCATTTGTGTCTCCGAGCGCACGCGCCTTTCCATTCTTCACGTGATATTTAAATATTCTTCCGGTTCATCATCGGCTACTCAGCTGCGGCTTACCCAGTCCAAGCCTACGGATCATATCCTATCGGCGGGTCCTTGTCCTATATAGCGCTGGAGGCCGCAGTTACATTCGCTTTCTGTATGAATCCAACGGTAAGGATAGCATGGAATTTAAGAGTAAAGTATGAGATTCTGTCAGTTTGGACGGTCAAAAATAAATAAAAAATCTTGGCTAAAAAGAGAAATTGACTGGAGTCAGTGGCTAAAGAATTGGTGGCTTCACAGGTACTCGTATTGACCGTGAAAGTGCCTCGTATTCCGACAATTTTTTAATCAAAATAAAATCAATTATTTTGTTTATCGTTTCACAATAAATCGGAAATGTAATATAGTTATATTTTTTAAATCTATAATTTTTAATTCAGATTCAATTATATTATATGTGCATTTTTCTTAAATAAAATTTTCAATTGTTCTTTTTTTTTTGGCAAATTTTTATTTTAATTTATAGTAAAAAAAGAATTTTCTACTGAATATAAAATTTTGGTTTTCCTATAATATTCATTTGACCATAAATATTTACTTTATAAATACTTCTAACTGATATATTTTTAAAGATAAGGGCCAAATTTACTTTTAAAGCATTAAAAACGGTATATATTAACTGTTTAAACATGTTTTGGGCCAAATTTGCCCTGTGAAATTTAGCTTATGAAAAGGATATGCGAACTAAGAAAAGCAATGTTTTTCCAAAATAGTATAATCTCCATTCAATTTTAATAGTTTGTACAAGAAAGTTATGTGGAAACTTTGTATGTTGAATTTTATTGAGATTATTAGCTGTATTTGAATTTGGATTGAAAATTAAATACTGAAATTTTTGTGTGTCTCTATTTTGATTAGTAGATTTTTGTTTTATTCACTGAAAGAAATTACACTTTTTCTCACGTAAAAAACTATCATAAAAGGTTTCATTGTCGCCACTAAAATAATAAAATAACGAATTTTCATCGTCACAAAGATCATCACGGTATCTGTATAACAAAAAGTTTATTGACTATTTATCATTACAAGTATAATTTTTTTTATGAAAGTAATTATCGTTAACTTAATTTCTTACTTTTGATGACAAAAATAACGTCATAAATAAAATTATATTTTTTCATGTAATATTATTTATCATTACAAAAATTTGATATTTTTTATGATAAATTCAAAATTCTTCACTATGATAAATTCAAAATTCTTCACTATAATAAGTATTTTTAGCGACGAAAATCTGCTTATAACTAAAGCCGTTAGATATTTACTATGTAATTGTTGTCAAAAATAAAAATATTATATTTCCACTAAATCTAATACTTTAAATGACGATAAATGATTTCATCATTAAATTAATATATATTAATGATGGATATTAATCGTCACAATATTGACAAATTATGTATTGTGACATAAATATATTGTGACATAAATATGAATAAAAATAATTATCATCGTATAACCATATTTTCATTCTATATTAGTTTCTAAATAAATAAACTTTTTCATTATGAATTTTCAATTATAATTTACATAAAACACATAATAAATACATATACACCTAATTGTCAATAGTATCATACTTTCATTTAAATTTTGTAATTAATTACAAATAATAAACGTCATATAGAAAATAGCACTGTATTGTTTACGTTGGCCATTGTCCATCCCTTAGAAAAATGCTACAATTCTATTTCTAATATTCCTAGTAAATCAACTTTGTACAAGCCTTTAAATCTTTAACTTGAACTTAAACCTCCAAATCCTGCAAAAAAGTATACAGCTTGCTCCCCCATAATCCTGCAACTATCAACAGCAGCTAGAGTATACAGCTTCCCCTCTTCAATTTTCTTTGGTGGCTTTACCTTATTAGCTTCCAAAATATTCAAGATTAATATTCGAAGATCATGCAAGTCAATGAACCAGATATTTTATAAGATAAAATTAGAAAAATGTTATGTTCATCCACAAGTATGAGAAAATAAAAAGTTCACAAATTGCTCAAGAATCAATTAATAACCAGAGACAAAAATCATGCAACACACAAGCATGTTAAGTAACAGTATTTCATGTTCTTCTGAAAATGAATATTTGGCTCCCTAGATCTCACTATTTAGACACAAGCTCAGGCTCCATATAAACAACATATTTCGCAGTTAGATTGGCCCAAGGAAATATGATTAAAAGCTGGTAAAGTGAGAAATTATCTAATCAAAACCAAGGTGCAATATCTTTAATTTTGTGATTAAATGGCAATTACAATGTGATCCAATGCGTTCCTCTCCCACCTTAATCTGCCTTACATCCTTAATTTTTTTCTAATAAAAAATAACAAAGATCCCCTGAAAATGGAACTATACCTGGATCCTATTATTCAATGGAAGAACTTAAACATGGAAATATTTCAACTTGTTTTCTTCTTTTCCCAAATCTAGCTTAAACACTCAAACCAAGACCAATGTATTAACTAGCAAAATCACATTGCCGATTATATCATAAATTTTTAAGGATAAGGCACAACTAAATGCTTAGATAAGGATTTCAACCCAAAATAACACTCCATCTATTTCAAAATACATATCGTTTAAGAAAAAAAATTTATTTTATAATACATGACGTTTTGATATAACCAAAACATATTAATTGATTTGTACCAAATATATCCTTATTTAAGTTGTCTTTATAAAAGTGATTATTTTCAACCCATATTAATTACACTGCACAATTAATATAAGGATAATAAGATATTTTAGTTATGGAGTAATTACTATTTTTAAATATTGTACATTATCCTCTAACGTCAAGTATTTTGAAACAGAAGGAGTACCTCAAGAAGTAATCAAGGAAATAATTGAAAAACCAAAGCCAAAAACCTCAAACAACCATGACCGAGAATGGCTGCATCATAATTCCATTTTACAATATAGAATGCAAAAACTACTCACATAGTAGAAAGAGAATAAGCATGAGATATTGCAATAAAAGAAAGATAAGAAAGAAGCATTTCAATTATAATTAAAGAAGCATTATAATTATAATTAATAGATAAATTCATCAAGCTAACATGTGAAAGAACAGGAGCAAAATTATATATGATACTACTCAGCAACCACAATGAACAAGGGGTCATTTATATGTCAAGTAATTGAGTACAACATGCATAAAAAAAATTATCATCCATAAAATATTCATATACCTTGTCATTGGATTGGCAGTTCCAGATTTGCTACAGATACCACTTGGTTAGGCTAGAAATCTCTCCAGAAGTTGACGTTATGAAGCTGTATTTACATTCGAACCAAAAACACATATTGGATCTTAAATAGATTCAAAACAGAGGATAAGTTATCAAGAAACTGGAGATCCACCGCTATTTCCCGGGACTTTTTTAAAAATGGGATATTTGAAAATTTTAATTTGAGAAATAGTGTATTTTTGGAACTATTTGGGAAATAGGGGTGGCGTGCTTAGTCCCACAACGAACCACTACTGGAATAGAAGTGGGGATCACTCCAATATCTGTGAACGAGGCGACAAAAAGTGTGTCATGAAATTTCAGAATGAATAGAGCCAACCGATCTAATTCCGCAACTAGTTGTTGCGGGAATAGAATATATATTTGTATTTATTTAATTATCTCATCTCTTTCTTTTTCTTTATGTTTTATTTTAAAATTTCATACCTAATCACGCACTAATGATCTGTAGATATCCATGGGGTTCCTACTAGGCCACAGATCATGCAGTAATATTATGTTATTTCCCAAATAATTAAATAAGTTATGTAATAAAAATTAGCATTCGATAAGATCATTTTACGTGAATTAGTTCCGGTATTCTATTTTTGCTCCCTTTACCTGAAAAAGCTAGAAAAGCGTGTAATATGACACTAATCTGGAGGTTAACCTACACGTGGCAGTTAAAGTCTGATAGATATTTGAATACTTTAAAATTTAAAAAGTTATATATTAAAGTATAAAAAAGATTTTAAGTATAAACGTAAAACATGAAATATATATAAATAGATTAATAATTGATTAAAAGTTTAAACAAAAATATTACTCTATAATTTTAAATTATTGATTTATTTAATTTAAAATTTGTATGATTTTGGATGATTTTTTTTCACCCACTACCTGACATGAACCTATTTGTGTTGCCATTATTTCACATATTTATTGATGTCCAAATGCAAATTTTTATTACATAACTTATTTAATTATTTAGGGAATAATATAATATTACTGCATGATTTATGGGCTAGTGGGATCCTCCTGAATATCTATAGATCCTTAGAGCACGATTAACCATAAAATTTTAAAATAAAACATAAAGAAAAAGAGAGATATAAGAGAATTAAAAAAATGCAAATATATATTTTATTCCCACAGGAACTTGTTGCTAAATCAGATCGGTGGATCCCACTCATTCCAAAATTTTGTGATACACTTTTTGGCCATCTCTTTTACCGATATTAAAGTGGTCCCCACTCCTATTCCTACAATGATTCGTTGCGGGATTAAGTACTTCCACCCCCATTTCCCAAATAGTTTCAAAAATACTCTATTTCTCAAATTAAGTTTTTCAAACATCCTATTTTTTTTAAAAAAAAATTCCCTATTTTTTGGAGAGAGGTGCTCCTCCACAGCAGATGGTGGTTGTAGCGTTGTCGACGCTTTTAAGCTACATTTATCTCGAGAAAATCAGGGATGAAGTTGACGATTCTTATCCCGTTGCAAATGAAGATCCACGATTAACTAAACAGTAAGGAAGTATAAAAATTAACCAAAAAAAAATCAAGCAAATCTTAACAGATAAAGGAAATTGAAAAAAAAATTGAGATTTAATGGATGTAAATGACAGATAAGTTGAAGCAAATAAAAAATTTGAAATTGAAAACAGAGAAGAAGAAGAAGAAGAAGAAGAAGAAGAAGAAAGCTTACTCTTTAACGGGACCTTGAAATTGTTTTATCAAAAATCTAAATTTTCTTGAATTATGATATGATGAGGGATTGAGAGATTGGGTTTGAGATGGAAACATAAATTTTTCACCAAAAGATAACCCCGTTCCCCCTAGGGATGAGCGTGGATCGGTTAACCGATCCATTAATAATTTTCTTAAACCAGTCCATTACTATCGGTTAACCGCTATATTGGTTTCAATTTTTAACTCGATTTTTCAGATCGGTTTATCGGTTAACCACTAAAAAATTTCAATATATAAATTTAATAAACTATACAATTTATAATATTATTTTTAATAGTTAAATATGCTCTAAAAATGAAAAAAAGTGCTAATTAAATACAATATCCATTAAAATAATCAAAATAAAAATAAAATTTTCATAATTAATTATAAAAATTAAAAATATTCAATATAAAACTAACAATAGAACGCTATTTATGTACATAATTTTAATGTTTATTTACTAAAAATATATATTTTACAAAATTATATATCATAATATTTATAAATTACACAAAAAATAAAAAATATAAGTGTAAAATTTAAAATATAATTCATAATATATATATATATATATATATATATATATATATTCGGTTTCGGTTTTGGATTGGTTAATCACCGATTTTTAAAGTAAAAATCATAAATCTAAAATTTCGATTTGATTAACCTAAAAATCAGTTCGATTTTGGATCAGTTTTTTGGTTAACCGAAATGCTCACCCCTAGTTCCCCCCAATGAGTTTCATGATTTTGGGATTTTTTTTTTTATCTTGCAAAGTCTTTCTGTTACCTTATAGCATACAGTTTCCTTTCTCACCATAAACAAAAACTCGAGAGAAAGATATACACTGTCATTTCAGTTGTTTTTAACAAATTCAATTTTTGATTTTTTTTTAATTTAGATTAAAATATTTTATTTTAATAAATAATTTAATTTATTTTAAATTATTAATTAATTAGCTTTCATATATAATTTAATTATTTAAAAATTTTAAACTATTTTAAATTTTAAATTAGTAATTATTACATCAAAATTTAAGAAAATTAATCAATTTTATCATCTTACATTGTTATTTAATTAAGTTTAGAAAATAAAAAATTTTTGTTTGTTTATTAGATAAGAAAAGTAAAAAGTATAGGAGTGGTTAAAAACCACATGAATTTTGAAAACGTGAATAACATAAAGGAAAACAAAATCAAAACAAATCTCATAAAAAAAGAAGCATTAGAGTTGTGTCAGATTCGAATGAAATTCGCGTTTCAAACGCTATACTATGTGACACTGCCAACTAAATTTGCCTTTGTCATATTGTCTCTCTAAGAATACATGTTATATCTCATCCTACAATTTTTTTAAAAAATTTTATTTAAGAGTAATTAAATAAATCATTTTTATTTAATATTTTGTGCCTAAAATTCTAAAATTATTTCTAATATTGACTGCAGCAATAAAATAAAACATAACATTCAATTATGATATAATTTATTTATTTTACATTAACATAGCATCCAATTATGACAAAATACTATTATTGTCATAAATTGATTGTACTGATAATAAAATTTTATTTCATCACAATATATTATTTTTTATGAATAATATTATTGTGATAAAATAATTTTATTATCACTAATTCATTAAATTATGATAAAAATAATTCATGTCACAAAAAATAAATACTTTATGACTAATTTATATATAGCAAGTAGTTATTTTTTATCATTAATTTTTTTAATAAAAAGGTTGAAAATTTTTCATGGATATCAAAGGTGACAAAATTATATCTCATCACAATATATTTATTTATTTATCATAAATTTAATTATTTTTTTGACATAATTTATTTGTCGTATATTAACATTACAGCCAATTATGACAAAATATTATTATTGCCACAAATTGATTGTATTGGTGCCGAAATTTTATTTCGTCACAATATATTCATTATTGTGATATATTTATTTGTCATAAATAAAATTATTGTGACTAAATATTTTTATCGTCACTAATTCATTAAATTGTGATAAATATAATTCATGTCACAAAGAATAAGTATTTCATGACGAATTTATATGTTGCAAATAGTTATTTTTTGTCCTTAAAACTTTTTTCCTTCCAAAGAAAAAGAATGAAATTTTTTCCTCCATATCAAAGGTGACAAAATTGTACCTTGACACTATATAGTAATTTTTTTGCGACACATTTATTTGTTACAAATAAAATTATTTTTTGAACTAAAATTTTTTGAAAAAAATTAGAATTTTTTTATCTCGATATATTATTTGTGATAAAATAATTTTATCATTAGTAATTTTATCTAATTATGACAAAAATAATTCATCACAAAAAATAAATATTTTATAACGAATTTATATGTTACAATAAGTTGTTATTTTGTTATTAAAATTTTTTCCTCCAAAAAAATGTGAAAATTTCTTTCTCTTAAATAAACCATAACGAAATATATTTGTGTCACAAAATTAACCTATCAGTGATGAAAATTTAAATATAAACCGACGTAAGATAATTTTGTCACAGTAATAAATAATATGATAACGTTTTAATAAATTTGTCGTGATAAGTTATAATTACTGACGAATTTCATACTTTACTAAAAAATTTGTCACAAAAAGTAGATTGGCTTGTAGACGTAGGTTTTGTAATGAACCATGTGAATTTTCTTTATGTTTCTCAATTATTATTTATTTTGTTATATGCACAAGAACCATGTGAATTTTCTTTATGTTTCTCAATTATGATTTATTTTGTTATATGCACAAGTTATGCCCAATTAACTACCGAATGGTACGTATTACAGTCTAACACATAAGTTGTGCGAATTGAAATTTCCTAGTTAGAATTTTAGGTAGTTTATTGATAAAGCATAAAATATTTTTATATAAGAAAAGAGTTGACAGTCGTAGCTTCCGATCGATTGGTAGAGTCCTGCAAGAAAAAGTGTCCGGTCGGATCAGGCGTAAACACTTCGAAACTTAAGTTAGTAGGTTTCTAGAGAGAGAGTCTCAGATATTCAATACCTGAAGTCATTGTGCTTTAAGTTATTTATAGGAGATAAATCAGTACTTAAGTGCTTGGGGCGTAATAACTGGCAGTTGGAGCAGGTGAGCGACAAAGTGATAGGGAGTGGGTGAAAAGCATGGGCGCTAACTAATGTCAGTGGACTGATAGAACTTGCTGTTCCATCAATCCAATTGGTAGTTGTGCGTCCCTGTCCTGTCTTTCAGCTCACGCCTGACTTTCCTTGTTAATGGGCTTTGAGCCCTGCCAAGTGCTATTAGGCTGACTCATTTGGGCCTTGAAAAATATTTTTTTTGTGTGTAAATAGCTTATGTGTCATTTTAATTGAGAAAATCGTGCATTTTTAAAGTGAAATGATCTATTTCCAATATTTTATACACGAAAGTTATGTGGAAATTTTATAAAAACTGTGTATTGATTTTTCATGAAATTAATTATTATGTGTATTTGAAATTTAGATTGAGCATTAGATATATACAAATATAACGGATTAATATCACTCATGGTTATTGATCTTACACCTAATAACTAAAAAGTAATTTAATTATTTTTGTAACGAAATTGTCACCAAATTTTACACTATTTTGAGCAAAAATTATCTTGACCGGTTTTTGAAAAAACCATTATTGAAGTGCTGATGTAGTATGCCACGTCATCTACTTGTGCACACATAACGTGCTACGTCATCAGCTGATATCGGTTACTTTTGCACATGTGGTGAACCACTTAAGCTTATTTATGCACACATGATATATCACGTCAGCACTTCGATCGTGGTAATCGTCAAAGACCGGTCAAGATAATTTTTGCGTAAAATAGCCCAAAGTTTAGTGATAATTTTATTACGAAAAATAATTCAGTTACTTTTGGGTTATCAAGCGTAAGTTCCGTGAACATGGGTAACATTAAGTCTAGATACAACCTTTTGCATCTCTCTAGTCTTAGTGTATTTTTGCTTCACTTTGCTTGTAGATACAGCCTTTGTATTATTGAATCATATTAATTTTTCTTGTATTCTTCAACTACATGACTCGCATCATTTTTTCCCATGTACATAAAATATTTTATTCTCCTACAACTTCCATTGCTAATAATATTTTAATTATTGGTATTTTCACTAATTTTAGTATATTTGATTTTTATGTTTAATGATTAAGAAGTGAAGGACAAACAACTATTAAGTTACACAATTGCAACCTAATTATTTATATTTTTTTAACAAGGATCTAATGATCGAGTAGATCTAGTATAGACATTGAAAATGAAAAATAATACTCTCATGTACTATTTTAAAATGTTATTTTTTATTTTAGTTTATTGCAATTTAAATTTTTTTTTGAAATTTAAGAAAAAAGTTTATATATTTTTCCCTATTTAGTATACATTTATTAAATATTTTTCTTTATTACCACTTTTTTAGTTTTTTTTAACTAGAATCAAATGAAGTACTTGAAAATAAAGAAACTATTTTTTTCAATTGTTATAATTTTTTTTTATAAAATTGAGATATTTTAATTATTTTTTTAATTTTTGAAAAAAAAATTCAAAACTTTATTTTTTTTAATTTTCATACTTTGATTTCGTTTTCTTCTTTCTGTCCACATATATTCATCCTCCTACCGGTTTCTTTTGTCATTTTATCTTTATAATTATCAAAGTGAAAATTTTATTTGTAGGAAATGCCTTTACTAATTCTAAAAGAAAGTGCTTAAAGAGCATAAGTTGCTTATTATTTGCTGAAAAGCCCAGAAATGAAGCAAAATTGTACTAAGGTGACTGGATTTCGAAGGTTGACAACAATTCACGAGCTAGTTGGTGAATTTCCATCATTATTATTTTTTTCATGATATTTTCTTTTTACTTTATGATTATGTAAGCAATTCGAAATTTATTTATTATTTATTTTTCCTCTAAACGACATAAACGATAAGATTCTTTAGTATTAAATCAGGGAGTTTTTATTGTTGCAAGTGTTCCAAGATTTCCCATTTGACAAAATTTATTTTTATGCTCCAAAAAAATAAAAAATAAAAAAATATTTAGAAGAAATTTGTAGTGAAACACTTTATGAATAAATAAGCATTAGTGTTGTGTTTAAGAGTGTTGAAGTCACGTAGAATACAGACTTACACTCATTTTTCATGAACTAATTTAGTGGTTAATTTCAGTAACAATTTCATTTTCAATTGCTAAAATTATATATATATATATATATAATTGATAATTAATTTTATTTGTTAACATTGAGCACATGTAATTTCACTTAATACTATTGAGTACTTAACAATCAAGCCCCCTTTTTCAATTTATTTTATATTTTAAGTCTTGAAAAATAATTTTAAATTTTTTAATTTATAAAATAGTTAAATCATTCCAAAAACTATCGTATAAATTAAAAATTATATCATAATATAATCCGTCTTTAAAAAATGGAATCAACGGTTAAGAAATTAGAATACAAAAGGGAAAAAGCTTATAAGGACTTGATCGATGACCCCACCTATCCCAGGCCAATCATATGTAGCCATCTCAATTAAAATGACACATAAGCTATTTCTATCTCATAAAATAAAAAGAAAGTCTAATCCTAGTTAAAATGCAAATAATTAGAAGTGAGTATGTACTAGTTAAATTAGAGGTAAGTAAAAAAAATTAAAAATATGATTAATTTTAAAATCGATTCAAAATTGAATCGATTTTTACGGTTACTCGATCTGATAAATGCGGTTACAATTTTTAATTTTTATATTTTTTGTTAATAATTACGGTTTAAGATTTTAAATACCGGTTAACCGTTAGTCTACGATTAATCGATATATATATATATATATATATATATATATATATATATATATATATATATATCTTAAATTTTTTTTCTATTTCTCTGTTAAATTTACATAAAATAATACTTTAAAATATATTTTTATTTTTATACCTTAATTTTTTTATATTTTTTATAGTATATGATGTATTTTTTACATTTTAAATAAGTTCGAGTAGCTAATATAATATTTTCAACAAGTTTAGGGGGTAATCTAACATGTAATTAATTCAGAAAAAAATCTGATAAACGATGATAGTTTGGTGAAGAATTTATATATTATTCCTACTTTAAACTAAATTTATATTATGTCATTTTTTAATTGTATAGTAATATTTATATATAGTATCTGATTAACTTTTATATATATTATTTTTATCATATATTAGTGTACATATTTTACTTAATTGTATTTAATTATACTTTCTTATATTTTAGAGTTTATGTTATAACATTTAATATTATCCAAAATTTTATTTGATTTAGAATCAAATATATTAATTTTTAATAAATATCAAATCTATTTTATAATATTATCTATTAATTTATAGAACATAAATTTTAGCTAGTAAATTATGTTTGTTTTATAATTTTTATATTAAATTACTTTACACATTTAAAATTGAATTGAATTTTGTCTATTTTTTATATAATTTTAGGTTATAAATTTTAATAGCTAATCGAAAAATATTAGTTAACCAAATCGAAATCAATTGACTGACTGACTGAATGTAACGGACTGGTTAATGGTTAGTGATTTTAAAAAATCAATATTAATGGACTGGTTAATTTTTTTGCTTATGAACTAGTTAACCGATCCATGCTCACCCTTAGGCTAAATGGTTAACGAGTAAAAAAATTAAACAGTTTATTAATATTAATTTTCTAAAATCATTAACCATTAATTGGTTTGTTGAATTCAGTTAATCAATCTATTGGTTTCAATTTTTTAATTTAATTAATTAATATTTTTCGGTTAACCATTAAAATTTATAATATAAAATTATAAAAAATTAAATAAAATTTAATTTAATTTTAAATGTGCAAAATAATTCAAAATAAAAATCATAAAGTGAACATAATTTTCTAGCCAAAATTTATATTTTATAAATTAATGGCTAATATTATAAAATAGATTTGATATTTGTTGAAAATTAATGTGTTTTATTTTAAGTCAAATAAAATTTTGGATAATATTCAATGTTATAATATAAACTCTAAAATATAAAAAAAATAAATGAATACTATTGAGCAAATATAAATACCAATATATGATAAAAAATAACATATATTTATAAAAGTTAACCGGTTACTATATATAAATATTACTATATAATTAAAGAAAATTACATAATATAAATTTAGTTTAAAATATTACATAAATTTTATAAAAAAGTATAAAAAATTAAGGTATAAAAATAAAAATATAATGTAAATATATTTTGAATATTATTTTATGTAAGTTTTAAAGAGAAATAGGAAAAAAAAGAAATTTTTTAAAGTAAATAAATAAATAAATACACACACACAGCCCCCTAAAAACTTAAACTGTAATAAAAAAATCAAAAATATAAAAAATTAAAGATCATAACCGAATATATCAAATTGGTTAATTGAAAAAATATGTTTGATTTCGGATTGATTTTGCGGTTAACTATATTTTCAATTTTTTTACTCACCTCTATAAATAATCTTTTTTTGGATATGATTAATTAATTTAAATTTGCGTCGAATAGATTTTTAAAGAAAAATAAAATATTTTTTAAATATTTAAGGGTGGTTTCTGACCAAAATTAGTATTTAAGAGTGGTTTGTATTTGATAGAGTTTGAATGCATTTATGAATCAACAATAATTATCCTATTTAGGTTAGGATAATTGATTCCTAATTAAATTAGGAATAAGAATTAAATTACGATTTTAACTCTCAATTACTCTAAACACTCTCTACAATTAATATTCTCTCCCTACACATAATTTTTTCACGAAATTAATATTTTTTCAAGGAGCATTTATATCGTGAAATTTACTTGCAAGAGAGTTTAATTAATATTTAGGAATTTAAACTGGATATTTATGCTAAGTGTTAAATTGTTCATAAAAAGAGAATTTGATGCTTAAGAAAGATATTCTTGATTCAAGGTATTTCATCTAGTTTTTCATAATCACTGGTGTTCTTATTGAAATTAAGTCATTACAATGAAAGTTAAGATGAATAGTTCATTTAGCAAGAGAATTTCAGTTATTGTTTTGTTTTTAATTTATGTTGATTTAATTTTAGTTTTTGTTTTGTTTAATTGTCTATTTAGTTTAATTTTTGCCTTTAAATAGAAAATATTTGGAAAATAATCCTAGATTAATTTAATTCATACATGGATATTCTTCTTAGCAATTCATGTTCCATTGGATACGATATTTGGGGTTTTAATCTATATTTTTCTATATTACTAGCCGATCTAATACACTTCCTAGACACCGATTAAGTTTTTACACATCTACTCCTTATGAGTTATGGATTGGTCGATAACCTGATCTAAGCCATTTACGATCTTGGGGTTGTGCTGCTTATATTTATGATAACTTGAGAAAATTTGGTAAATTAGGATCAAAAGGTAAAAAGAGTATCTTTATGAGATATTCTGAACTATCAAAATGATACGTATTCATGGGTGAGCGAGAAAATGACAGAGTGACAGAATTTAAACCATGAGATGTCATTTTCTTATAAAATAAATTTTTAATGTTGGGCGAAGTGAGTCAAGACTTTACTTTCTATGAGACTCAAAAAGTAGAACATCAGAATCACTTCATGTGAGTGGAAGGGAATTTGAAGAAGAAGTTCAAGACCCTCTTCTCAATGATCCGAATAATCGAGATCCTGACTTTAGTGGAAATTTTCCTGACTCCAGTGGAAGCATGGATATTTAGGACCCTTATTTGAGTAAGAGTATTCCTGGCTCCAATAGGAGTATGGATCTCAATCCCAATGGGACTATTCTGAACTACAATGAATATATAAGATATGTTTATCAAAATTCAAAATTACGAAAATCTAAAAGGAAAAATATTCCATATTGGTGATTTAAGATTGAAGGCTTAAACGAAATCCTTTTAGTTACCCCACAAGATGAAAAGAGCCTAAAAATATATAAAAAGCTCTTTCATGCCCAACTAAAGAAAAATAAGTTAAGGCAATGGAAAAAGAAATGACATTTATGAAATTAATTCAAGTTTGGAAACTGGTTGATTTACCTAAAGGATGCAAATCGATTGGGAATAAATGGATTCTCAAGGTAAAGAGAAAAGCCAATGGAAGAATCAAAAGATATAAAACTCAACTAGTCGCTAAGGGATTTACACAATAGGAAGGGATTGACTATAAGGAGACTTTCTCACCTATTGTAAGATTTACATATGTAAGATTAATTCTAACCATAGTGGATAGTCTAGACCTAGAGCTATATCAAATGGATGTAAAGGCTACTTTCCTTAATGGAGGATTAAATGAAGAAATTTATATGGAATAACCCAAAGGTTTCATTGAAAAATGCAGTGAACATAAGGTTTGCAAATTAAAAAGATCAATCTATGGCCTTAAACAGTTTTTAAGATAATGATATTTGAGATTTTATGAAATAACAATGTCAAATGGGTTCGACATAATTGGTGAAGACCATTGTGTTTATCACAAAAACTCTAAAGATAAATTTATTATTCTGACTTTGAATTTTGAATGCAGGAAATAAAATACAATACATAAATGCAATTAAATGATGGTTATCTTCCAACTTTGAAATGAAAGACATAGGTTGGATAGACTACATTCTTAGAATCAAGATTTTAAGAAATCATTCAATAAGATTGTTGTCTCTTTCGTAAGAGACATATATCAACAAAGTCCTTGAACAATTTAATATGCAAAATTGCAAATTCATTGATAATCCCATTGCCAAGAATTAATTTTTTAGCAAGAGTATGTATCCTGAGATGCCAAAAAAATTGAAACGCACGAGGAATATTCCATGCGCCATTGCTGTGGGTAGTCTAAGGTATGCAATATTGTGTACAAGATCTAATATATGCTATGCAACAAGCATAGTAAGCAGATATCAGTCCAACCCAGGTGAAGCACATTGGAAAGCAGTAAAGATGATACTTAGATACCTCAAAGGTATCGCAAATTATTCTCTCTATTATTAAAGCAAGGATCTGCGATTGAGATGATACATAGATGTTAACTGGGAAGGAGATGTGGATGAGAGAAAATTCAATTCAGGATTTATTTTCTTGCTTGGCAAGTGTGCCATCTCATGGAGTAGCAAGAAACAAACATGCATAGCTCTATTAACAATGGAAGCTGAGTTTATTTCTTCCTCAGCTACAGTATAAGAAACAATTTGGCCGAAAAGATTTATGGATCATTTAAGAGTAACTGCTTCAAAGAAACTAGTAACTGTTCATAGTGACAGTCAGTCATCGATAGCTTATATAAAAAATCCTAAATTTCATAGTAGGACTAAGTATATTGACATTAAATATCATTACATAAAAGATACAGTTGCATGAAGAGAAGTGAACTTACAATACATTTTCAAGCAAGATATGATAGTAGATCCACTGACTAAGCCAGTATCAAAAGATTTATTTGAGAGACACATTAGATCTCAGGATTTGCGTACGATTTGAGTTGTACTATTTCCATTGTAATCCTTTAACATTATTGTTTATGAATAATAATAAAGTTCATTATTTGACAATATATGAATCTGAATATTAAATATGTAAATATTTACTGTTATTTATGATTGAGCATGTCAGACAGATAAGTAACCCCCTCACACTGGTGTTTACCTCAATTTTGATATGAGTTGACAAAGACTAAGATAAGACGATTTTTAAATATATGGTCAACTCGGAAGCCTGTTCAAAATAAAAGTGTTGTCTTGCATAAAATACAAGATTAGTTTTGTTAAGGTACAGGATAAAGATATACATAAGCTTATATGCTTTGTATTGAGATCCAAACTAAATTAAATATAATTCTATAATAAGTTAAATGTAACTATCATATTTTGTCTTGAAAGCCAGAAGTAATCCTGAAATGGAAGGACTAAAGTTGGATGTTTTGTTACGTCGCAACCTTATGCTTCTGTATGGTGTTAAAATATGTTTTGTATAACATGTGCACCTCAAAAGGAAGGAAAGAATACCATAACACATGTTTTATATTATGTGTGCTTTTATGACTAAGGGATGGAAATTTTATAAGTGAATTATCTCAACTTTTTCTAGTGTGAGACTATTGAATAACAACCTTTAGAACCCTTAACTTATTCTTGAAGTATGGTGTAATGTGGTTAGCTTAGTTAGTCTCCAAATATAATGGTCTCAAATACCGGGTTAGTAAAAAATAATATTTTTCGACGGTAAATAGTGACACTGGATGAATAGTATCTATCGAAGTCGAAAAATATTTTATTTAATTATTGAAAAGATCATGTCAGCAGGAGCTCATAGTTCAAATTTGGAGTCAAAAAGAGATTAAATGAGTCTCCAAAAGCTAAATATAAGAAAATTTCATGGTTTCAGTTTAAATAGTATCAAATTTAACTAAACTTTGATCGAAACTTTAAAAATAGTAAATGACCATTAAAAATTACTAAAATTTTCAGATACACATTAAATGAGATGTAGAATTTTATGGTATTAAAAAATTAATTTTTTTATGATTTTGAAAAATCAAATATCGAACTGGTAAAAGTGAACCAGATCGAAAAATAGCCTCTGATTGACTCAAAAATATATGTAGAGCTTAATGAATATATTTTAAAAATCATGTAAATATTTTTAGGAAGGTTTGAACTCAGGAAGTAACATAAAATTTATAACACCCTATACCCGGTAAGTCAAAGACTCGGATACAGGATGTCACACACAGGCTTAGATTTCTTTAATGCGGGTCAAAACAAACCACTGTTTAAAGATCTGATCATTTATCAAATTACTATTCATTTTTCTGTAAAAAAATTTTGACAGAATCTCCCCTAAAATTCATAAAAACCTCCTGAAAAGAAATTATCTAAAACACTTCTATCCAAGTCTATTCTATCATCCAACCTCCATTCAAATCCCAATACACATAATCATTACCCTTCCTTCGATAATTCATGAGTCAAATTAACAGAATCAAACACATCCCATTTAACTACGATATTCTTACTTTAATTTACAATAATAATATTCATAGATATTTACATGATATTTAGGCCTCCAAAAATGCAATGTACATGCCAAGTATCTTAAAGATAACAAAAAGAAATAAATGGAGCATCCACCTCATAATCTTGTAACCCTTCTGTTATGACTCAAGTTGTGCTGTAAATCCACTTCACTACCTCCAAACCTATGTGCGAAAATAAAACCACGCGCTAAGCATTTTGCTTAGTGGTGTTCAAGCAATTCTATTTTTCCACTCGATAGAATATTAAATTAAAATATGCTTAAAATTTTACAAATCATCAGAACACAAAAGTTATCACTTATTTCAAAATATAAAAATAATAAATCCATCATAGGTTATTTAAACTTATATAACTCACAAACCTATCAAACATAAATATCTATTTTACTTTTAACAAATAGGACACAAATCCATTTATAGGGAATTTAGGCAATATAAAAGCAATAAATTCAACATATGGAATTCAAACTTGTATAACTTACATAAATTATCAAATATGAATATTTTTATTTACTTTTAACAGAAAAGTTATAATTTCTTTGCAAGAGATTTAGGCATATATAATTCACTTATAGATTAAAGTTTAATTAATATTATAGCCCAAAGAGGTAACTAGTCAATTACTTTCAATTAAAAGTCCCAAATAGTTTAAATAAACATTTTAATACTTATGTTATGTACTTGCCCCCAGTAAAATCCAATGGAATTGCGCCGAGCTGGATAAACGGGATTTAAACACAGAATCAAGTCCTCAGGGTATCGACGTTCGAGGTTACCCGGTATTTGCCCCCCTTAGGATATCGACGTCCAGGATTACTCGGTATCCACCCTCTCAGGATATCGACGTCCAAGGTTACCCGGTATTCGCCCCCCTCAGGGTATCGACGTCCGAGATTACTCGATATTCGCCCCCTCAAGGTCTTCATACAATCTATTTAATGTAATACATTTACTATAAATTTAAATACATACATATATATACATATATTTATATACATACATATGTGGACCGAGCTCTCGGAGCCATTCAGCCCACGACTCAATTTAATAGCATTCACCAGAAGAGCTCTTGGAGCCATTCAATCCAGTAATCGTATTACCACGCAGTACTGCTAACGTCCCTAATTGGCATGCCAACCTTATCCTATTGCCCCAATTCCTGTCTAGCTTTACTAAGGGCAAATATCATTAAATTCACATTTCATTTTTCCATATCATCCAGTCTCACTTTATAGCTCTTACTTGTTATCAGATTATATCATAATTATCCTCATTCACGTTCTTCTAAAGTTTAAAGATAAGCATATGTATACATACGTTTCCACCGAGATATTTTGAAACAACCATAAAAACAATTACAGTAAATTTCAACAACTCACTAATTAAAGTCAATTAAGTATATCATAAAATGAAATACATTAAATCATAGCCAAAACCGAATCATGATTTAAAAGATTTAAATTTAGTTTCATAAATGTATTCCTTCAATTACCCATGACAAATAAATTATTTGTCAATTCCGTTGTGATAACAATTTATACATTTTTAATAATATTCATGATGTAAGTAAGATGAAAATTTGCAATTCAACCCATACCACTCAAATTAAGGAATTCATACAACTTATTTAGCAACCTCTAATAGTTACTTAGGACATTTGATTTTTATAAAGTTTAAATTCATCCCTCTTAAAATCATAACTTATACATTATAAGTTAAATAACAAATTTACGAATCAAACTCTTATGATTTAAGTAAATTGTTCTATATTACCCATTTAACACTTATACATGTATTTATAACATTACTTCATACAAATCTTGCTCTATACTTAGAAATTCATTACTTACATACTATGCAATTCATCCTATATTTCATAACTCAATGGTTAATTCCTAAAATATTCATGTATATCTATAGCCATGAGTGTGTGTGCGTATATATTTATATATATGTATATATATATATATATATATATATATATATATATATATATATATATTCTTATTCTAACTACATAATATATGCTTTCCTAATGTCCATATTTCTTTTAGTCACAGTTTTACTTTCATTCATAAAACATCTAAATCACTCATTTAACAAATTGATCATAGTAACCTTTAATTATTTACCACTCTCTTTCCGAACATAAAACATATTTTACCAACATCTTTTTCTTCAAAAACTAAGAAGCACAATGATTGTACATCACCCTTATAATCCAATTAAGAATATATTATACTTATTTTAAGGTTATACCATGTTTATACGAATTAAAATATATATCTATTAGCCTTTCACACTTAAACATATACATAATTCCTGTTTAGTCTCAAATTTGATATTTAACGTCCAATTAATTATTTGTAACATTAATACTACCAAATAAAAATTCTCAATCAAACAATTTTAATTAACATATATACTATAAAATACTTAAGAAAAACAAATTGCTTGAACACATATCAAAATTAGCGATAACTCCTTTGACTTCAGCTTCCAGTAGCTTCAATCTAACGTTCTTATTTTATTTCCTTTCCCTTTTCACTCAATCCAGTGTTTGCCTCTAAACAAATTCCATAATTTATCAAAAATCCTTTAATTAAGTATACATATATCAGTATTAAACTCAATAATTCTTACTAATACTTCATCAATTCCTTAAATAACTCAAGATTTATCTAAAATTAACATTTTCCCCAAATCCCTAAATCTGAAATTCTTTATTGCCTTAGGTTTAACTCACTCAAATAATAATAATAAGGGAATTAAACATAAATTCCTTACAAATTAAAGGAGTAAAATCGCCATAGAGAAGAACCAAGAAAACCAAAGCAAAGAAGGAGACAGGGGGAGAATCATGCCCTGTAGCGCGTGAAAGGAAGAAGGAAGGAAGAGGGAGATGCGCCAGTGGCTGCTCGGGTGGAACGACGGTGGTCGCTGACCGATGGTGGCCTTGCGCAATCGGGAAGGAGAGGAGGGGTGAGGAAGGAGGCGTCGGGCTGGGTATTTTTTTGGGACAGAGGAAACAACTGGTTCCTTAAAGAAGAAGAGAAAGGGAGAGGCCAAAACGACAAGGAAGGAGGCGTCGGGCTGGGTATTTTTTTGGGACAGAGGAAACAACTGGTTCCTTAAAGAAGAAGAGAAAGGGAGAGGCCAAAACGACGTCGTTTTGGCCAACTTCCTCTCTAAGTCCCCTAACTTTACACTATTTGCAAAATAACCCCATAACTTCTTCTTTTATACAATAAAACCCAAAAATCAACTATAATTCAACCCAAATGATTTTATATTTATTTAATTATCAAATTTACATGTTATCTGGGTCAATTTATTTTTTATTCGAATAATTTAAAAATCGGGGTGTTACAAAATTAATGATTTCGGTTTAAATAGTAACCGATTAACTGTAGATTAGATCGAGGCTTTAAAAATAGTAAATAATTTTTAAATACTATAAAATTTTTCAGTTGGACTTTAATTAGTATTTAAAATTATTTTATGGTGAAAAAGTGATTTTACGGTAATATCGAAAACTATCAAATCAGACCAATTTGAGTGAACTGGATCATAAATGAACTCCAATTGAGCCAAAAAAAATTTCTTCCTTTTTCTCCTAAATTCTCATCAAAATCAAGCTTTCTAAAGAATATTCAGTTCCTCTACAACCTTATTACAACCTCCAGCATTCAATAAAAGTGAAAGAAGTAGATTAAATCAAGGATTAAAGTTAATGTATCAAAATTAAGGTAAGATAAATCAAGTTCTATAATTTGATTTAAGGGTACATATAGATAGATTAAGGTATGTATAGCTCATTTATGATGTTAGATTTAATTTTAGAGCAAAAGAAATGATGATTTTATATCCTTGAATTTTTTACCATTTTAGGATTATTTTGTGGAGAAAGTATTTCATGGATTTAAGGTGATGAAAATGGAGATCTAAATGAGGAGGATAAGATTTAAGGTAAGTAGATACAATATCCCTTAATTTTCATGAGTTTTATATGGATATAGGGTTACGTAAGTTGTGAAATTGAGTGTATATTTTTTTTTAATTGAAATTAATGTATTATATATGTTAGAGGAGATTAGAAATGATGTTTTGAATGATTAAAAATAAAAAAAATAAATATTACATAATGGACTAGTGTAGACTGAAATGGGTATTCAAGGTATACTAAGGTATATTTTGAGAATTAAAGATATACTAAGATATATTTTGTGAATTAATGATGTTTAATGCCATAAAATAATTTTAGATATGAAAAGAAGTGTCCATGAATATATTTATAATTTATAAAAATTATATGAATAATTTAGAGAGTGAAATTGAATTATGTTCAAAGTAAAAATATTGAATTATGATGAAATAATTAATGTAATAAGTGAAAATAATAAATTATAAGAAGATAATTCATAAAATGTGCAAAAGTTATGAAAAAGTTAAGTAATTAGTATATTGAGATGCAAAAGTAAGTGAGTGTGAAAATGTTAATTGATAAGATGGGACGGTGTAATGATAGAATGAAAGATAAGAATAAATTTAAATATAAAATTTATATTATGACCGATTAGAAAAAAAAAGAAGAAGAAGCTGAAAATTTTAAGGAAATAAAAATAAATTTGGTAAAATAAAAGATTAATCAATGTTTAAAAGTGAATGTATCAATAACAAAAAAATTGAGGACTAAATCATAATTATACAAATAAATATTGAATTTATAGTGTAAGATGTATATCTAGGGGCAAAATTGTAAATAAAATAAACTGAGGTATTTTAGTAATTTATTAAAAAATGATAAGAAATGATGTGTAGTGATAAGTGTGAATATAAATGCAATGTTTGTAAATATGGAATATATATGAATAATTTTTAGAGAAAATACATTATGCTTAAAGTGAAAATAATGAATTATGATAAGATAATTCATAAAATATGAAAAAAAAATTAAATTGATGAAAAAGTTGACAGTTTAATGTAATGAAATGAAAAACAAATGGAAAAGTTAAAAATGTGAAATGAAAATGATGAATTATTGTGAGATAATTCATAAAAATGTGTAAAGTGACAAAATAATTGATTGAAAAGTGTACTGAAATGGAAAGGCAAATGAGAATGCCAAAATGTGAAAGAAAATTATAGAATAGGTAAGGAATTTTGCTCTTAGTAGTAGTCAAACGGTTAAAATCTAGTTAAGGATATGAATGGTTAGCCATAGAAACACCAATACTGTGGTGCAAGTCATGGCGACTTGCTTAGCTATGGTAGAATCTTAATATTCTCCAATAGTTTTTATCTGACTGTCTCTTCTGATCTGATATGAGATGAATTGATCCTTCATGGTCATTCCCTACTGTCTGCTATGGGCCTGTGGGATTCACATCCTGTATATTCGATCTGAAGATTTCAGTCAAGATTGCACTAGGGGTATAATAGTAAAAGTGATTGAAAAATGCAAAAAAGTAAAATAAAAAATGAAGATTTGAATGAAAAAGGATCTAATTGAAAAAAATAAAAATTTTAGTATTAAAATAGTAATTTTTCCAAATATTGAGGTTAATGAGTAAAAATGATAAAGTAATGAATGAAAGGGTAAAACGGTAAAATAGTGAACAAACAGCCTAAAAATGAATTTTTGAAGGACTAAAATGAAATTTTGCATGAAAAAGTTAAAATAAGGATTAATTGGTAATTTGAATGCCAAATAATGAAATTGGAGAGAAAATAAATGAACTAGTGTCAATTTTATAATTCAAGTGTAAAGAGGACGAATTCGTAATTAAATGAAAAAAATTAAAAAGTAAATTGAAAATGTACAAAAAATAATGGTATTAATTCATATTGAATGTGAGGTACATTGATAAATGTAAATAAGATATAAAAATGATAATTTTATAATTAATTGAAAAGAATTGATACTAAAATATAAAGTGGCAAGAAAATGATATGTTAAGAATTAAAATTTTAATTTGTATAATGAATAGTCAATAAAGTACATAAATGAGTTCAACTGGTAATATGAAAGTAATTAATTGAAATTGAAGTGCAATAATGTACTTTAATTAAAGATAAGTATAAAAATGATAAGTTAGGATAATAAGTGGCTTAAGATGTAAGTTAATGACCCAGTAGGGATCAATGTGTACTTTGCCATATATTTGTGATTAAGTGATAGATTAAATGTTAAATAGGAAATTAAATGTGAAAGTAAAGATGAGTAATGACATTAGTGTAAATGAGTAATAACATAAGGCACCTCGTAAATTAGTGAAAATGCAAGGTTTAAATTGTAATTTAGTAAATAAATTATTAATTGATGGATAAGATTGTAAAAGAACCCTATTATATGGTGAAATATGGATTAAAAGTGTAATTCTTGCACTTAAGTAAGAAAAAAGGTCTAAATTATAATTTTACATGTTACAGGATGGGTTAAGAGGAAAAGAAAGGCAAATAATTGAGCTATAAGAGTAAATAGTGAAAACATAAGGTAAAAATTACAAATGTGCAACTTTAGGGAGCACATTGTAATTTACCATTGATAATGGTAAGGAAAGGACTAAGATAAAAAATCAGAAATAGTATAGTCTATAAGTGTAATTAAAAGTATGATGAATATTATTTAAGAAATGACAAAAATAATAATAGTTAGCAAGTGAAAGATAAATTGTAAATTAATAGAATTTTAAAAAGGGACTTAATTGGAAATTAGTACTAATAAGAGCAAAGAAAAATTAGTCCATAAGCTGAATTAGAATGCAATTAATAAGTAAAATAAGTATGAAAAAGTTAGAGCCATTAAGGATGAGAATGTGATAAACGGTCTTGAAGTATAGATCAATAATGTCAGTATTAATGATCAGAATAGTAATAGCAAATTAATTAGCAATATTACTATAACGTTAAAGAATTGATCGAAAGGTATAACAAACCATATATAGATCACAATAGTAATGAAAAGAAATGATAGAAAAATTGATTGGAAAAATAAGTGATAGTATTGCTTGATAAAACCCTGAGCATTTTAATTTTAATAAACAAGAGTGTAAGCATAGAAATAGCTGATTTCAGTGATTGAAGGATAATCGAGGTAATAATATAAAGAAACAAAAAGAGTTAATGATAATATATATGCAAAATGGATAGGCTTGTTTAAACCTACATGTGATTTGATTGAAAAGTTTGGGACATATATCCTACCACAGGGTATTTTTAATGCTTAGCACGTAGTATTATGATTGTGAGCAGGTTTCAAAAATAGAAAGATTCAGCAAGTTTTGCAAATAGGCACGAAGGATGATGGGAGGCTTAGGCATGACATGTATGTTATCATAAGGAATAAAAATGTAAGTATTAAAATTATGGTTATGTATTTGTATAAGTATAAACTGTAATTAGTATTGCATATGAATTATTTTATTGTTATAGTGCTTAAGTGTTAGAAATGTTTGTAAAAAAATTTTTACTGGACTGTCTGGTTTAGTGAATTGGACTACTATAGCTATGAGATGACATCTGAGTTAGTCAGTCACCGTATGTATAGTACAGTGTTATAAGGGCATTACAATTTTATTGGTATTAGAGCAAAAGTTTAGCCGGTTCTAAGATCGGAGCAAATGTATTAAGGATAAAATGATATGTATACATGCCATAAAAATATATTGATAGTAAGAGTGATTATCAATATATGAGAGGATATAAGGATCACTCAAGTTTATTGAATAGTAAGGATTATAAGTTGTAAAAAGTTAGTAGAAAATATATTGTGGGTTATTAAATTGGACACCCCTAAAGTGATCGTATAATAGTGCTAGTAATTGTGGTATGCAAAGAAATTTTGAGGACAAAATTTTCTTAGTGGAGGAGAATTGTAAAAGCCCCAAATATTAGGTTAGTAGAAAATAATATTTTCTGACGGTAAATAGTGACACCGGATAAATAGTATCTTCCGAAATCGAAAAATATTTTATTTAATTATTAGAAAGAGCATGTCAGCAGTAGCCTGTGGTTCAAATTTGAAATCAAAATGAGATCAAATGAATCTCCAAAAGCTGAAAATAAAGAAATTTCATGGTTTTGGTTTAAATAGTGTCCAAGTTGACTAATATTTGATCGAAATTTTAAAAATAGCAAATGACCTCTAAAAATCATCAGAATTTTTATATCTACATTAAATGAGATATAAATTTATATAGTATTGAAAAATTAATTTTTCGGTGATTTTGAAAAATCGGGTATCGAACTGGTAAAAGTGAATCAGATTCGAAAAACAGTATCTGATTGACTCAAAAATATTCTTGTAGCTTAATGAATATATTTTGAAGATTATAGAAGTATTTTTAGGAAGGTTTGAATTCAGGAAGTAAGAGAAAAATAATAATTTGAATTTAAATAGTAATTAATTGACTGTAGATTTGATCGAGTCTTTAAAAAATAGTAAATAATTTTTAAAAATTATAAAAATTTTCAGTTGGGCTCTAATTAATATTTAAAATTATTTGATGGTGAAAAAATAATTTTACTGTAACACTGAAAATTATTGAATCGAATCAGAAATAGACTCCGATTGAGCCAAAAACTTTTATGAAGGCTTAATTTATTATTTTAAGAATCATGAAATTGATTTTGAATGAATTTGAGCTTGGAAAGAGAGAAAAATAATTTATAGTGCATTAAATAGGCTTAAAATTTATTTTAGGCTTAAATTGGATCCAACCACTTTGGTTGGATCAGTTCAGCCCAAAAATCAGGATATAAAAGGCCAAAATATCATAATTTTCTGGAGATAACTCCATATTTCTACTTCTCTCTTGATCCCTCTCCAAAATCGTATGTCTATCCTCCCGTCTCATCCATTTTTCTTCCTTTCTCTTCCAAATTCTCACCAAAATCAAGCTTTATAAAGAATATTCAGCTCCTTTACAAACCTTATTATAGCCTCCAGCATCTAATATAAGTGAAAAAAGTGGATTAAATCAAGAATTAAAGTTTATAAGTCAAAATTAAGATAAGAGAAATCAAGTTCTATAATTTGATTTAAGGGTTTACATAGATAGATTAAGATATGTAGAGCTCATTTATGATGTTAGATTTAATTTTGGAGCAAAGCAAATGATGATTTTATATCCTTGAATTTTTGACCATTTTAGGATTATTTTGTGGAGAAATTATTTCATGAATGTAAGGTGATGGAAATGGACATCTAAGTGAGGAGGATAAGATTTAAGGTAAATAGATACAATATCCCTTAATTTTTATGAGTTTTGTATGGATATAGGATTACATAAGTTGTGAAATTAAGTGTATATTTCATATTTAATTGAAATTAATGTATTAGATATGTTAGGGGAGGTTAGAAATGGTGTTTTGAATGATTAAAAATAAAAAAAATAAATCTTACATAATGGACTAGTGTAGACCGAATGGGTATTCAAGGCATACTAGGGTATATTTTATGAATTAATGATGTTTAATGCCATAAAATAAATTTAGATATGAAAAGAAGTATCCATGAATATATTTAGAATTTATGAAAATTATATGAATAATTTAGAGAGTGAAATTGCATTATGTTCAAAGTGAAAATATTTAATTATGATGAAATAATTCATGTAATAAATGAAAATGATAAATTATAAGAAGATAATTCATAAAATATGCAAAAGTGATGAAAAAAATTAAGTAATTAGTATATTGAGATGTAAAATTAAGTGAAAGAGTGAAAATATTAATTGATATGGTGGGAAGGTGTAGTGATAGAATGAAAAACAAGAATAAATTTAAATGTGAAATTTATATTATGACCGATTAGAAAAGAAGAAGAAGAAGAAACTGAAAATTTCAAGGAAATAAAAGTTAATTGGGTAAAATAAAAGATTAATCAAGGTTTAAAAATGAATGTGTGAATAACAAGAAAATTAAGGACTAAACTGTAATTTTATAAATAAATATTGGATTTATAGTGTAAGATGTAAAACTAGTGGTAAAATTATAAATAAAATAAATTGAGGGGTATTTTAATAATTTATTAAAAAATGATAAGAAATGATGTGAAGTGATATAAGTGTGAATGTAAATGCAATGTGATGGATTTAAAAAAAAAGAATGAGAGAGTGAGATGATTACTTGATCAAAGTGACAGTAGAAAGGACACTTGATTTTGCTATATGAATTCTATATTTTTATTTATCATATAGGGAGTTTAAATACAACAAAAGACCAACTGAAGAAGAGAAAAAATAGGACACTACATAGAGCACACTTCCACGATCAACAACCTTCCTAAAGGACAGCAACATCTACTTATCAAATCTTTGAAAAGTTCAAACAACTAAAAAATTGAAATAACATAGGACAGTAAAAATAAAATAAAATAACTAAATAAAACTTCAGCTTGAACCACGTTGCAGCAGCTGAAGCACGTCTTCAACACTCCTCCTTGCTTTTGATGCTGCAAATCCCAAGTCTTTCTCGAAGGAATTCAAACTTGCTTTTTGCCAAGGGTTTGATGAATATATCTGCCAGCTGCAAATCTATTTTGCAGTATTTCAATTTGACAGATCCTTCTTTTTGCACTTCTCTGAGAAAGAACATCTTTATATTGAAGTATTTGGTTTTTCCATGAAACACGAGATTATTAGAAATGGCAATGGCTGCTTGGTTATCAACAAACACCTCTGTGCTATCTTCTTGCTTCAAATTCAAATCAACCAGTAGCTTTCTGAGCCACAAAGCTTGATTTGCAGCTGCTGTTGCTGCAATGAATTCTGCTTCAGCAGTAGATTGTGCAACAATCTCTTGCTTTTTGGAACACCATGAGAAAATACCAGAACCAAATGTGAAACAAAATCCAGAGGTGCTCTTAATATCATCTGAGCCACCCCAATCACTATCAGAATACCCCTGCAAAGCATACTCTTGACTAGTACGAAATTTAATTCCATAATCCAATGTTCCCTTCACATATTTGAGAACTCTTTTAGCAGCAGTAAAATGAGTTTCAGTAGCACAATTTGTAAATCTAGATAATAGACTTACATAATGCAAGATGTCAGGTCTTGTAGTTGTTAGATACATCATGCATCCTATTAGACTTCTATAAGATTTTTCATTTGCTTTCTCAGCTTCATCTTCCTTGCTCAGCTTCCCCTTTTGACACATTGGAGTGTCTACACTCTTGCACTCTTCCATTTTGAATTTTTTCAGCATCTCTTTAACATACTTCTTTTGACAGATGAAGATTTCACCTTTTTTTTGCTTAACTTCCATGCCTAGAAAAAAGGCCATTTCTCCCAAATCGGTCATTTCGAAGGTTTGCGTCATGTCTGCTTTGAACTTTTCCACAAGCTCCTCATTACTTCCTGTCACTAGTAAATCATCCACATACACAGAAACGACAACAAAATTAGCTTCACCACCTTTGATGTAGAGTGCTGCTTCGCTGAGGCTTTTCTTGAAGCCAAGCTCTATCAAATGCTGATTGATTCTGCTATACCAGGCTCTTTGAGCCTGTTTCAATCCGTACAAGGCTTTTTTTAATTAAATAAACATCATTTTCTTGTCCTCTCATAACAAACCCCTCAGGTTGTTCAACATAAATCTCCTCCTCCAAAAAACCATTTAAGAAGGTTGACTTTACATCAAGGTGATACACTTTTCAGCCTTTTTGAGTAGCAATTGCTAATAACAATCTGATTGTATCAAGTCTGGCAACAGGAGCAAACGTGTCAGAAAAATCAACTCCAAAGATTTGAGCATACCCTTTCACAACAAGTCTGGCTTTATACTTGTTGATTGAGCCATCGGGATTCAATTTTGTTCTAAAGACCCACTTCACTCCTATCACATTTCGCTCAGCAGGCCTCTTTACAAGTTTTCAGGTCTGGTTCTTCTCAATCATATGGAGTTCTTCCTTCATTGCTGTAACCCAATTTGGATTCTTTGCTGCTTCCCAATAATCTACAGGTTCAAGAATTGCTACATTACACCCGTGATAGATGTCAGAGAGCAACCTTGTACCCCGGATAGGAAAATCATCTATCACTTCATCATCATTAAGCTGGAATTTAAGATTCTGATCCAAAACCAGAGCTGGTTGTACACCTTTCTAGTCCCACTTGTCATCTTCCATAAAGTGCACATCTCTGGTTATCAGAATTTTCTTTGTGTGGGGCTGAAAAATTCTATAAGCTTTTGAAACCAAGCTATAACCCATAAAAATTCCAGGTTCAGCCTTTTTATCCAGCTTATCTCTTTTGATTTGTGGTACATAAGTAAAGCACAAGCAACCAAACACTTTGAGATTTTTTAGAAAGGGTTTGAAACCATACCAAGCTTCAAAAGGAATTTTTCCATTTACAGCTTTGGTGGGTAATCTGTTCAAAAGAAAAACAGAAGTGTTTACAGCCTCTGCCCAATACTCCTTTGGCAAGTCTTTCTCATGAAGCATGCATCTAGTCATCTCTATTATGGTGCGATTCTTTCTTTCACTGACTCCATTTTGCTGAGAAGTATATGGAGCAGTAAGTTGGTGTTCAACTCCAGCCTCCTCGCAAAATTGATTGAACTGATTTGATGTATACTCCTTTCCATTGTCAAATCTTGAATTTTACAGCCACTTTGATTTTCAATCCACTGCCTAAATTTCCAAAAAGTACCAGCCACCTCTGACTTGAACCCGAGAAAGTAAACCCAACACATTCTCGTAAAGTCATCAATAAAAGAAATATAATACTTATTCCCTTTGAGTGAAGGAGTTTTAAGACTGGATACATCGGTGTGAATAAGTTGTAATTTTCCAGTAGCTCTCCATGTTGCTTTCTTGAAAGGAATTCTTGTTAACTTTCCAAGCTGACATGCCGTGCAATCTGGAAAATCAACTTCCAAGTGAGGAAGGCCATGAACCAGTTTGTTTTTCTGCATATTCAATATTGCTGCATGATGAAAATGGCCAAGTCTCTTGTGCCACACTTCAGCATTGGTTTTTGTATTTGAATATGCTGCTTGCTCCTCCTCCAAAGGATCTAGAGTAAAGCTCTTTCCTTTCATTTTTACTCTGAATATATTTTCTCCTCCTGAATCTTTGATCAAGCATTGATTGTCTTCAAAAAAGACTTTAAAGCCTCTTTCAAGTAGATGGCCAATACTCAATAAATTTTGGTTTATATTAGGTATACATAACACATCTTTGATTAGCTTTGTACCTGAGATGCTTTCAATTGCCACAGTTCCTTTTCCTTTGACAGCAATACATTCTCCATTCCCGATCTTGACTTTAAAAGTCACTGATGTGTCCAGCTCCTTGAACAAATCACGATCAAACGTCATGTGATTGGTACAACCACTGTTTATGAGCCATTTGTCACTACAACTATTTGTTGTAAAGCAAGTTGCCATAAAGATTTTCTCCTCCTCTTTCTGATCAGCAACTTGAGCAACATTCTTCTGCTGCAAATTCACTTGTTGTTGGGTGTTGTTCCTACAAATTCTCTGATGATGCCCCATCTTCTAACACTTCTCACATTGCTGGTTAGGTTTTCTCCAGCATTTGAAAGGTGGATGACCCTTCATTCCACAGTGCTTACAAAGAGGAAAATTAGATTTAATTCCCTTACTGGTAGTAGGAGAATCAGAACCCCGAGTGTCCCTTTTTGTTCTTGTCATACTTCTTTCCTTTTCCTCCTTGATTGGACTGAGCTTTTACAACTAATGCACCCTCGATAGACTCTTCGGACCTCATAAGCTTTCTCTGTTCTTGTGCCTACAAAGCATGCATCAACTCTGGCAAACCAATCTTTGACAGATCTTTAGAATTTTCTAACGAGGAAATGGTTGCTTCAAACCTTTCAGGAACAATTACTAGAATTTTTTGAACTAATTTAGAATCAGGAAATTCAGAACCAAGTAACCTTACTTTGTTTGCAATCCCAAGCAATCTGTTAGAATACTCCTTCACTGTCTCAGAATCCTTCATCTTTTGAAGTTCAAATTCTCTAATCAGGTTCAGAATCTGCATCCCTTTAATTCTCTCATCTCCTTCATACTCCTTCTTCATGAAATTCTAAACTTCAAAAGCTGATTTCATTGTCATGATTCTGACAAAGATTTTGGGAGACACTGCAGCAAATAACACTGCTCTTGCCTTCGACTTTCTTGATTTCTTCTCCTTGTGATTCTTAATTTGCACCATAGTTGGATTTGTAGGTAATGGAGGAACTTCATAGTCCTCCTCCATAGCTTCCCAGAGATCATTTACCTCTATATGAGCCTCCATCCTTGCTGCCCAAACATGATAACCTTCACCATTAAAGACTGGTGGTGCTAGTACAGTGAAAGAAATTTCTGAATCCATGGAAGAAGAAAGTAGAGATACAGAAAAAAATATCTCTCAATCATAGGTCCCTTAAGAAGAGGGCTCTGATACCAATCTGATGGATTTAAAAAAAAGAATGAGAGAGTGAGATGATAACTTGATCAAAGTGACAATAGAAAGGACACTTGATTTTGCTGTATGAATTCTATATTTTTATTTATCAGATAGGGAGTTTAAATACAGCAAAAGACCAACTGAAGAAGAGAAAAAATAGGGCACTACATAGAGCACACTTCCACGATCAACAACCTTCCTAAAAGACAGCAACATCTACTTATCAAATCTTTGAAAAGTTCAAACAACTAAAAAATTGAAATAACATAGGACAGTAAAAATAAAATAAAATAACTAAATAAAACTTCAGCTTGAACCACGTTGCAGCAGCTGAAGCACGTCTTCAACGCAATGTTTGTAAATATGGACTATGTATGAATAATATTTAGAGAAAACGCATTATGCTTAAAGTGCAAATAATAAATTATGATGAGATAATTCATGAAATATGAAAAAAAAATTGAATTGATGAAAAAGTTGATTGTCTAATGTTTTGAAATGAAAAGCAAATGAAAAAGTTAAAATGTCAAATGAAAATGATGAATTACTATTTGATAATTCATAAAAATATGTAAAGTGACAAAAGAATTGATTGAAAAGTGTACTAAAATGGAAAGGCAAGTGAGAATGCCAAAATGTGAAAGAAAATTCTGAATTAGTAAAGAATTTTGCCCTTAGTAGTGGTTAGTCGGTTAAAATCTAGTTCAGGATATGAATGGCTAGCCATAGGTACACCCATATAGCAGTGAAAGTCATGGCGACTTGCTTAGTTATGGTAGGATCTTAATGATCTCCTATAGTTTCTGTCCGACTGTCTGTTCTGATCTGAGGTGGATTGGTCCTTCGAGGTCATCCCCTATTATTTGTTGTGGGCCCGTTGGATCCACATCCTATATATCCGATCCGAAAATTTTAGCTAGGATTGTACTAGGGGCATAATAGGCAAAGTGACTGAAAAATGCAAAAAGTAAAGTGAAAAATGAATATTTGAATGAAAAATGATCTAATTGAAAAGAAATGAAAAGTTTAAGGGTAAAACAATAGTTTTTTCAAATATTGAGGTTGATGAGTAAAAATGATAAATTAATGAATGAAAGGGTAAAACGTTAAAACAGTCAACAACCAGCCTAAAAATGAACTTTTGAAGTTTTGAAGGACAAAAATGAAATTTTGCATGAAAAAGTTAAAATAAGAATTAATTGCTAATTTGAATGCTAAATAATGAAATTGGAGAGAAAATAAATGAACTACTGGCAAATTTATAATTCAAGTGTAAAGAGGATGAATTCGTAGTTAAATGAAAAAATTAAGGACTAAATTGAAAATGTACCAAAAATAATGGTATTAATTCGTATTGAATGCGAGTTACATTGATAAATGTAAATAAGATATAAAAATAATAATTTTGTAATTAATTGAAAAGAATTGATACTAAAATGTAAAGTGACAATAATATGATATGTTAAGAATTAAAATTTCAATTTGTATAATTAACAGTAAATAAAGTGCATAAATGAGTTCAACTAGTGATATTAAAGTAATTAATTAAAATTGAAGGGCAATAATATACTTCAATGAAAGATAAGTATAAAAATGATAAGATCTAATAAGTGATTTAAGGTGGAAGTTAATGATCCAGTAGGGATCAATATGTACTTTGCCATATATTTGTGATTAAGTGATAAATTGAATGTTAAATAGGAAATTAAATGTGAAATTAAAGATGAGTAATGGTATTAGTGTAAATGAGTAATAACAGAGAGCACAGTTGTAAATTAGTGAAAGTGCAAGAATCAAATTGTAATTTAGTAAATGAAATGTTAATTGATGGACAAGATTGTAAATAAACCCTATTATATGGTAAAATAGGGATTAAAAGTGTAATTCTTCCACTTAAGTAAGAAGAAAGGTCTAAATTTTACTTTTACATGTTATAGCATGTGTTAAGAGGAAAATATAGGAAAATAATTGAGCTATAAGAGTAAATAATGAAAACGTAAGGTAAAAATTGCAAATGTGCAACTTTGGGGACCGCATTGTAATTTACCATTGATAATGGTAGGGAAAGGATTAAGATGAAAATTCAGAAATAGTATGGTCCATAAGTGTAATTAAAAGTATGATGAATATTATTTAAGAAATGGCAAAAATAGTAATAGTTAGCAAGTGAAAGTTAAATTGTAAATTAATAGAATTTTAAAAGGGGATTTAATTGGAAATTAGTCTTGATAAGAGTACAGAAAAATTAGTCCATAAGCTGAATTAGAATGCAATCAGTAAGTAAAATAAGTTTGAAAGGTTAGAATCATTAAGAACGAGAATGTGATAAACAATGTTGATGTATAGATCGATAATGTCAGTATTAATGATTAGAATAGTAATACCAAATTAATTAGTAATACTACTATAGTGTTAAAGAATTGATCAAAAGGTATAATAAAGCATAGATAGATCACAGTAGTAATGAAAAGAAATGACAGAAAAATTGATTGAAAAAATAAGTGATAGTATTGCTTGATAAGACCCTAAGCATTTTAATGTTAATAAATAAGAGTGTAAGCATAACAATAGCTGATTTCAGTGATTGAAGAATAATCAAGATAGTAATAAAAAGAAACAAAAAGAGTTAATGATAATATAAATGCAAAACGGATAGGCTTGTGTAAACCTACATGTGATTTGATTAAAAAGTTTAGGATATGTATCCTACCATTGGGCATTTTTAATGCTCAGCGCATAGTATTGTGACTGCGAGCAGGTTTTGAAGACAGAAAGATTAAGCAAATTTTGTAGATAGGCATAGAGGATGATGGGAGGTTTAGGCATGGCATGCATGTTAGCATAAGAAATAGGAATGTAATTATTAAAATTATGGTTAAGTATTTATATAAGTATAAACTGTAATTAGTATTGCATATGAATTGTTTTATTGTTATAGTGCTTAAGTGTTAGAAATGCTTGCATAAAAATTTTTACTGGACTGTCTGGTTTAATGCATCAAGTGACTATAGCTCTAAGGTGACATCTGAGTTGCTCAAACACTGTATGTATAGTACAATATTATAAGGATGTTACACCAAAAGGCTATATAATTATTCTACCTGACAGGTCTAATTAGAAAAGCATGTTGAACCGTAATGGATGGCATACAGTAAGAGGGGAAGATAGCCTTCCAATCATATTTAATAGTTTCGTGGTTCATCGGCATGCCTATTATAGTCTCTATAAGTAGAGAAATAATAGTGAACATGAAAATTATTTTATGAGATGATGAGTTAAAATAGTGAATGTGAGAAGACAATATGGGATTGAGCATATGTGAATAGAAAGATCTTGCTTTCATTTTTCGAGATGCTATATATCCTTAACAGGTGTGTAGCACTAGTGCTATCGATTTATGCTGGTCACACTATCTATTTGCCTGTATGACTGGAGATATTGACTAGAAAACGCGAGTGGGAGATGATAGAGTTTGGTTGCGCACATGAGTCTACAATGATTATCCTATTTAGATTAGGATACTTGATTCCTAATTAAATTAGGAATAAGAGTTAAATTATGATTTTAACTCTTAATTATCTCTATAAATAGGCTTTTGGTAAACCTATTTGGGATTACACTTGAATACTCTCTACAATTAATATTTTTCCTACATATAATTTCTGCACGAAATTAATATCTCTCCAATGGACATTTAAATCGTGGAATAGTCACTTTCTTCTCGGCGTACTTGCTCGTAGTCGAAAGTCCGTGCCAGTGACGTAAAAGTAACGATCCCTCGCTTCCGCTAGTGTAAAAGGATTATACGCTATAAGAGATAAATGCATTTATCCGTAATATTTGACTTATACTATTTTTGAGTGCATAGAATTTTTAACAATATTCGAAACTAAAATTTAAAATTTTTAATTAAAAGAAAAATAAGTTGTACCATCTTATCTAACTTTTTAAAAATAATTTGCTACCACTTTCAACATTATAAAAAAGGACATGTGCATGTCTACTAATTAGGGTTGGTTTTAATTGTTTCAAATTCAATTTTGGAAGGGCCACTTTAAATTATGAATTTAATAATATCTTATTTTGTATTAATTGATTCCATGAATTAAAAAAAAATTGAACCAAAAACTGAAGGGCCCTTTTATAGTAGGAATTATGCATTTTCTAGGACACATTTCTGCGTTGGTTGGGGCATTGATAAATTATAAGAAATAATAGTTCATAATTGATAATAACAAGGCCCATTAAATAAGTATAAATTTAACAATTACAGGGCTAACTATGATAATATATATAAGAACATTAAAAAAATAATATAAATAAGAAAAATGAATTACATTATGGGGGGAAAAAAAGAGAGCATATAGATAGCAAGTATGAAATTAGAATCGAATTTAGACATATATATAGCAGTGGAGTAGGAATCATCAAGTACACCTTCATTGTTTACCTTTTATTGCATGAGAGAGCACATTGGGACAATGGAAAATATTTTATAGTTTATTTTACAGATCATTGCAGGGACCTGATCACTGTAAACTTAACTCTTATTACGCCACCTCTACATATTTACATCCAAATTTATCCATACCACAAAAACATTGATCGCTACCATATCCATCCTCGTTCTACATTCCTTTTACCCACCTGGATCAAAAGGATTAAATTCATATGCTGTGCATTCATGTATCCAATGCTGGACATTTTTTTACCGTGCTTCTTTGTGTTGAGCACTATACACCATTCGATTGATATTCATGCACCCTACGTTATTAATTGATTGAAATATTTTGATATTTATTATTTTTAAATGGAATTTTGAATTTAAATATTATGAATAATTTCAGCAATATCTATAATTATACTGGAAAAATTAAAGTAGCTATATATGTACACAAGTCATATCGGTGTAATGGGAAAACTCTAATCAATTAATTACTATGATTTAACCCAAACCTAACTTAGCAAAAAAGAAAAATAAATAATAATAATAATAAGTTGGGTGGGAGAAAACCAGCTTGCCCCACCCCCACGACTCATTATGGAACAGGATAACTTAACTTCACATGGAATCTTTCAAAACGGGTTAACAACCTTAACTAAATTGTGTTGACTTAAAATGTTCCATCATAAGACTGCATATTAAGGATCATTATTACCTTAATTTTTTTTTACGTCTAATTGTCCAATTATATTTATTCATTCATATTTTTTATATAATTATTGGTATATTTATTTCAATCCGAATTTACACATTGTGAAAGTAAGAGTATTTTAATATTAATTTTCATTATTTATAGTTATTTTTGCTAATAATTCTCTAATATTTGACTTAATTTCTTTAAATTTATAGAATAAAATAATTTAAAATTGGATACTGTCGAAATATAATTTAAAATTATTTATTTTAGGAACTGCACTGCACGTGTAAGATAAGGGCTACATCTAAAATTTAACTTAAAAAAATTTGAGTTTCTTATCACTCTTAATTCATAATTTACTAATTAAGGGAGATATTTTTTTAAGCGAAGGAAGATTTTCCTTTAACTCCGGCTAAAACCAACTTATAATCCTTGAAAACATACTGGACTGCAAAAAAAAAGAAAAAAGAAAAAAATTACTAAAACCCAATCCATCACCGTTGATTTTCTTTAAAATCCAAAAGTGGGTCAAAATGACGCGCTTTTCATCACATCTACTGTTAATATTCTCCTTTGAAATTGAAGCCGAGCCGTTAGCCAAGCTGTTTATTGAGTGAGAATGGACCCCGCATCCATAAATAAATTTAACCAACGTGGAATGAAACAGTTTTACCGCTGTTAAAAAAGTAAAAAAGTAGTAAATTTCTTTCAATAAATAATACGCATCCCTCTCCCTCGCTCCTGTCCTGGCGCTCACTTCTTTCAAAGTTTCTCTCTTCTTCTTTCTCTCGAGCCTCGCGTCTATTGAATAAATTTAATAAAATCAAAACCAAACAAAAGGAAAAATTCGAATCTTACCTGAACTTTGCAGGAGAAAATTTTTGTTACGCCCGCCAAGCATGACGGTTTTCTCCGGCAAGCAGGTTGTTCCGGTGGACTACGAGGCTGAAGTCTCGCAGCGACTTCTCGAAGCTTCTCTCTCCGGCGATCTTAGATCCGCTCTTGAATGCATTGCTGATCAGTTCGTCGATGTCAACTTCGTCGGAGCCGTTTCGTTAAAATGTAGGAAGAGTGAGGTCGTTTTGCGCGATGAGTCGCCGTGTGAAGTTCGTTTTGATTACGAGGAGTTTAAAACTGATGTTACGGCTTTGTTCCTCGCCGTTCATTCCGGAAATGTGGCCCTTGTGAAGAAGTTGCTGGTAATGTGATCGTTTTCTTCTGTTCTTTTTCGGATTTTGACTGTTCTCATAGCATTATCCTTTTCTTCTGTTCTTTTTCGGATTTTGACTGTTCTCATAGCATTATCCTTTTCTTCTGTTCTTTTTCGGATTTTGACTGTTCTCATAGCATTATCCTTCTATAGCCATTTCTAATCGTTTTCTGCTTCTTTGAAATATGCTTGCATTCGAATGTGTGTTTTTTTAGCTGTATTTTATTGATTGAAGTTTAGATATGAGTCGATTTTGATTTTCAGTAATGTCTAAAATGTTTCCTAAAGAATCATTTTGCAATTAGTTGTTTGCGTTAACATCTCAAATCCGTATTCTTTGACTCCTTTATCAGTGCTGTATGGTTGCTAGCGAGACGAATAAGAAAATGTGATTTTGAATTGCCGTTGATCGTAACGCATGAGATCGAAAAATTTGACTCTCTCTTTCTTTTTCCCGAATTTAAATTTTTTCTTTTCGAGAACAAAACGACATGAAACATAAGCTTCGTATTTACGCATTTATTTAATATTTTATTTATTTACTTTTTATGGTTGATTTTTTTTTTCCTTAGCAATCAAACACAGTCAGAGATGGCCGGCTAAAATTTAGAAAATGAGATGTTTTATATATTTTTTTTCTTTTGTAATGCATAAGTTTTGATTTTGAATTACCTTATTGTTTATTTTGCTCAATTAATCACGCATTACTCAGTCAATCACGCATCTTCGATATCATAGCAATTTACTTGCTTAAAAACAGATTTTTCCCGTATCCGGATCTCTTTCTTACCTTTTTCTTTTTAAGAATTGGAGATGCTAAAGGATTTAAGGTTCCGCAGACATTGCCTTCCAAGTTAAAGTCGCATGAATCTTTTTATTTTTTTTAAAGGATTGATTGTCGTAGTGTCGGTCCCACATCTGGTGCTGTGATTTTCTATATTAAAATTGAAGTACAATAACATTTTTTTTTTTACCGTTTTCTCGCTCTCTGTTTCTAGGCTTAATGAATTAGCTTACATGGCAGAAGAAACCATATTTAGAAGTAATTGGGAAATTCCATATAAAGGTTTTCCATTTAAATTATTTCCATCTAGGTTCTCTTTTTCACAGGAAAGTGGATTTATTTACCAAACAAACCTCACGATGAGTTGTAACAATCTTACTTTGCACACACACGGACTTTGTGCCTATTGGCTATTATCAGCCAGTTAACTTCCAGACTCCTCTGCTCTGCCCCATAAGCCTCGGATTAAAGTAAAAATAAGTCCCGCAATTAGTATGTAATGGAGAAGAGTCATGGGAAAAAATGCGTTTGGATAGTTTATGGGTGGAACGTTGGGATTTGATTTTCATTAGTATAGGTTTATTTTCTTCTTGCAGCAGCAGAGCTCTATTTTAGTTATTTTTTTCCTGATATAATTTTGACTTTTCGTTAATGTTATTTTGTCCCTTATTGTATTCATTTCAAATCAATTAACTGAAAATGTAGGTATACTAATTCTGATGGGTGGCATGGTTATGTCTTCACAAGCCCTACTTTGACATGTCTTACTCACATATCTCTCCATGTTTTATTGTATTCAACTAATAGTTATTAAATTTCCTTGTCGAATTATTTTTGTGATCAATGAAGAATCAGTAAAAATAAGACCTGTGCAGTGCAAGATATCAAGCATGTAAATGTTATTTGTTTTTTGACTGGCCAGCTCATCTTACACTTTTCCTGTGGTTTAAATAGTTATAATTTCTAGTTTCCCTGAAATCCTAAGCCGAGAAAGATTTTAACCTGATTATATGCTGTTTGTTCATGCATAATTGCTGATTTGCTCTCTGCGCATATAATTCATCATTTGTCCTGATATGTATTCTGGATAACGTATACTGAAGCACGTTGGGAAAAAGCAATGGCCATTAAGTCATAATTATATGTATTCCCTATTTTACCTAACGGATATCTTGCTTGCAAGGCCCATATTGAGCTGTCTCTGACCATTGGTCGGAGCCTGAAGTACATAGGAGAACATGCACCCCCCCTTGCATTTCTATTGATTAATATCATTTGCTTCTTTTTGGAAGTTCCATGCTCCTTTGCCTATCACATCAGTAATTTTGTCCATATTAGTCTCTGCGTGGCCATTACTTCCTGTACTCTTTGAAGATTCCAACCTGCTTGATATGGTATATGTTTTGTCTTCTTCCCGTTAATCTTCATTAATAGGAAAAAACAAATAACTTGGTTGGAGCATGATGTCACTTTATCGAGTCTTCCTACAGTAAGATACAAAAAACTTCGAATGAGGACAACATAATCTTTGTAAGAAGCTAAAAGTTTGGTTTTGCAACTGACAGAGCATAGGTGCTGACGTAAACCAGAAACTCTTCAGGGGCTTCGCGACAACAGCGGCAGTGAGGGAGGGCCGCCTTGAGATTTTGGAGATTTTACTTAAAGCTGGCGCATCTCAGCCAGCTTGTGAGGAGGGCTTGCTAGAAGCTAGCTGTCATGGGCAGGGAAGGCTAGTGGAATTGCTAATGAGCTCTGATTTGATTAGGCCCCATGTTGCTGTGCATGCACTTGTCACTGCATGCTGCAGAGGATTTCGAGATGTTGTAGACACTCTATTAAAGGTAATTGAGCCGTCAAGCTCATAACTTATCCGTTTAAATTCCACCAAAGATGATCCTTCTATTACGGTAAAAATGGAAATTTTCTCTGATGAGTGCTCAACAAGTCCGTTCTCTTTTCACTCCTAGGTTAACTGGTCATGAGCTTTTTGCTAGTTTCTTTTTCACTGGATCTCATGAGCTTTGGTGGTCAACAAGATGTCGTTTTGATTAATTAATCTATTTTAACCAGCATTTGATGTTCCCCGACACACTGATTACCGTTTGTCATGTTGACAAATTATGAGAATGATATTAAAATTTGTACGCATTCTTCAAATAATGGTGCTATGCTGTCTCTTGAATCTGTTAAGCACATTTTAGTGCATGAATTTACTGGTAATATTTCCTTTCGCAGCAAATCTTCCTCGGCACCTAGTTAATCTTTTAAATTACTTTACCATTATATAAGTTTTTTTATTTTCATATGCAAGTAACATGAGTATTCTGAATGGCAGTGTGGTGTGGATGTCAATGTGACTGATAGATTGCTTCTCTTGTCATCAAAGCCTTCTCTACACGCAAATGTTGATTGTACACCCCTTGTTGCTGCTGTTATCAGCAGGCAGGTTGCTGTTGTCCGGATGCTGCTAAAGGTAGTTTATTCTTCACTTCATCTTCTTCAGTGTCAATTTTATTTTTCCAGAAATTATTCTTAAATTTGAAATCTTCAACAATATTTCAACTGTAAGGTTTTGTTTTCTCACAGTGTTGTTTTAGCAACATGTAGCTATTCTCCAAACATGACCGTGAAACTTAGGATCCGTGACCAGTCACAAGCAAAGTAGCCCATTCCTTAAAGTAACCATGGTTGAGTAAATGGTGAAAGCCAGTCATCATGTGAAAATCTGAACTAGAGAAAAGAAAGAGGAGAAGATTTCACAAATGCGTATATATTAATCTGTTCTGAGACTTAGATAGTGGACTTAGTCTTTCGTAGACTTTTCCTGCTCGTTTCTTTGTTTTCTTTCTGTTTTTCACCTTGTTTTTCTTTTCTGCTCAAGATTTATATGGATCTTATTCCATTGAGAGTTATTCTGAAAAATGACTGAACAGGATGGTGCAAGGACAGATGTCAAAGTGAGACTGGGTGCATGGTCATGGGATGTCAATACTGGGGAAGAGTTCCGAGTGGGCGCAGGACTAGCAGAGCCATATACCATCATTTGGTTAGCAGTGGAGTATTTTGAAATTACTGGTGCTATATTGTGCATGCTTCTCCAACATTTCCCCCCCAACACTCCCCACCATGGAAGAACACTCCTCCATCATGCCATTCTCTGTGGTAATGCTGGTGCCGTCAATGTGCTCCTGAGCTGTGGTGCTAATGCAGAGTCCCCTGTCAAAACACAGAAAACTGAGTTCCGGCCCATACACATGGCTGCCCGTTTAGGCTTATCAACAATCATTCAATGGCTAATAGACTATGGTTGTGATATAAACTCGAGGACAGATAATGGCGACACAGCTCTGATGATAAGTGCTAAATACAAGCATGAAGAATGTCTGAGAGTATTGGCCAGTGCTGGAGCAGATTTTGGCTTAGTTAATGCTGCTGGTCAATCTGTTTGTTCACTTGCTAGGACAAACAAGTGGTCCCTTGCTTTTCAGAAAACAGTGCTTGATGTTGTTAGGATAGGGAAGGTTCTAACATCAAGCAACATTTCTGCGTTTTCTCCTCTATTGCTTGCAGCTGAAGCTGGTGATATAGAGGCCTTAAAAGCAATCATTAACATGGGAGAGATCAACCTTGATTATCAGGATGGTAATGGTTTCTCAGCAGTTATGTTTACTGCTATAAAGGGTCACGTTGAAGCATTCCGTTTGCTGGTCTATGCAGGGGCCGATGTAAAGCTTGTAATAAATTTGGTGAAACTGCTATTACGCTGTCTAGACTGAACCCAGACCATGATCAATTTGAGAAAGTAATGTTGGAATTTGCCCTTGAAAAAGGTAACCGTAATGCAGGAGGATTTTATGCATTACACTGTGCAGCTCGCCTTGGAGACTTAGATGCGGTAAAATTATTGACAAGAAGAGGTTATGATGTGAATCTTCCTGATGGAGATGGCTACTCTCCTCTCATGTTAGCAGCAAGGGAAGGCCATAGGTCCATGTGTGAACTCTTGATTTCTTGTGGCGCGAAGTGTGAGTTGAAGAATGAAAGAGGCGAAACAGCACTCTCACTAGCAAGGAAATATACCAATATTAAAAATGACGCAGAACATGTGATTCTGAATGAGCTTGCCCGCAAGCTGGTTTTAGGAGGTTGCCGTGTACAGAAGCACACGAAGAGAGGCAAAGGAGCACCACACGGGAAAGAGATAATAATGGTTAAAGATACAGGAGTACTCCGATGGGGGAAGTCAAGTCGGAGGAATGTCATATGCCGGGAGGCAGAAGTAGGGCCAAGCCCAGCATTTCTGAGGAATAGAGGGAACAAGTTGGATGCTGATGTGCCTGGAATATTCCGGGTATTGACTACCAAGAACAAGGAGTTCCATTTTGTGTGTAATGGTGGGTTTGAAATGGCTGAGCTGTGGGTTAGAGGGATAAAACTTGTGACAAGAACAACTATTTGTGCTTGAACACAGTCTAGAGACTTGGAGAGCAATGTCTTGCCTAGAAAATTATGTATAGATGCTTTAGAGGAGTACTTCATCTCGAAGTATTTTGAACCCATTAAGTTCGCTGTAGAGATTTTGATCCCCAGTAGCTGTAAATGCATTTTCATCCAAAGTAAATTCGTAGCTTTTTATCATTGTAGGGTTCCATGGATGCAACTTCAAACATGCTCCCAAATAATGGTACAGTCTAGAGACTTGGAGAGCAATGTCTTGCCTAGAAAATTATGTATAGATGCTTTAGAGGAGTACTTCATCTCGAAGTATTTTGAACCCATTAAGTTCGCTGTAGAGATTTTGATCCCCAGTAGCTGTAAATGCCATTTTCATCCAAAGTAAATTCGTAGCTTTTTATCATTGTAGGGTTCCCATGGCTGCAACTTCAAACATGCTCCCAAATAATGGTCCCCAGTGCCCTTCTCACCCAGTTTTCTAGGTTCTAGGCTGGCTTAAAAGGATAGATCTTCCAGAAACTTTTTGTTTATCCAACACTCTGTACAGAGTTGTCTAATTCCAAGAATTAAAACAAAGACAACATTATTCCAAGCGTTCTTTTGTCTAATTCCTTCATACCTTTGCAACCTAGTTTCGAGGACTTGAGGGAATGTGAAGGGTTAGGAGGGGAAGAAACCTGCTTTACCTCATTCATGTTCAAAATGCCAAAACTAGTATAGGAGCAGCGAATAATTTAACCTTAATAGCTTCATACGCACAATTAAATCAAATGCAATGATCCGAGAGCATTTAATCAAATAACACATAGTAATTTTGAGTTTTTACATCCACAACTGCACTCTCTTAAGTTGATTCAGTGCATTGGCATCACCGTGACCGTGGCCCAAATTAAAACCACGACCTAGCTCCTAAAATGTCCCATGAGAGAGTGCGTATGATCAGATAAGGTCCACGAATCCTGTTATTCTTGTAAGTGTTCCCGAAACCAGCGTCAAACACCTAGGCTACAATGGGGGTGAGTTCATCACATAATTTCCAATACCTTTGCATAGCTGGAATTAACATCTCTAAACTCTCCAGAAACGTAGCCTTGCTTTATCCCCAAATCAATAAATGCTTATTAGTTCTGGAAAGATATGCTATTAAAAAACAATCACCAATGGATATCGGTCAACAAAATTTAAGTTTTACTTTCTCTAAGCTAGGGGGAGTATAACATCAAAATACTCAAAAAATTCAGCCTCGAGTGATTTCCTTTTCCTTTGCTTTGCACATATCTTCCGCTGATTTGACATATTTTTTTGTCAGTTCATCAACCTGAAGGCAGATTCAAACATCAACATCATTCATATGGTTGAAATTTTCTGAAGAAAAGAACAAAAAGAAAAGGATTTCAAATTCACCCTCTTTCTCTAATTTCTTTAAATCATCCTTAGAAAAACTTGAACTACCTTTTTTTATCATGTCCAATGCCTGTAAATTGAACCAACAAGCTGCACATCAATATTTAATCATTTCGTCATGCACTGCAAAATTACACCTCCTTGGTAAAGGCATCTATAACACAGTTCTTTTTGTTGTGCACTCACTAGCTACATAACCATACATTAGAGGCTTGGAGAGCCAATTTCATCATGCACAGCAAAATTGTACCTCCTCAGTAAAGGCATCCATAACACAGTTTCATTTCGTTGTGCACTCACTAGCTACATAACCATACATTAAAGGCTTAGAGAAAAGCCGATTTAAAGATGATGCTTATCCACTAAACTGAAGTATGGCCAGCTAATACCACATTTGGACTGTAGCTGCTAAATAAATGCTGGAGAAGTTGCTTTACAGTTTGGTACCATGGACAACCACCTAGGAAGTTCCATCCTCTCATGACCATAAGGCATTATGTTATAGAATTAAATTTTTACCATTTGGCATTCTTAATGACAACCATGAAATTACAGTTAATAGTTTACTCTTATACCTTCTGGCGAGCCCTTCTAATACTTTGTTTAACCTCCTCACAAGACTTGGCTACCACCTTACAAATTGCCTGGTAAAAGTTTTTATTGTACAAATAAAGAAGTATGAGCAGAATAAATAAACCATAAAAAAAAGACACAATAAATCACAAGCTGAGCAGAATAAATAAACCAATAAAAAAAAGACACAATAAATCACATGCTCACCTGTATATGCTCTTTGGTTAATCTGGGAAATGCACAGCATGTGAAAAAGGTGCATCAGTGAAGAGATCAGGAAAACTTAAAATGTTTGGACATTTGCAAAGTCTACTAATTAGGCAATTTCAGAATGTGTTCAAAATAGAACTCAAGTTATCATGAATCACTTAATTGTACTAGAGAACCAGCAATAATAAAGAGGAACTTCACTTGGACAATGTTAATGAGTGCTTACGGTGGTATTGATGCAATCAATCGCTCTCCATCAACTCTAGGATTTAACCCCAATGGGGAAGAAACTATGGCTTTTTCTAGTGCTTTAAGAGTCTGCAGCAAATAAATATAACCTAAATATTACGGAGAAGAAAGAGCTAAAGGACAGCAAAAACACAATTTCAACCTTCAAGGGCTTGGTTGGTGCATGCTTGGCAACAGAAACCAAAGTTAGTTTATGATATACTTCTTAAAACATGTGTTTTGTGCAAAAATGAATGCATATGGTTTCAAAATCTATAAATATGTTGAGCTGCATTTGTTTTTACAAATGCAATCTTTTGATAGAACCATCAGATTTTCAACCCAAAGAAAATAATGTCTTGAGTCACAAAAGCACTTTCCGTCAATACATTGAAAAACTGTATAGGTATAGACAGACAAGACACAATTCATCCGGGGTAAAAGAAACACAGACAAGGTTTGAGATCATTACATTTGGATCATACGGATTCACTGATAGAGTTTTAGAATCAACTACAGAAACAACAGCTATCCGATTCAAAGGCAGCTTTATACCATCCGTTTCAACTATAATGTGGTCAAGCATTCCTGTAAATCAAATATAAAAAGATCGCATTTACATAATTAAAGCCACAACCATTGAATACTCAAATTTTTCTGAAAAAATAAGATGCCAATGTACCAGCAGAGGCCCGTCCTGTTCGCAATTTGGTTAATTCACCAGACAATGCAACTATAGCTGCATCCATCTGCGAAGCAGCAGTAGCTTTAACAGTAGGCCCAATATCAGGCATAACTTGAACTATATCCCCAGATGAATCATCCCCTAAAATCCGCATATAAGAAAAGAATTTGACTGAGATTCAGTGCAAAACCACTACAAGGTGTAATTCCCACAAAGGGTATTTATTTGATTGCTTTACAATACATCAAAGCCGAAATTTTTTTTTCAAAAACTGCAAAAGTATATTCCATAGAGAGAAAAGACAAATACTTGATCTTTTTCCTTTGGCAAATCCTCGATGAAAGTTGCTGAGGAAACCAAAGGGAGGTAAAACTTGGGATTTGCGGACTCCATAGTTGCAGAGAAGGCTGAGGGAGATTGTACGAGCTTGGGTTGTACGAGAATTACAGCTCCGGTAGAGAACAGTTGAAAATGAATTTCTAGAAGCAAGTGCCCGTCTTAGATACATCGCCATTTATCTTTTTTACTCCAAAAATTTGATCCAAGCTTTGGTCTTCTCAGTTTTATAGGGTTTTTCTCTGTTTTCTTGAGGGGCTTTAGATCTATTTCTCTCGTGATTGGGGGTTTAGAAGGGTTTTTGCATTACCAAATTTGGGGCATGAGACGCCGCCGTTTTGCTTGGCAAATTACCCATCATATTATAAAATTAGACTTGTCAATTTTGCGTATCCAAATCCATACGACAAAAAGGAATCCGAACTCGACTCGAAAATTAATTCAAGAAAGAGTCCGATCCGATCCAAATTTGACCAAAAAGAATCGAATTTGATTTAGTTACAACATAATCAAATGACCCACTTTTTATATAAATATATTTATTTGTTATTTTATATTTAATTATTTATATTTTAATAATTATATATAATATTATCAATATAATCTAAAATAAGTAAAAGACATGTAAGTGACGCTTGACAATTAAACAATAAAAATAATAAAAGACATGATGCCACGCATATAACTATGAAACAATAAAAATAAAATTCTTAACATTGTCACAAGAATTCCTTTCCTATTCTAATTGAGTAAATTTAGAAGACTTTTATGAGTTATTTTACCTATAAATAGATGACTTTAATACCAAAGGATCATCATCAAGAGCTAGAAAAATTTAATAGTTTTAGTTTTACGTTATTTTTCTATTTTCTCTATCTTGGTTCAGTATTATTTTATTAAAATATTGCTTTACTTTTTAAACATATGTAGTTAGTAGTTTCCTTTAACTTTTGCTAAAGGATACTTGAATCCTTAACTCTTTATTGTTATGACTTAATTTGTACTTAATTTTAATGCAAGTTTTGATTATTTCTTAGTTATGAGCTCAATCTTATAATTTAATTAGCTAAAGTCTGGTTGTTAACTTGTTTAATTATTGGTTAATAATTGATTTTTGATTTAATCATTGATATGCATGTTCTTAAGTTAGTTTACTTATGTTAATGCATGATTATGTTCTTCACTAGATTTAATTTTGTGTTAATTAAGGTAAGTTAAGGTTGAGAAAAGTGTAACTAAGAATAAATGAAAGTTAAATTTACTTGAAAAAAGATTTAATAGACATCTAGGATGTTTAACCTATATCTTTATGCTAAGTGTTGGATTATTCTTCATAAGAAAGTTTTAATGCTTGGAATGATAATCTTAAATTAAGTTCTCTGATTTTACTTATCTGAGTTCTTCATAATCACTTGTGTTTCTCTTTAAATTAAGTCATAATAATATTGGTTAAGGTGAATAGTCTTTTAGTGAAAGTTGTTTTTAAATATTGATTTTTATCTCATTTGATTACTTGTTTTTGTTTCACATTCGATTTAATTGTTTTAAACTCTCTTATTGTTTTACTTTATTTTCAGTTTTAAAGTTCTGTTTTTAGTTTTTAACCTTCAACATCACAATTTTGGGATTTCTTTTCTGTCTTTTACACATAAATTTCGTTTTAAAACCTAAGTCATTCATACAAACACAGTTTTTCCTTGGATTCGATATTAGAGAATCATAATTATGTTTTCCTATATTACTAGCCAATCTAGTACACTTGCTAGACATTGGTTAGATAACAATAAAAAAGTTAAAGGAACTAGAGCTATAAAATGAATGAAAAATTTTGGACTAACGAAAATGTATACACAGTATTGGTACAAGGATTTAATTAAAATATTAGTAATAGTCTCAGGCACAAATTTAATATAGGAATCGAATTGTATAGACTGCACCAAAGTGATTAAACGAAAAGAAAGAAAAGCGAGAGAAGAAAATAAAAAGAAATAATAAAATATGTTAGGTAATATTATAACTGCGAATACTAAGGTAAAAATCGAACCGAAATGTATTGAATGAAACTTTAAGGACTAAATCGTAAGTTGACCTTAATTAAGGGATTGAAATGTAGAGTAAAATAAAAGTAAGAAAGCAATTATAATGGATAATGATAATATTGAATAGTGTAGCAGTGTAAGTAAATAACAATTGTAATACTGAAACTGATAATAACATGGTATTTATTAAGAGGATAAAATATAGAGAAAATTCAGTAATGAGTATAGTACAACATAAAGATTGGAATAAGAAAACACTAAGTAACGTAACTGTAAAGATAAAGGTCAATATTTAAAGATATAAGTAATGATAAAATTGACAACAAAAATGGTATGTGACTGTAAAACCAAAAAATGAACAGAAGAATTGTAAATGACTTAAGTACTATAGTATAAGGAAAAAAATACATGCAAACTGTAAATTATTTATTAATCTGAAGAAAGATTAATGTCGAAAGCAATATAAAGAAAATAAAAGTAATTTAAGGTAAAAAGTTTAATTAATTTAAATAACATAATTTAATCGAAACAACTGATACTAGAGTTAATAATGACAACTATAACAAAAGTTACTGCTACTTTTAACGTAACGGGTGTAATGTATTAAGTGTAATTGAAATAGAGTAAAAATAGTTACAACCGAGTATGATAGAATTAATATAAATGATCTAAGTGATGGAATATGACATGGTATGCACATAAAGATCACGCAGCGGAAAATAATAAAATTTAATCATACATGCCATATAATTTCATGACAAGAATCGAAATATGCAATTTTAGGGTTTTTAAAACTTACAACTTTAGATGCCTTTTAAAACTTGAATTTGATGATGACCAGCAACCAAGAAGGATATCTTAGCCTTAGACCTTCACCACCAATGCCAAGGAATAGCTTTTACGCCACTCCTCTCTATTATCACACACACACTTGCAAAGATGGCTTAAAAACCGAAATTGCTAGCTCTCAAATTAAGTATTGTGTAATGGTTATGGATTGAAGCTACAAGACTTGATCTTGTACTTCTTTTAGGTGCTATTAATGCCCAAAAACACAAGAAAGCAAGAAAGAATTCTTCCCCTTGTGTGTTTCGGCCAAGAGAGAAGAAAATGAGAGAGAGAGAACTAGTTCACGCCACACACCTCTAATTAGGGTTTTTTCCTTTACTAATATATGTCTTTTATTTTTTGGCAAGTGTTTGATCTGAATTTTACTACCTTAAGATAATTAATTCAACTTCAATCACTTCCTAAAAATAAGTAACTTATATTATTTCAACCTCTTTTGAATTTAAAATTCAAATTAATTTGAAATAAAACCATAAGACATTTTAATCAAATTAATCACTTAATCTTGAAATCAACATGTGCCGAAATTCTCTTGTTTTTTAAGCTTGGAATTTCGGCTAGGTCATCTCATTTTAAGTGTTTTAATTTGATTTAAATATCATTAGGATTTAATACTCAATTAACTTAATTAATACAATATAATTAATTAATTGAAATTAAACTATATGGGCTGAATTTTTCTCTCTCATGGACCAAGGTCCAATAGCAATTTTAATACCCATTACATACATTAATCTGACTTTAATTAAAAGCCCAAATTAATGCCCAATACTTTATTTAAATATTTTAAGCCCAATGCTCTGTGTGCGATCCTATAGGTCCATTTAATGTTGGCAATGAATTAATGAATTAATTCAAAGGCTATATATATTCTCTAGCAAGATATTATAGCATTCCAAATTAAATGAAAATACATATAGCATTTAGTGACCTAATGCAATTTTGCATAGTCTCTTACCCATAAATATCAGAATTAATATAAGGCATGAAATTAGTCATCCTTATATATATTATTTCCTTTCTTGATATTCCAGTGACACTGAACTCTCAGATAAATAATGATTACTCATTATTTCATCTCGGTATGGCCATACACTTCTCAGTTCACTAATCAAGTGGTCGATGATATTTTCTCTCTTATTGAGAGGGGTAATCCTTTCACTTCTCTCATGCTCTCTAACATGAATCAATGCATACCCAAGCATACCCGTACTTGTCACTCTATTACGAGCACGTTAGGTGTATGTCAAAGCACACAGTAATTCATAAAGAGTTTCATAGAGATTTTAGTCTAAGAACTCCGATACAAAACTTGCATATGAGAAACACTTATGACTTGTACCATGTAGTATTCTCATGAGTAGATCGAATCCAGATACCATGTTCTAAACATGTATCTATGATCTCTGATTGACACTCTTGTCCTTATGATCCGTAAGACAGAACTCAACTTATCAGAGAAAGCATACTAGTCTTAATTCATTTATTATTCCCATAACAATGACTAATTAGGGATATTTAGAATGAAGTCTCATTTATTTCAAGGTCTTACAACCATGTACCTCACACATGATAACTTAAATTGAAACAACATTCTTGGATAGTTCTATCAATTGATATGCACAGGAATACAATAGATAAAATAAATGTCTCATTTATTAACTAAAGTGTTTTAATACAATGTATTGGAGCTAGGGCTTACACTAACACTAAGTGTGATAACGAACTGAATTAATAAGAAAAGTAATAATTCCTAAAAATATCCTGAAAACTGATTGAAATGTAGAATAAGATAAAAGCCAATATAGATAGTGACAAACTAAAAATACAAAGTAAAATAAAGATTAAGCAATTGTTAAGTAAAGAATTAGTAATACTAAAAGTTAAAGAAAGAGGTAAGCAAAAAAAAATGAACGAATAAGGTTACGAAATAAAAATATAATGTGTGTGCTTGTGTATGCATGAATGAATATGTTATTGGAAAGTCTAGGATTTGTATTTGCCATTGGATATTTTTAATTCTCAGCATGTAGTATTGCTACTACGTGCAAGTTATGAAAGTAGAAAGTTGAAGTGGCTGTAAGCTGGTATTGATCAAGAGCAGTGATGCAAAGCAAGAATGATAGTATAGTCATGGCATGAATATGAATATAGTGGACAAAGACAGTAATTTATATGTAAAAGCTTTCACAGGTTATATATGTATGTCTGGTAAGTTGTAAATAAGCTTATGCATAGATTGTTCATTTAATGATGTTTGAATGTTAAAAAAAATTTACTGGGTTGTTTGCTATAGCAATTGTAACTGTCTCAATGTTTTAATATTCGATCACTGTACGTACGGTACAATGGTATAAGAGTGTTACATTAGCTCTCTAAATCAGCTGGGGGTTTCTTATTCAAAGAGTTGCCAAAATCCTAACACCTCATATTTCTACTCAATGCATTCATGACAACCACCAAGTTCAAGTTCTGGATATCCATTGTGACCATATTAAACCTGTCTATGTAACTTCGCAAGGATTCCCCCTTTTTCTGAACCATTTGGTGCAGATTAACTGAAACCCTGGTCGGTCAAATGGCTATAACAAACTTCACCTCAAACATCTTTGTGAACTGTGAAAGCAGTTAATTGAGTGCTCGGGCAGGTTATTGAACCATACCTAGGCGGACTCTATGGGGTCTGTAGGAAGATCTTGTAGAGGGAAACATCCTCTGCAGTGTGGATTAGTATAGAGTGGCAAAATTGGCGAATATGTGCTCGGGTATCTGTATTTCCATTGTACCTTGGTAGGTTCGATAGCCTTATGTTTGCGAAGGGAGTGGCAAGTATGGCTCGGGGGAGAGGGGATCGAAAATCATCATGATACTGCTCCACACCATAATTTTGCTTCTACTACATTCTTTCTTCAATGAGCTTGTCAAGCTCATCACTTGTTAATGTTATCCTAGATCTTGCCTCTTTCTGCTGCTGCGTGGGGTTAGGATTCTCGAAAGTGGGAGTGGCATTGGTTTGAGTGGTTTACTATGTTGGTTGGGGCGCTGGTTAGGTTGCTAGATGTGTTAGGGTTTCCAAGAGGGCTTGGGTAAGCTGGGGTGTGAGCCCGGGTATCATAGTTGTAGGTATTTCAATGGGTAGTCCATTGATCGGGAGGTTGGTGGAAGCACCGTGCGGAGTGAACTCCAGAGGTTGAAAAACTGGTAAATTGGGGATCGGCGTTGTGTTATTCCGGTCATTCCTTTGTTTGGTGTTTTCGTCATCTAAATTCATGGTTCAACGAGAATTTCGATCCATGATCATCTCACCATATGATAACAGTTCGAAAATTATCAAATTGCTATAAAGCCTACTGCTCCTAACTATTGTTCTTGAGTTCCTTAAAAACAAAGATTTCGACAAGAAACTCTCTGATAGGTAATTCAACAAACAAGCAAAAGAGTGATCTTAGTGAAGAAAAAGCTAAGAGAGTTTTATACCTGACTATATCATCCATTTATAGATATGAGATTCCTACCCCTATTCGAAATTCTTACAGCCATGGGAGTCCTACTTGGGAAAGGAGTTTCATCAAGATAGGAAGTTCTTCCAGAATGGGAAACTCTGCCAGATCAGGAAATTAAGTCCTAATCCCTGCCTGAATTAGATTGTGAAAAAAGACGTCGTTGCCCACATGCAAGTCTCGGACGATCCGGGTATCATGAATTCTGAATTTTGGGTCGGACCATGATATTGGGCCAAAAATTCAATTCGATTATCATATAAGTATATAAAATAATTACAAAAAATAAAATAAAATAATTATATAAAAGAATTAGTTGATAATTATACATATAATTACATCTCAATACATGGACATAATCTAATAAAAATAAAAATATATTAGTATTTACATTATATTACTTATACAACTAAATATAATATATAATTATAATTTTATCTCATTCCATTATATTTTAATTAATTATATTTTTCATTATATTATAATAAATAAATTCATTCACCTTTTTCTAGTGTCTAAAGGACCACCCCCCTCCCTCAGTTTTCTTTCCTCACTCAAACCATCTGTGGAGCTTCTTTGGCCAGTCATCGTGCAGAAACTTTATCGCCGACCTCTGGGAGATCTATTTTCCGAAATGTATGAGCTTTTTTCTTTTTATCATTCTTATCTTTTAAGAGATTGCCCACTGTCAGCATTACCATCCTATCCTGCTGCACCCCCCTCTACAGCCCACCATTTGGGCATGGTGTCATAATTCGACAATAAATTCCGAATTTAATTTTTACACTGCCGTGTGAGGGGACTGGACATTTGTAAATTTGCATGTTAAATTTGTAGAGTGATAGATATAAGAATTGCTATGACTTCACAAGTATAGAAGTGATGATCACGACACCAAATTTTTTTTAAAAAAATAATAATAATAAATTAAAATGAAATAAAAAAGTGTCTTGTGATGAGATCCTGCAGTTCTACCCCCGTGCCAGCACATGCTCAATTGGGCTTCAACAAGGTTCCTAAAGTCACATGGCCTTGCAAATAAAACTGGGCCTAATAGCAAGTCTGTTGGGCTCAATCTGCGGGGCCAGTAGCAAGTCTGTGGCTCAATGAACGACTGGTGGTTGGTGGTTAATTTGTACGAGTGAGTAAAAAAAAAATCGAAAATATAATTAATTATAAAATTAATTTAAAATTGAATTGATTTTTACGATTAATTAATTTGATAAATTTAATTATATTTTTTAATTTTTATATTTTAAATTTTTTGTTACGGTTTAAATTTTTAAGTATTGATTAACTGTTAGTCCACAGTTAACCGATATATATAATTAATTAAGTAATTAATTAATATATTTATTTTTATATCTTAATTTTTTTTATTTTTATTTAAAATTTATATAAAAATATTTTAAAATATATTTAAATTATATTTTTATTTTTATACTTTAATTTTTTTATATTTTTATATAAAATTTATATAATACTTTAAACTAAATTTATATTATATTATTCTCTTTAATTATATAATAATATTTATATGTAGTATCAGATTAACTTTTATATATGTTATTTTTTATTATATATTGATGTTCATATTTTACTTAATAGGATTTAATTACATTTTTTTTATATTTTAGAGTTTATTTTATAACATTTAATATTATTCAAAATTTTATTCAACTTAATATTATAAATATTAAATATATTTTCTAATATTAGCTATTAATTTATAAAATATGAATTTTGACTATTAAATTATGTTTATTTTGTAATTTTTATTTTGAATTACTTTGTATATTTAAAATTAAATTGAATTTTGTTTAATTTTTTTTAATAAATTTATGTTATAAATTTTAGTGGTTAACCAAAAAGTATTGATTAACCAAATCAAAAAATCGAAACCGATGAACTGATTAACTAAATGTAACAGACTGGTTAGTGATTTTAAAAAATCGATATTAATGAACTGATTAATTTTTTTATTTATGGATCGATTAATTGATCTATATTCATCCCTATTAATTTGCCCTTGGGAGTTCTAAATATTGAAGGATTTGGTAATTAGTGCTATTATTGATATAAGCACAATGATAAGCTCTTTTTTCTAATATGTTTTAAATTATTGCATACCGAGTAAGCAATGGTGTTGTAAAAAATTAACATTTACTCCCCAAATATTATTCTCTACTTCTTTATAAGAAATAAAAACTGAGCACCGTTGCTTCAATCCATTTACAAGTTCAATAGGCCCCACATTTAATTCCGGGTGTCATATATATATATATATATATATATATATATATATATATATATATATATATATATATATATATATATATATATATATATATATATATATATATGTTAAGTAAAATTAGTTCTAAAATTTATTAGGATTTATGAGTTTGTGGAATTGTGGAAGAGGATGGAGGTAACACTGTATGCAAATGAGCAAAAAATTGTGTTCACAAAAAATAGTTTTTTTTATAAATAAATCACACGATCAATATATTTCGAAGTAATTATTAATTTAGTAAAATTTTAATATATATTTCGAATTAAAAAAAATGAAATTCAAAATATATGCATGTTCTAAAACTAAATTTTCAAATCATATTTATTTATTTATATTTATTATCATTATACATAGTTTAAAAAGACCCCTCATAAAATTTTGCAATTAACATCATTAAAAGATAACACATGATCTTCATAAAATCATAAATCGGATAAAAATAACATAACATGATAAAAATATACAAACTGCACTACACATATAAACAAATAAACAGACATATTTAACTTTATACAAATAGGCACTAGTTATAGATATAGTCATATACAAGAAGGGTGAATATCGTTTTCATTCGAATGAAAAATAAAAATAAAAAATTTATTTTCATTCAATTGAATGTATTATTAAATTAGCACTCTAAAAATAATATAAAATTGAATAAAAATCCATTACAAATGAAATATTATTTATATAGCTGTTAAAAATGCACTCTATCTTTGATTTTTTATTTTTCTCAACTCATTTTTCCCTTATATTTACCTTGAATTCGCATGTAATTAGCATAAATCATTTAGATTATAAATATATTCTCTCAAAAGTAGCCACATCGTATTTGCAAAACTCTCTTTGTTGATGGTTATTATAATTTTAGATGGGAAGAAAAATCAGGAATAAAACGAACTTGGAACGACGACGCATGGCGAGCCAGGGAGGATATAAGTGGCAAGCAGAGCCGCAGTGAGATTTCGAAGATATTTATCCGAATCCAAGGCCAGACATTTTCACTCCCACTCTTGTCACTGCAATAAATTTAAGCACCTTCTTTAACTTCTCAAATATCAACCTAATTTCTTTTTCTATCCTCAACAAATATGAAAGTATTTACTGCTGTTACAGATTGCAAATAGTTGGTTAGCATAATCTTAAGAATGTATTTTTAGCTTTCCTAATTTAGCTAGGTTTCCTTAGATAAGTTGATTTCAAACTCTTCTATTCTTGTATATATATAGATGTACCGAGATATAGAAAAAGTGAGATTTAAGAGTTCTCCAATCTGCATTTAATTACATGGTATCAGAGCCTTAGGGTTCTTCGGGTTTTCTGGGTTCTTCGGGTCCTTTGTTCTTCGTGAAGAATCTGCCTCTCCTTGGGCACCAGTTTCGGTGGCCGGTTTGTCTCACCGCCTACTTCGGGAGGTGTGCAAGTGTCCTTCCGGCCTCCCTATAGAATCCGGCGTCCATCCGTCCTGCGAGTGAAGTACACGCGCTGTCACAAGCTACTGCCCTCTCTATCACGCGCCGGCGAGTGGAGGGGCGTGCCTTGATCTCTGGCCCTCCGATTTCTTATCCGGCATCGACTTGCTGTTTCTAGTCAGATTTCGGTGCTTGCTTGAGGTGGTTTCTGCCCTCGGTTGTGATTGGTCTTCTCTGCTTTGGGATTTCTCCTTAGAGGTTCTGCTGCTACTTTATTTCCTATTTTTGTAAAGCTTGTTATTGGGTGTCTTGTTGAGTAAGTTGGCATTTGTTTTTTCTTTATTGGCTGAATATATTGGGTTACATTGCTGCTTTGATTGTTGCTTGTGGATATTATGGGTGAAAATAAAGAAATTGTTAGGGAGACTGTTAGTGAGATAATTCCTTTGTCTAAAATTACAGAAGAAAAATTAGATGGATCTAATTATCTTGATTGGAGTAGAACTATTAAGATTTATCTCAGTAGTATGGATAAGGATGATCACTTAACCGATGACCCTCCTACTGATAAAATTGAAAAGCAGATCTAGATGAGAAATGACTCTCAGTTACTTTTACAGATTAGAAATTCAATTGAAAGAAATGTGCTTGGCTTAATTTCTCATTATGAACGTGTAAAAGAGTTGATGGATTATTTGGCTTTTTTATATTCTGGAAAGAGAAATGAGTCTCGCATTTATGATGTCTGTAAAGCCTTTTATCGTGCTGAGAAGGAGGCAAAATCACTCACCACTTATTTCATAGAATTTAAGAAAATTTATGAAGAATTAAATATGCTGCTCCCTTTTAGTACAGATATTAGGGAACAACAGGCATTAGAGAGAAAAAATAGCAGTGATGAGTTTTTTGGCTGGTTTGCCATCTGAATTTGAGACGGCTAAATCTCAAATTTTGTCTGGGTTTGAAATTCCTACTCTTGAAGATGTGTTCAGTAGGTTATTATGTACAGATAATGTTTTATCCAGTCAGCTGAATAGTGCTCTTGTTATCAAAGAAAGTGAAGGTGACAATGGTAAGAAGAATATACAGAGAGGGGGAAATAGATTCAATGATAACCGGAATAATGAGATTGTCTGCTACTATTGTAAAGAACCAGGCCATACGAAGCGTTATTGTAAGAAATTACAGAATCGCAATCAAAGGGCACAAATTGCTAATGTTGCTGCTTCTGGTTCATCATCTGAGCAGAATATCACCATTTCGGCTGCAGAGTATGCTAAGTACCAAGAAATATTAAAGGGATCCTCTATAACACCCTTACTGAACAGTCTAACTGAAATAAGTGATAAGACGAATTTTTTTTTTTTGCAATCTTAACTAACCCAACGACTCCAAGCTTGTCCAAAAAGAAATACTTATAACTTAAGTAAGCCGATAAACTATAATTGTCCAAGTGACTAATTACCAAATAAAAATCCGGCAATATAACGTCTAAAAACTTATCTATTCCACCTGAAAATCAGACAATTTCCTTAGCCCATCAAGGGCACAACAATACAAAAATAATTTCATCATGCATCTCATACATCCATTCTCATTATTAATCACATTTTCTAAGATAAGTCAATATTACAAATTACACTCTTAAGTCACTATAATACTCCAAAATAGAAACAATTTACATTCAAAATCGCCTCGCTACATCTGTGAACCTCAAAAGATGAATTACACGAAACTAGATCCCTTTTTCTGATGGTTGAGCCGAAGCAGTTGTCTAACCAAAAACAAGTCTATCCTGCTACCTACACGGATAACAAAACCCGTGCTAAGCTATAAAGCTTAGTGGGGAACAGAGTAATCTAAAGATAATCTTTTAAACATGTAATATCAATTATCCAAGTACAAAGTTGATAACACTCTTAATAGATACCTTCAATTACCTTAGATCCCAGTTCAGCAATAAATCACAAGTATAAGCAACAGAACATCTTACTTACATAGGCAATAAAACTTAATAACTCAGTAATCAATGCATCATTCATTGCTACTACAAAAGACATCCGACATATTTCTTTCATACATCTACCACTACAAGAAAAATCCAATTTAGCAACGGAAAATGCCAATTTTTCGTTGCTAAAAAAAATAGCAACGAAAATTAGCAACGAAAAATTTCATTGCTAATCTGGCGGTTGCTATTTTTAGCAACGGAATTTTCAATCCGTTGCTAAATATAGCAACGGAATCTTTATTCCGTTGCTAAATTCAACCAACTAATTTTCGGTTGATTGGTAAATTTTAGCAACGAAAAAAAAATTCTGTTGCTAATTTTAGCAACGGAAAAATAATTTTCGTTGCTAAAATTAGCTACGGAAAAATAAAAAAACAATTCCGTTGCTAAAATCAGCAACGAAAATATTATTTTACATAGCTAATTTTGAGAATTTAGTAGAATCAAATGTAGCCATTAAAATGATAAAAATTTGAGGATCTAAATTAACATAAAATCCATAGTATGAATAAAAAATCCATAAAAAATTAATATAAACTCAGTATAGGTACCTAAATAATATAGTAGAATCTATAAAAATAAATATATAGAAATACAACTCAAAATCAGTACCAATATGTAATTATTACAAATATAAACTATGTAGGTGAAGGCGGACGATCTGGCTGTTGAGTGGTATCCTTGTTTTTCAACTCTTTCATCTCATTCTTCAGCTGGATTACAGTATCGAGCAATATACTGACAATATTCTCAAGCTGAATGACTCTCTCTGAAGGTTCAGAACGCTTACTACAAGCAGCTGTTGTTGATGCAGATGAATGCGAATGGAATGTATTTGCAATTGATCCTAAGCCAAAAATCCGTCCTCGGTTATTCTTACCACCAACTACATCAAGAAATATCCGACTCCCATCCACATTTTCAGAGACTTGTCGCTGTTGAGTGAGAGTATCTTGTAATTGCTCCTATAATTACAACACTTACAATAAATTAACTATATTTTAGTAAATAATTAATATACAAATATAAATAATTAACATAGTTTCTTGAAAGCAATAACCAGCTGCATCATAAACCATTTGTGCGTAAAGATTTTCATTTACATCCACATTATTTGGTCGAAAACCAGCTCCCGCTGCAAATCCATCTATATTTACTCTTGAATATACTTGATTACCCCTAGAGGTGCTACAAATTATTGGCTCTTCGTGCCTTGTCCATTCAAAATAATTTGGAACAAATCCTTTTTTTAATAAATGTAGATGCACTTCATCAGTAGGAAGAAAATGAATATGTTTGCACTTTTTACATGGACATATGATTTTTGGACCATCCATATATGCAGGGTGCGAAGTTGCATATTCAATGAATGATTGAACGCCCTCGGCAAACTCAATATTAATGCAACCATCAGGCATTAATCGCTTATACATCCAAGATCTATCAACATTACTCATACTTGCGTAACTGTTATTCAAATAAGATAATTTGATAATTAGATTTATGGGTTAATTAAATAGAGAGGATAATCAATGTATTCAATTATAACTTAAGAAAACCACATCAAAATTTTCAGCAAACAACCCAAATATGCAATTATATAGGCTGATCCTACTCCTAAAATTGGAACAAAATAATTCATGGCATAAAAATAAGTTGCATCAAGGTACGTGGCACTCAACCATGATAACCGAGTTATCCTTTGGAAACCAGTAGCCCGCAGGTCGAATCGTTTCAGCCTATATACCTTGATACAACAGTGATACAAAATAAGTATTTTATCTTATTTAATGGAATACATTTTTAGAAGTTATAAATCTATGTTTGACAGAACAAGTAAATGGATTTGCATACATACATAACAATCGAATATAAAAGAGTCATATGCATATGTATAAGAAAACAGAACTAAAAGGCTGAGTTCCAAAAAATGAGCATAATTAAGCATAGCACCAAAACTAAAAAAATAAACAAAGTATAAAACTATAAAAGTAAAATAACAACCCAAAACCTGAAAGCAGAGAGAGCCCTCTAAATAGCAACAACCCACGAAGAGCACCAGAACAAATTAGAAACCAAGACAACTATTAGCCTTTGCCAAAATAGCTAGCTAGATAAAGAAAAAACAGACTAAATTTAAGTGAAATGCTAAAATGACTAATTGTAAAGAGCAATAGAAAATAAAAAGCTAAAGAGCAAATAAAGAAACATTTATGTCAAAATATGAATGATCACGACAGCAAATAAGGTTTAGAAAATTAAAAGCATTATATCTTAAACATTATAATCTTAATCTAATTAATGAGGTCCTTGTTATATGTACATAGTGCAAAGAGAAATATGAAGAGTTCAATATGTGATATTCCTATTGGTAGTAAGTTTATTTATACCTAAAACATCCTTAGTCATTGTAACATCCTAAAAATCATATGTTGCTAATTTAGCAACGGAACAAAATTTTCGTTGCTATTTTTTATCCTAATTTTTCCTCCCTCAATTACCGCCATATTTAGCAACGGAAATGCCATTCCGTTGCTAATTTCCGTTGATAAATAATGGCGCTAAAATCTCCCTCCCTTTTTAGCAACAGACTACAACCATTTGTATTCCGTTGCTAAATCAATAAAATTTCAACCAATTTTAGCAACAGAAATTTATTTTCGTTGCTATTTTAGCAACGGAAATAATTTCGTTGCTATTTTTTCGTTGCTATTTTGCTGTTTTCTTGTAGTGTACATCATTTAAAACATAGTATGCATTCAAAATTCACTTTCATGTAATCATTAAATAATCTTAACAAGGTGAACAATATAATACTTAACACCATAGTTTGTCATATATTATATACTCGATCGATAACAGAATGACTTACATACCTATACATAGATATATAGATACATAATGCTTATAAAGAATTAGAGAATCACATGTTCATCAATATTATAACTTGCATTTTATTATCCATTTGACGTACTTATACAAGAGGATAATTCTTATGCACATTAGTTTTGAATTATAACATTTCTTATCTTTTATACTTTTTAACTTATTTTCATATTAATGCCCCTAGAACAATGCCGACAGAAATACTCAGACTGGATATACGGGATGTGGACCCCACAGGACCACAACAGACTGAGAAATGATCCCAAAGGATCATTTTTTCATAGAACAGATAACAAATACAGAAAACAGATACAGATAATTACTATGGATATCAATGATCCTACCATAGTAAAGTAAGTCGCCATGACTTGCACCGCGGTACAGATATCCCTATGGCCAGCCAATTATATCCCGAGCTAGTTTTTTACTGCCAGACTATTTTCTAAGGGCGCAAAAGATCACTTACTTTCGGTACATTTATCAACTTTATCATCATTTCAATTCCTTTTCAATCCAGATAATACAGTTATTCAGAATATTCAATATTTTTGTACAGTTTGTGAACCATCATTCACTTATGTCATGAATTATTTCACAATAATTTAGTAATTTCTCTTTAAATTACTCTTCAGTCATCAAAGAAATTTACTTAATATACATTCTTTCAAATTACTTTTAAACTTTCTAATAGCCATATATTAATAATACTTATACTTGTCATAATAGTTTATGCATTGCTAGACTGCTTTCGTGAAAATGAAATCATATATAATCACAACCACTATGAGTGTCTAAAACTGCACATAAACACATAGTCATTTCAGAAGGACGTACCTGCATGGTTCATTATAGCCATCTCACCTGCCCTATAGTACTCAATTTAATCATCACATATATACTCAACCAACATATCAAATACATATATTCAGTTACAAATCTGAGATCAATATCTACCTACACCATTTCATATTGTTTTAGCGCCTATAGATGCATATAAGTTCAATGTTATAATCACATATCTAAATACATAATCTTAAAATACCAATTTATTAAAGCAAACACATGTAAGTGCATCGCATTTAATCGTCGATTTTCTCATGATACCATAAGAGCGTAAACATAAAACTATGTCTACTCCATTTATAATAACGATATTCATTTTTGTTATTCAAGTATCAAACAAAGATTCATAAAAAAACGAGTATTTCCCAATATTTCTCAATTCATTATATTTTAAGGTATTTCCATTCTTTACATGTTTGTATCACATTTATACTAATAGCTTCCTACTATACTAGTTACATTCTCACTTGTTTTGTATTATGACATTATAATTTTCAATTATCATATAATAAATTCCAAATAATCATCTTTTTACTCTATCATGATCTCTTACGTATCAAATGACTTTTTGGTTTAATACCTTAGCAAAATGCATCATGAAAGATAATAGCATATATGAAGTTAAAATACTTCATAACCCGATACTTGTACAAGTTTTACAGTAAGAAATGAGAATAAAACTTAAGTTAACTTTAACTATCTCCAAAGAGTTACCTCTTTTTCCCTTTTGACGTAATCAAATACTGTACATGTAACTGATTTATTAAGACTTTAACCCTCATTACCTAGTCACCTTTCTTTTATTAAATTAGAAGTTATGCAATGATAACAACTACGATTATTTGATATAAATTCTTATTATTATAACAGAGACATATTACTATATTATAATTTTATCAATCCATATAATCATCGCGTAACTCCATATATCATTATGTCATCATATGTCAAGTTGAACTTATTTAAGAACAATCTTAATAAAATTTATACTTTGGCTAAACTCTTTATTAAGTTATTTTTAAAATAAAGGCAGAATCCGACAACAAACACCCGAGGACACTATACCTATCAAAATTTCACTTTGTAATCTCCTTACTAACTAAACAATAGGCTTATAATCCCTAATATTTCCAATTATATCATATTGCTAGTATACTCAATAATTACATCGTTATAAGTTAAACAATTAGTTTAAAACAAAAACGATTCCATTACCAACTAAGCTCTTTTTTTTTAACTAAAAGCTGTATTTAAACCATGATTAATAGTGTGAAAAAGAAACAGCTAAAAGACAAGACATCATTACTTTACTGTTAAACCAATTACACATCCAAAAGAATAAGTCAAGTAATTTACTTTCACTATCTTCTTAAGAAAATTTGCCTATTCATATGTTTAAGATGACATGAAATTCCAAATTAGACATAGATCTTACATTCTATCATATAAGACAAGCTTTTAATGCCAAATATAATTAATTTCCTAAATCTATTATTTAATATAACTTTATTTCAAGGAACTCCTGTAACAGGGCAACAAAACCCAGTCATATCCACTAAAAGATAAGGATCAAAAGTTTTGTCAGAGTTCAATATACGCATTTAACAAAGACGTCATTTAATTGTTATTTTGTTTCCAAGGTATTAACTATGTTTCCATAAACAATCAAATTTGATGATATAAACTGATATGGATTTTATACAATTTAATTTATTTTCACCATGAATATACCTAAGCCACCTAAAAATAGGTAACATCTCGGTTTTCTTTGTTTTTTTTTTTTGTTTTGGCTCTCTCTAGTTACCTTTTCAAACACCCAAATTTAGGGTCAATGTCCTTATAGACATACAATTTCTATTTCATTTTCCAAACTAACAATTATAGTGTACAGTATAGTTCAATTAAACTAAATCTAATGATGGGTACTTGTATAATCTTAGTCATGCATACCTTAAGTTTTTTTATCCATAATAGCATAAAATTTAACTAAATCTTACTTCAAAATTATACATGAAATAAAATTGTTAACATAGTTCTCATACCGTAAAGTCAAAGCCCATAATGCCCTCTCCAATCTGCCTATTCGGAACCTCGTCGGAGCCTAATCGGAGACCCGCCGAAGCCTCCCACCTGAAGCCAGAGTTGCCGGTAGCTTCCCAATGGTCTTCACACGCCTCAAAACATCATGGTTTGGTCGAAAAACTGCCTAAAATCGTCGGCTGCCATGTGCTCCGATCTACACTTCACCGACAAGTGAGGACGATCGGAGGGCACCGAAAGATCCGCCTCAGCCTTGTAATCCCACCGGTATTGTCAATCTCCTCCATCGCCGACCAGTTCACCGGAAAGAAGAGAAAAAGTGGAGAGTTGAGCTATGGTGGTGATGAACAAAACGGAAGGAACCACCAGAGGACGGCGCCGTTAGCGGAGGACTGGAAGACTGTGGCGACGGCGATGATCAGCGGACCTTTGTCGGCGTCGAACAGCAGCGGCCAGACCAGGCGACGGCAGCCCGCCTCCGCTTCCCTCTTCTTTCTTCCCCGATTCTCACTCTTTTCTTTTTTTTTTCTTTCTTTCTTCTCTTTAAATTTAAACCACACATCCCTTCAAAAATCTCACTATTTCTCTTTTCTTTCTTCTTTTTAAATTTTACCTTTTAACATTATTATTATTATTAATTTATAATAATTTTCATAATATGTTTTAATTAATAATTATTAAATTAAAATCCAAAAATAATACTAACTTATATTGGAATCTTCATAATTGATCCTTGCAAATTAGTACCAAAATGTACTATTTACCAACTAATAATAAATTTGAATTTTTAAGGCATTACATCCTCGACTTCAGTTACTGCTGAGGCAGGTAATACATGTCTTATCTCCTCTACCAATAATTGGATCATTGATTCTGGTGCCACAAATCACATGACAGGTAATTCTGATACTTTTTCTATCTTTCAATCTCATAAAGCTCCTTCACTTGTTACTATTGCTGATGGGACATCATACAACATTATGGGATCTGGCACTGTTAAACCAACTCCTTCTATTACTTTATCCTCTGTTCTAAATTTGCCTAACCTGACCTTTAATTTGATATCTGTGAGTAAACTTACCAAAGAGCTTAATTGTTGTGTCTCATTTTTCTCTGATCATTGTCTTTTTCAAGATCTTATGACGAAGCAGATTTTTGGTAAAGGACATGTATCTGGTGGTCTCTACATGCTGGATTCTTGGGTTTCGCATTCTGTTGCTTGTTCCAGTGTAGTCTCTCCTTTTGAAGCACATTGTCGGTTGGGACATCCTTCTCTTCCTGTTTTGAAGAAGTTATGTTCGCAGTTTCATGATGTCTCTTCTTTGGATTGTGAGTCTTGTCATTTTGCAAAACATCATCGTAGCTCGTTAAGTCCTAGAATTAATAAACGAGCTGAGTTTGCTTTTCAACTTGTTCATTCAGATGTTTGGGGTCCTTGTCCAGTTACATCAAAAATTGGGTACCGGTATTTTGTTACTTTTGTGGATGATTTTTCTCGTATGACTTGGATTTATTTTATGAAACATCATTCTGAAGTATTTTCCCATTTTTCTGCCTTTTGTGCTGAAGTTAAAACACTATTTAATGTCTCTGTGAATATATTGCAAAGTGATAATGCTAAGAAATACATGTCAGATTTTTTTCGGAGGTATATGTCTCAACATGGTATAATTCACCAATCTTCTTGTGTTGATATCCCTTCTCAAAATGAAATTGCTGAGAGAAAGAATAGGCATTTTTAGAGACAGCTAGAGCTTTATTATTTCAGATGAATGTTCCTAAGTATTTTTGGGTGGATGCTATTTCTACAGCTTGTTTTCTGATTAATCGGATGCCCTCTACAATGTTGAATGGTGATGTTCCTTATAGCATTTTGTTTCCCAATAAAACACTATTTCCAGTGGAATTACGAATATTTGGCAGTATTTGTTTTGTTCGAAATGTACGTCCCCATGTTACCAAACTTGATCCCAAGGCATTAAAGTGTGTTTTCTTGGGATATTTACGTGTTCAAAAGGGATATAGATGCTATTCCCCTGATTTGCAGCGATATTTGGTTTCCGCTGATGTGATATTCTCTGAGGATAAACCTTTTTTTTCATCTTCATCCACTCTTATAAGTTAAGGGGAGGAAGATGATTGGCTCATTTATACAGTGACATCTTCTCGAGAGTCTGTTGATGTGTCTCCTACATCTTCTGGTATTGAGCAGATAACAACTGGTGATCCTTCCACAACAACAAGACCACAGATTGTTCAGGTTTACTCTAGAAGAAAAGACACCGCTGATACATGTCCTGCACCAATACCTTCGTCATCTGATCCTGCTGACCCCGATCTTCCCATTGCTCTTCGTAAAAGTACACGTAATTGTAAATTCATTTATTCTATTGCTAATTTTGTTTCCTATAATCACCTATCTCCCTCGACATACTCTTTAATTGCCTCTTTAGATTCTATATCTATTCCTAAGACAGTTCAGGAAGCATTGAGTCACCCTGGATGGTATGATGCTATGACTGAGGAGATAACTGCATTGGATACAAATAATACTTGGGCGTTGGTGAATTTACCTAAAGGGAAGAAGGCTGTGGGGTGCAAATGGGTCTTTACAGTCAAAGTTAATCCGGATAGTTCTGTGGCTCGACTAAAAGCTCGACTTGTTGCTAAAGGATATGCCCAAACTTATGGGGTGGATTATTCCGATACTTTCTCTCCGGTCGCCAAATTGAGTTCTGTTTGCCTTTTCATATCTTTGGCAGCTTCTCATCATTGGCCCTTACATCAGCTGGACATAAAAAATGCTTTTCTTCATGGCAACCTTCAGGAAGAAGTCTATATAGAGCAACCACCTGGTTTTGTTGCTCAGGGGGAGCATGGAAAAGTTTGTCATTTGAAGAAATCCCTGTATAGATTGAAGCAGAGTCCTCGTGCTTGGTTTGGCAAATTCAGTGAGGTTGTCCAAGAGTTTGGATTAAAGAAGAGTCAATGTGATCAATCAGTTTTCTATAGACAATCAGAAGCTGGCATTATTCTTCTTGTGATTTATGTTGATGATATTGTGATTACAGGAAGTGATTCTGCAGGCATCTCCTCACTTAAATCTTTCATGCATGTTAGATTTCACACTAAAGACTTAGGCCAGTTGAAATACTTCTTGGGAGTCGAAGTGACGAGAAGTAAGAAGGGAATTCTTCTATCCCAAAGAAAGTATGTTCTTGACTTGCTTGCAAAAACTGAAAAATTAGGAGCTAAGCCATGTAGTACTCCTATGGTTCCTAAAGTACAATTTACAAAGGATGGTGATCCTTTTGATGATCCAGAAAGATACCGAAGATTAGTTGGAAAACTGAATTATCTCACAGTAACTCGTCCAGATATTGCATTTGCAGTGAGCGTTGTTAGTCAATTTATGGCTGCTCCTATGATCAAGCATTGGGAAGCTCTAGAACAGATCTTGTGTTATTTGAAGGGCGCTCCTGGACTAGGTATACTGTACAGGGATAATGGACACACTCACATTGAATGTTTTACTGATGCTGATTGGGCAGGTTCCAAGGTTGATAGGAGGTCAACTACAGGCTATTGTATCTTTATTGATGGAAATCTAGTGTCCTGGAGGAGCAAGAAGCAGACTGTAGTGTCAAGATCCAGTGCAAAATCTGAATACAGAGCTATGTCACATTCTACATGTGAAATCTTATGGATTCGTCATTTGCTTACTGAAATTGGTATAGATCACTCGTCTCCAGCAAAACTTTGGTGCGATAATCGAGCTGCTCTTCATATTGCCTCTAATCCAGTATATCATGAGCGAACCAAGCATATTGAGATTGATTGTCATTTTATTTGTGAAAAAATTCAGGATAATATTATCTCAACGGGACATGTAAGGACAGGAGAACAGTTGGATGATTTATTCACAAAAGCTTTAAATGGGGTTCGGGTTGAATATTTGTGTAACAAATTGGGCATGATTAATATCTATGCTCCAGCTTGAGGGGAAGTGTTATAAATTATAAATAACTGGTTAGCATAATCTTAGGAATATATTTTTAGCTTTTCTAATTTAGCTAGATTTCCTTAGATAAGTTGATTTCAAACTCTTCTATTTTTGTATATAGAAAAAGTGAGATTTAAGATTTCTCCAATCTGCGTTTAATTACAACTGCAATCCGCTCCTCAGCCCCCTCTTCTCTATCTAAGGAATTTCGTTTCATTCCAAGGTACCATTTTTAATCCTTATTGTTTTTCTTTTTAGTTATTTATTTGCATTTGCAAAGTAGTTTTTTTGTTATATTCCCTCAACTTTTGCCTCGTTATTTTGGCATGATCTTCCCCTTTTATTGTATTTTATCGTTGTCGCGTTTTAGTGACTAACGCTTAAATTAAACTGCATTTTGGGGACTTGGGAAGGTGAAAGATTCAGCATTTATCTTCTTCTGGGTTTTGTTTTTAATAATGGAATTGTATTTGCAGTTACTATATCATTTTGGGTTAATGATTTGTGGGTTGTGTTTTGGAGATGAATGTTAATTTGATTGAAGTAAGGTTCATGGGTATTTTACTATACTTCTTTTGCTTTGCACAAATTGGGGAAGAAACAAAGAAAGAAGCTACGTTATTGAGGGAAAAGAGTAGTGGTTGGAACCAAGTGTTAAAGGGTGCATTACTATGAATTTTAATATAGGAAAGAAAATCCCATGCTATAAATGTAAACTTGACTAGCTCTTGCAGACACATTTTTCTGGTGGTGTAAATTAAGAGCAGAGATAGAGCTGATCACCGAGAGATTTTTATTCATGTGTGTGGATATGTTCTTAGATGACCCTATCTGGTTCAATGGTGAAGCTTTGAGCTATCATGGTGCAATTTTCAGCCTCTACTGCAAATCACTTTGTATAAAATAAATGATATAATATTTAATTTTAAGACATATGCATCGGATCATATGGATATTTATAGATTTTTTAGGGCTGCAGAGTACTTTGCTCGTTCTAATTCTTGTGAAATATGAATTACCCAGAATTTCAAATCCTGGAATGTTGAGATAGGATTTGGGAAAGAATTTATATGCAGTTTAGAGATGATTGGCATCGATATATTATCAGAAATCATCCTAACTAATATGCCTCCCTCTTATTTGTTAATTATTGATTACTTTCCTAGGATACTCAATAATTGTTTGTGTCGTGTCTTTGTGTGTCAAGTATCTCTGATTATTCTTTTTTACTAAAAAAATAGAGGAACAAAATGCATCATGCAAAGTTGCTTGATATTCTACAGGAGCATGATTTGATTTTTTTCCTTCCAAAAATCCAAGAATTCTTTTTATATTTTTCATAAACTGTGTAGTATATTAGTCGTATATTTGCAAGAGAAATTGTTATGTTTTTAGATTTTTTGGATGAATGTCTTGAAGCCTTTGAAACCTAGGAGTTCTGGGCCATTTGGGTTTAAAAGAACGTGAAAAGAAACAATTAGATTTATTACATAGATATGCTATTTCCGCATCCTCCTCTCTCTTGCTGTTCCTTTGCTTCATTTTTGTTTAGATAACTCAGATTTTTACATCCTAGTTAGTGTAGCATCTTTATTTTGGTTTTCTTTTTTCACAGGACTCAGCTATCTCTTAATAGGAAATTCTTTTGCCAAGCAAAGTTTGGTAAGCGTTAACGGTATATTTTCATACAGGATGTTTTTGCAGGGCTCATATAATGCATGCCAAAGTTTATATATATATATATATATATCTTTCTCTTCTGTTTATAGTTCTGATCAATTTCTTGTAATATAATAAAAGCTGATGCAGGAGTAGATGGATCATTCAGTTCAAGAGTGGTGCCTCCATCCCTGTTGGCAGCAGAAAAAGAAGAAGCAAAGGCTGTTTTAACCTTGTTATTGAAGAAACAGAGTTTGAGCAATGCAGTTGCAGCAAGACCTATCAACAAGTCAGACGATTTTATTGACCACCTTGTCTCAAGGCTTCATTCTGTTCATAAATCTCGGTATCTAGTAGGTTCGATTGCATCTATTTGGCCACAGAATAAGTTCATTTTTATTGTAATTGTTCCTCTTCTAACCTAATCTCAACATTACAGGGCGAGAGCTCACAACTCTAGAAATCAGGGATGCTCTCATTTCATACCTTGAAGCGCTCCGTGAAGAGCATGGGAGCATTCTGAAAGATTTAGTGGAGAACTTCCCAGACCCGCCTAATAAAGGAAAACCAGTTAGTCCTGTTGCTCTACCCGATTTAACCCTCAACTCCAAGCAGCTGAAAGCTGTGTCTAGAGTAAGTGAGACGGCCCCCACTGGGCAGCTTCCCCCACACGTTCTTTATCTTGTGGACCTTGGCATGAATCTTGAACAGATTAAGGGAATAACGAGCAGATTCCCTGCTTTTGCTTATTACAGCCTGGAGGGCAAAATTAAGCCATTTGTTGAATTCCTTCTTGATCTTGGTATACCCAAATCAAATCTTCCAACCATATTTGTCAAAAGGCCACAATTATGTGGAATTAGTCTCTCCGAAAATCTCATTCCTACAATGACATTCTTGGAAGGTTTGGGTGCAGACAAGAAACAACGGGCTAAAGGTATAAATCGTTTTCCAGCACTTCTCACTTATAGCAGGCAAAAGGTTGGGGCAACTGTAGGTTTCCTGTTTGAGATGGGCCTTTCAGCAGAGAGCATTGGTAAGATTCTAACTCGCTGTCCAAACATTATAAGTTACAGTGTGGAGGATATATACGGCCAACAGCTGAGGACTTCCGGTCATTAGGGGTTGATGTTGCTGTTCTTTTGCACCGATGTCCACGAACTTTTGGTCTTAGCATTGAGGCCAATCTGAAGCCTGTTACAGAATTTTTCATGGGAAGAGGATACAGTGTGGAGGAAGTTGGAACTATGATTGCCAGATACGGAGCATTATATACTTTCTGCTTAGCAGGGAACCTGATACCAAAATGGGAGTTTTTTCTGACCATGGATTATTCAAAAGAAGAGCTTGTAAAGTTTCCTCAGTATTTTGGCTACAGTTTGGAACAGAGGATAAAACCAAGGTATGCACTAGTGAAGGAGTCTGGAGTCAAACTGTTGCTGAACCAGGTCTTATCTTTATCACATCGCGACTTTGATAAGGCTCTGAAAAAGAAAATCAAGAAAATTTTCTGATAAGCCTGTAAATGATATAGCAGTTGAGATTGTCAACAGGCAATTGAACAATGAAACTCCTTAATGATAGTATAATAATTGAGGTATTATAAAAAAAATATGCCGATGGTGCCATAATTGATTTTGATGCCGTTAATGGGCACCAGACGCGGAAAAGTTGCCTCGATGAACATACAAATGCAGGGTTGAGCATGCAAGATGGGGCACACGATGCTTATGGGGAAGAAAGTTGCTCAACATCTTTAGAGTCAACTTTAAATTGTTGGATTTGCAAAGCGTTGGTATCCATATTATGATTAAAGTTTATAACGTTAAAGGGTAGGCATGTTGCCTATTTGTTCCATCAACTACTCTTCTGCATTCTGCTTCATCGCCTTTCGAAGAGCTGATTTTGGTGATGAATGAAAGCAGAATGACTAATCCAGTTGGCTTTACCTTACAGTTTGAATTGGAACAAACTTTCAATTGCATAACATCATTAACGTGAAAGTAAACGTTGAACGTTATCTTAAAATATCAAAATTGGTGTAGTTTTGCTCTCACTAAATGGGCTATTATTTTAGAAATCAAATTTCTTTTGACGATCTATTGACATGAATTAAATAATGACATGCATCTTCATACTGAAATTATTAAAAGGGAAATTTTATATCTTAATTTATAAAAATAAGGCAAATTAATTTTTATTAAGTTAAATAATTAAATTTGACTATTTGTTGTGAAAATAAATATAGATTATTATATTGGAATTAGTGATGGCGATAGGACGGGTTGGACGGATTTGAGTTGGGTCATTAATGGATGGATCATTAATGGGTTGGAGCATTAATGGATCAAAAAATATAAGTTATTAATGGATTGAATCATTAATGGATCGATCCATAAATTTAATATAAATTATTATAAAACCCATTAAGAATTCGTCATTAACCATCCATTTTCTTAAATATGGTTTAATGATTATAAAAATAAGAAAAAAAAAACAAATCAAAATGGATGAATGGTGGCTTATCTTATGATCCTATAAGAAAGAATAAAATAATTAAAGAAAATGATGAATAAAGGGAAGCAAAACGGTGTAGTTTTCATCATGCTCTTTAAGTTAGAACAAGTAAACCAATAAGTTTTGTTTCTCTTCCAGTTCCTAAAACCCTTAATTGCTTCATTCTTTGTCCTGCACAAGTCCCAGCTACAGCAAGCCAACAATCTGCAGCCGAAAACAACCGCTACCTGTAGAATCTTATCAGCAACAAATTCTTTTGACACAACAACCCAAATCACCACATCATAATGGTGAGATTTGGTAAGAAATTCATTGTTAATAATCTTCAAGAGTGTAGTCTTCCCTATGCCTACAATCCCATAGATTCCAATGATTCCAGTTTCATCTTCATTAAGAAATTGCAAAGCCCTTTGTAGCATTAGAAATGGTAGATCACATTGCTTATAAAGTTATTTCAATCAAAAAATATTCTTTTTTTAAAACACCTGTTGGGTTAATACCCAATGGATTGAGAAGTAAGATGAGTTAATTTTAGATTGATTCAATGGATATTGGGTTGGATTGGGTTAGGTTAAAAAATAAAATGGGTCAGTTTTGGGTTGATCCAGTGGATATTCATTTGAATTGGGTTGGGTCAAATTTTTTTAATGAATTTGGATTGACCCATGGGTTTGGATTAATTTTGCTAGGTCTAATTGGAATCAAGTGATTATAAATTTTATTTATTTTTTTTACAAAAGTACACAAGGAAAACAATACTTTTATGAAAACCTAAAAAGCTACTCCCTCCATTTTTTTGTCAGTCACTTTTGTTATTTTTACTAGAATTAAGAAATAATAAATAGACTTAAATTTAATATTAAATTACGTGATTAAAGTTAAATTATTAAATCTGATTGGTTCTGATTTTATTGGGAAAGAAAAATAAATTGAAAAAGTAAATTAAATTATATTGAAAGTCTAAAAGTGAAAGATAAATAGAATTTAAATTTTACTCAAAAGTGACAGATAAAAAAGAACGAAATGAGTAATATGCAACGCCAGCTAGCCTAAGTTATTTGAAAGATTTTGATTCCACTATTATTCATGAGGTCATGATTTAAGTGCTTGAACGAACAGGCTGGAAATGTAACCATGACAACCAAATCAACTGGCCAATAGGATTTGTTGATTGTAAAAACAGGGAATAACAGACATGCTCAATAGGCATAGTGCCTCTTGAACATGAATTAGAATCTTTTGATTGATGGTGACATAATGGGAGCATTATCCATATGTTAAAAATAAATCGAAAAAGATAAGTGGCTCAAATTGAGTCACTCAAATAGGGATAGATAAGTAATTGTACATTTTGATAAACGCGAAGTAACGTAAATAACCTTCATTCATTGGAAGCCAATCCAAGCCGAGCCACATTTGGCTCATAAAAGGGGATGTCATTTCAAACATCCCAACTTACATAGACCTACTCTATTTGCAGCAGTAGGGAGCAAAGCAAAAGTTATCTTCGAGATAAAGCAAAGGATTCATACCTTCTCTCTAATATTTTTAACACATCCTTTTGGTATATGCTTAATATATTTTATCCAGGATGAACAAAGCAAAAATGAACAAAGCAAGAAAGATAAAGAAGAAGTTTTATATTGTTTTTAAAGGCAAAGAAACCAAGATTTACATATCATGGGAAGAATGCTCGCGTCAAGTATTGGGTGTCTTTGGTAGTCTGTACAGATTATTCGAATCTTATAAGAAAGCCGAAGATGTTTTGATGAGGTATAAAAATTTAGAATGCCAAAATTTTAAGAACCAAGAAAATATTCGTAATACAAAAGTCATTGTAGGTACTTCGTCAAATGTTAGTTGCTATGAGTCAATTGCATGTAGAGACAGTGGTAGAGGATTTCATGAGTCTCGTAGTAGAGAGACGGTGGAGTCCTTTATCGCCTATATGTTTGTTGAAATGCAAATCGCTTTAATGAAAAAGCAAGAGAGTGATTAATTTACTCAAAATGTAATGGTTGGATTTTTGTGATCCCCATGGATAATGGAATCAAGTTTGTTAGTTGTAATATATTGTTTGTGTCAATTTTATCTTATGTTTGCATATTGTGCAGTAAGGATCTAGTGTATCTTTACATAGAGATCGATCACCCTTTGCAAGTCAATGGAGAAAGAGGAGCCCTATCTCTGTAGGTGGATATACTAGGCTCGCCATTTAGGAATAGAGTGTATACTGTTGTCCAAAGTGAATGCGGTATACTTCCTCTTTCGCGATTAGGATAAAGTATTATATTTAAAAGTAAATATATAGTATTAAACAAAACAAGCGAATACAACATATTCAAAAGTAAAATCACCGTATTTACTCCGTGTATCTATTGCACTCAAAGTTTTAACGCAATAGCAAAATCTAGTTCATATGTTACGTTGAATCAGCGTTTGACAAAATTCATTTCAATGTATTTGATTTGCATTTATTGGTACATTATATGATCGTTTACAAAAAATATTAATTGAAAGTTTTAGAAAATATTAAGAAAATTAGAAGATTGTTAAAAATTTTAACTTTTGACTCAAATGGATACAATTTTGTTTTACTTTGGCAAACTGAATTCATAGTAGTTATATTTTGTTTGGATTGCATATAGTGCATTCGTCCATTGCAGTAGTGAATATAATTTATTAATTATGTTATAACATAATACATTGTATTAAACAAATTAAATACTGATATGTTGGATTATCGTTGAACAAAATTTTATTAACTGCCTTCGAATTATATAAAATAATGCATTATTTTCAAATTGCCCTAATATATTAATATAAATAGTTACAAAATAATAAAAAAATTAAAAATTATTGGAAAATTAAAATTTCCCTAATATATTAATAAAAATAGTTAGAAAATAATAAAAAAATTTAAAGATTATTGGAAAATTAAATTCGTTACGGAATAGTTATTTTTAAGTTCGATCATTGTGTTAACGAATGATCCACCAAATTAAAGCTACAAATCTTTTTCGTTTGTTTTGGACTAATTGGACGAACGAAATACGCATTATTTTAATATTGTTCGACTTGCATATAGTGCAATCAATAATTGCATTATCGAATATAACTAATTTATTATATATTAACAGAATACAATGTAATAAAGAAAATAAATAAGGATAACGTTGAATTAAATAATATATTATATTAACTATTTTGCAAAAAATAGTAATAAATAACTTTCGAAAATATTTAAAATAAATTTGACATTAATAAGGAAATTAACTTTTGAACGAAACGGATCAATCCAATGATCTTTTTTTGAGAAAAATTTATACATTCTATTAAATTAATCGAACTTAAGAATACAATACATTCTGTCAATTAAAATCTAATGTCGAATAACTGCCGTTGCCTAGTATCCCGAACCTTTAATGCGTTGATGCGGCATCTTGTAAATAAAATTGGAAAAACCGCATTAGTATGTTGTAAATATTAGGGGAAAAAAACTCATTAAATAAGAAATTACTTTGAATTACTTGTCATAGGTTAAAAGAAAGTAAAGAGTAATTAACATTTAAAAAAATATAAGTAGTATTCTAATAAATGAATTAAAGTAAACAATTACACTAATATAGGAATAAAATAAATAAAGAAATGGCAATCATAAATTAATTAAGCTAATTAACAATTTGATAAAAAATAATAAGAAATAGAGTAATATTATTTAAATATTATAATATTGATCAATTCAAAATAGTACTATATAGAAATATAATATCAATGACTATATAAAAATAACTATATAAATTCATAATAAAATAAAAGAATGCTTAAAAAATATAATATTACTGTATAAACGAACGATATTTGAAATAAGTTAGTAAGAAGATTTGAAATGAAATAAATAAATAAGGTAAACTAATTAATGAACGAAAATTAAAATACATTATACTAATTGAAATAATAAAGCAAACTTAAATTTTAATATCGATTTTCGTCATTCGCATAATCAGTCCGTTTATATATCTTGGGTAAAATTTATACATTAAAGTTAATTAATGGAGTATGTGAATACAATTTATTCACTTTGTTAATGTTAATGTATATGCATTGTTTCCATTTTAAGATAAACTGAATATCTTATATTCTAATTGCAAGATTTGTCCCAACACGTACTACATTGAGGCAAATGATAATGGGCTTATAATTCAAAACAGTTTGGACCTTTACATTATTCATTTGAATTTACATTGCTCAGGGTCCAAGACAAGTTTTAACGTCGAGTGCAACATTGATATTCGTATTGATAAATTGCAGGCTTTTGCTCCGCCGAATTGAGGAGTAAACAGGTTAAGTTACTTGAAATTCTCAAGTTACTGAAAATTTACTTTGCTTTACTGAATCTTCTTACAGAATTTAAGAATGGGGTTGGTTTGATGTGGAATGTAGGATATACTATTAGTGAAGCTGTTGTTGTCCAGTATGAAGTGAACACGAGAGTTAATTGAGATAATGCAAGCTAAATCTTCTTCTATAAGAGCAATACGCAGTACTGATGTAGGGATTTTTGAAATTAGTTTGACATTAAATACGTTATTTTTTATTTGTTCATGTCATAACCATGGTGATTAGTTAGTTTTCTTAATTGGATTATGTTGCTGAGATTAGGAAAATATTGACATAACTTGATATTAGCAAATAAGAAAACCATGACATAAAACCTAATTCTTTGGAAAAAAGTTGTTGTCAAATAAGTTCTGCATGAACCATGACATTGACTTTCCAAATTAGCAATCTAAATTTTGGCATCTGGAAAGGCATCAACATGTCCATTATTGTTCTTCTTTGTGCACGATGAATATGAGTCATCGGATATTAAAATGACAGGGTCTGCTGGTTTGTTGGAATGGCAGTTAGTAACCCTGTCGAACAAGCCAATGAATATGTCATACATCTCAAGCAACGGTGCATCATCTAATATTTTCTCACAGACATAATCAGATCCAATATCCGCAGCAAGCCTTTTGATTAGCTCAACAACTTCATTCCTGACGGAACTAATATTTTCCCTTACTGCATTATACATCACATCTAAGCTTGCAGGTGAGACAGGCAGAGAGGTGTTCTTTTTTATCATCTTTTCTGGAGTCTTGTCCATGTCGACGATTATTGTGAATACGTTGGATGAAAGATAGAAGATACGTGATATCGGTTGATGTATGTATATATAATGGCCAAAAGCTTCTCCGTGTATGGGGCACTATGGGATAGGCTGTGATTATAGATGCCACATGTTTGTGTATTATTGTAATGAAGTATAAGTTGTAGTATAACTTTTCAATTTGCATACAGTTGTATTGAAATGAGCCAATAAAAGGATGATGATGTAAGCATAAATGTGGGGTTTAGTCACATGTTGTGAAGTTGTACATAATTGGCTGCCAATTCACCAACCGTGTGCTGCTTGTATATAGGTTGATCAATGGCAATGATTTGATTATTGGCTTTTTATCTTTTTCATTTTATCAAATCGAACAAAATGACCGATCGGAAAGCTCACTTCATTTGATAAAAAACAATAAGATACGGTTTACGTTTGGGGAAAATTTGTTATGTAGCGAACAATATGATTTTAATTTAAAGTCTATATAATATGTTAATAAATAAAATGAAAAACACCTATATAAAATTCATAATACCATTGCATTTGGAATCAGGGTTGAGAAAAAAAAATTAAAATGTGAATAACTGCAAAACAAATATGAAACAGAACCAATTTTTACAGTTAACGAATTCGATAGATTCGGTTACGATCTTTGATTATTATACTTTTTGTTAATGGTTTCGATTTAGGTTTTTAAGTACAAATTAACCATTCATATATGGTTTGTACGGTTAGACGGTTCATATATATATATCCCTTTAAATTTTTCTATTTCTCTAAACAATTTACATAAAATAATGCTTTAAAATATATTTAAATAATATTTTTATTTTGATACCTTAATTTTTTATATTTTCCTATAAAATTTATATAATAGTTAAAACTGAATTTATATAATGACATTCTCTTTAATTTTATATTAATATTTATATATAGTATCCAATTAATATTTATATATGTTGTGTACTTATCATTTGATATAATTAAATAAATTTATGTTCATCCATAAATCATATTTAAACTTCTCATTTTGTAACTAATGTATTTACTTTGTAACACATGAATTTACTTTATAATTCATGTGATTATGTCTTCTTATGTAACCTATATTCCTAAACCTATAAATGGAGGCTTCTTCCACGAAATACATATAAGAAATATATAATAAGATAATACTTATTTTCTCTCTAATACTCTATAAACTCATTATATTGTCTTTATTCTTACATTTTATTCTTATCATATAGTTTTCGTATTTTATAATTGTGTTCATATTTTACTTAATAGCATTTAATTACATTTCTTATAATTTAGAGTTTATATTATAACATTTATTATTATCCAAAATTTTATTTGACTTATAATCAAACATAGTAATTTTCAATAAATATAAAATTTACTTATATAACATTAGATATTAATTTATAGCATATGAATGTTGGCTAGTAAATTATATTTTATTTCGTAATTGATTGTATTAAATTACTTTACACATTTGAAATTGAATTGAACTTTGTGTAATTTCAATTGTATAATTTTATGTTATAAATTATAATAGTTAACCGAAAATTTTGGATTAAGAAAATCGAAAAATCGAAATCAATGGACATGGTAAACTGAATGTAATGGATCGGACCAGTTAATGGTTAGTGATTTGAAGACCACTCTTAATGTTATGGTTAATTTTATTGCACCTACACGGGTTAACCGGTCCATGCTCAACACTAAATGAGTAGGATAAAAGTTAGAATACAAAACTATGGTTTGAGAACATTTTCTATTTCAACGTGATTACACTGTATGTCTTTAAGTTAGGAAGTTAGATTTTGGGGACTATAGGGCGGCTAGGATTTCACAGAAAATAAGGTATCAAAAACTATCTTGGTACTGTAGTGTAGTATGATTTTGCTGACTTTAGAGTCGGTCTTTCAAGAGCAGGTTAAATTGCTTGATTGTCAGGTTGATGGTGGAATTGGGATTTTGAGGAATGGCTGGTGATAAAGGTTCCTGAGCTGGAGGTTGTGAAGCTGGAGGTAAGTGATTATTTTGTGGAGGTGGGGATGGATTTGTGCCTGAGCAATGATGGTTGACAGTGCGACAATGAGAGAGTAAGAGGTTTGTGGGGTGATGCTGGGAGTGATGTTTGGAATAACCATGACGGGAGAGGCAGAGTTGAGGTCATTAGACTAAGGAAGGAGCTGCTACGTTCCAGATGGGGTGGGATTGTTTGCTTGGTTTTCTTATTGGAAAGAGATTGGATTAATCTCTGAGAAAAGGTCCATGTTTCACGCTCACGCCACCAAATGATTATAGGTTTAACAAGAATGCCGCTTTCGAGGGTCAACTGTAAAAGAAATAAAGGACCGATGGATTTCTAATAAGGGAGTATTTGCTTGCTCATCTATTGGGTAAGAGGTCTTAGGGCATTGGGGCCCTCGTCTCACATTTTCGATGGTAGAAGGATTGATCGGGGAGGAGGATCCAATCGGGCACTGTGGATATTGTCCACTTTGGGCTGAAGCCCTCACGGCTTTGTTTATGGGATGGGTGCTGCCCTAAAATGCGTCTATAGGGAGAAGGTGTCCATAGCCTTACAAGGTCCACTTTCAGCTCATTTTCAGCCAATGTGGGATATGAGATAACATGCGTTATCGGACGGTAAAGTTAGAATTCTTGTTATCAAAAGTATGTTTTTCTCTAATAATGAAAATCCAGACATCTTTTCATACCTAATTTTCCTCCTTTTATAGGTGTTGTTGACGTGTTTTTAGGAGGCAGTGGGAGGAGGTTCCCATTCTTTCGGGCACTAACTCCTCTTCTCCAGTTCTCGAGGAAAATGTGGAGGTAGGATAACTGCTTTTCCATCGTGGTGATTATGCCTCTTGTTTCCAATCGAACTATGAGTAATACAAATAATCTGGTTGACTTGGGTCATTGGCCGATGTGGGGAAATATGAGCTGAATGAACTACCTAGCTCTGTCGGAATCTCTAATCCGAAATATAATTTCGCTTATGTTATCATACTGTATTCACCAAAACAGCTATACGTACAATCTTTTACCCAAAATCATCAATTTTGACCTTGAAGAAAGTAATTTTGGTCTAATTTCACTGATTATAATGCGCTTGAATGTGATGTAATAAACTTAGTTTAGGTGTTTTGGTACTTATTTATACCATATTTTTTTAGTGTCTATGGTATTGTTTGTAATCCGACGATGTGTACTTATTAAATCTGTCTTAACCTTCTATTCAAAGTGATTACAAAATTCTTGTTTTGTTATAACTAAAAATGTTGTTTTTATTTCTCAAATGTAAATTTAATTGTTCATAATTGATAGATCGCTCGATGACCGATCGGATAAGAGGTCTTCGGGTGCTGGGATCCTTATCTCACATTCCCAATGGTGGGAGGATTTGATCGGGGAGCAGGTTCGATCAGGCTATATGGATATTGTCTGCTTTGGGTTTGGACCCTCACGGCTTTATTTATGGGGTGCTGCCCCAAAATGCGTCCATAGGAAGATGTTGTCCATGGCCCTATAAGGTCCAATTTTAGCTCATCTCCAGCTAATGTGCATAGAAGATAACATACGTTATCAATAATATTTGGTTTTAATGTTCTATCATTTTAGATTTATTGATCACCGTCATAGTTACGAACTAACATGCAATTTGAATTTATCTTCTCATACATAATATATCAATATAAATTTGTATCTAATTTACATCTCACATATTACCAATCATTTTTTTAAATATTAAAAGTCAATTCAAAATAATACATTTAATGTAAATTTGATAATTGTATATTAACAATAATTTTTGTATAGTAATTTCATTATCGAATATAAAATTTCTCCGCACGTAAAATTTTTAATAGTTTATTATAATTTTTAGCAAACATTGTTAAACACTCGTGTTATACACTATAATCACGTTCATAAATTATATGGGCAATTTATTGAATTTTATAACTTTGTAATATAATTTTTTAAAATGATTTGATGATCTTCCAGATAATATCCTATGAAAAATCCATTAGGCTCGTTCATGAACGTTGATGACTCATGTTATGTTCAACAAAAGCAGAAAAGCTATTTCATTAAATTAAGAGTGGCCTCACGGTTCCCGAAGTGAAAAGGCTAGTTTCCCAAGCACAAAAGCTAGACTAAAAAGGCTACAGGCTACTTTGAATTTTTAATCTCTCCTTATCTAAATATTTTCCACTTTCCCAATGACTATCTCATTTATCAAATCAACCATTTTTTCGTACTAAATGCTTCCGGCTTCCATAGAAGGTGCTTGCAAATTTCATTCCCATCTTGCATTTGTATATTAAAACAAATTGAGAGAAAATCTAACCATGCCAGCGCATTTTGAAGTCTATATAACCGATGAAATTATACAGTTTGGAGCCATGGTATGATAATTATTTTAAATTGTTTAACATAGCCATATATCTGATATTAAGATTATATTATGACTAATGTAGATGTAAATCTTAAATTTGGTTTTGTTAATATCTTTTCTATTTATTATATGTTTTAGCTACTACCCGAAGGAACTTTGAGTGAGTTTTATAGTCTAAGTACAATGATCGTCGAGCTAAGAAGCCTATCATATGAATCATTCAACGTTAGGGTCCATTTCGTAAATGGACGAGCTTTAATGTACGATGGCTTGGAACTATTCTTCAAAAGATATAGAATAAAGTCAAATTATAAGTGTATTTTTCTTCATCATGCCCTATTATGCTTACATGTAAAGGTTTTGGACATACACAGAGGCAATGTGGAGTATTCAAATAAATTTAGCGTTGGTATGGAGCGGACAATGAAATTTTTTCCATCTTTCCATCCAAACCTGGGTAAAGTGAATTATTTATTTTTTCCTTTATTTAAATTTTGTTGTTGCAATTTATGCTTTTTAACTATTATATATATATATATATATATATATATATATATATATATATATATATATATATATATATATATATATATGTATGTATTATTTTAATGACTAAAATTTTGTTTGTTCTTCTAATGAACCATTGAAATCGCATTTCTTATAGATATTGCATCACCATGGTCATTCTCTATTATTTGCAAAAAGAAAGGCTGGTACTATCATGTGGTAAGAAAATCTGTGTTATTATAGTTTATTTTTGTTAATGTACATGAACTTGTACCTTATACCGTAACGTTGGTTATGGTCAGACTGTTCCACCCCGTGAAGCTACCAAATATCTGGGTATATATTACCTCAAAGTAAAGCTATGTAAGCTATATCATAAGACTTGTATAGTTTCTACCCATTCGTTCATCGTGTCTTATCGATGCAAGTCAATAATACCAAAGTATAGGCAAAAGATATCCTTTTGAATAAGCTTCGAGGGTGGATGAATATGATTTGTTCGTTTTTATGGCTTGATAAAGGAGACTTTTACTTTTTTATTCAGTCCCCCGAAGATAAGAAGACATTCATTATGAGGGTTTTCAGAAGCGGTATCGAAATCTAATTTAATCATTTTTTTTATTTTCTTATCATAATGCACAATGCATGGTGTATGAACAATATTTATGTTAGTTTTTTTATCGTTTATATATTTGTGTTTGTCCTTTATGTGTCGAGTAATAAATTCTAATTTAAAAAAAAATTACTCTCCTTTGGTAACTGAATTGGACATCCTCTATTTTGTGACCAGCTTCCTTCTTCCAGACGTACAAACTAGGATGGTTAAGAAAGAGCTTATAACTATTGTTAACAGTAAACTATATAATGAATATCCCTGGGGGCGGGATGTGTTCAGAATGACAATCCAAAGCCTCAAGGAAAGTCTGCATAATCATCAACCAAAGTCCTACAGGTTAAGAGGATGTCCCTTGGCCTTTCAAGTATGGTTTTATGAATGTTGCTCTACAGTTGATCTAAGGTTTGCTCTGCATTGCTGAGAAAAGTATCCCAAAATATCAAGATGGAACTTTCATCATCTTATGCATTTTTCGACTTTCCAACAATATTTATTCAATAAAGAGGTAATAACCTTTGACTTGTTATTTATGTTCTATGTTTTATGATTTATTTAAGTGGTTTAAAATGTTGTTTGCATTAATGTGCATACTATATTATATTTACCTCGGATACTTTAATCACATTGTTTCTGATTGTAGACACTAAAACTACAGTGTTGTAAATTTAATTCGACATATCGATCAAGATTTATTAACATATATGAATGTATTTTGTATTACAATTTAAATTTAACGGAATGTATGAATTCATTGGATACTTGGTTTTTATTAAATCAATTTTGTTTGTTATTTTTTTCGGATGGTTCAAGTTTGTATGTATTTGTTTTAATATATGTGTGTTTATAAATTTAATTTCTCTGTTTTGTTATATTAAAGTTGCATAATATTTGGCCTACTGAGGAGGAGAGGGAACTATATAGTATGGACTTGTCTATTTTGAATATTGTTGGGAGAGGGGTATCTATTGAGGATACAATGGATGATGAAGATACCCAAACTCCCCTTACACTTTGAGACCTAAGTCCTCATCCGTTTACTGAATTTAAGGACAGAGGACAAAATTCAGCAAAAAAAATAAAAGACACAGACATGATGAAAGAGGTTCGATATTTATATGCAAGGCAGTTGGAATTCATGAAGGAGATTTCAATGATTAAAAAAGGGTTTGAAACTTTAAAAGATGATTTCTCCAACAAAATGTGTGAATTTGAAACTCTCAAAGCTGATGTGAACAAAAAGTTGTGTTCACTTTCTCAAGTTGGTGAATCACATTATCCAAATGTGGCCATAAACGATCCGGCTATCACCACTCAGGTAACTATTATACTCAATATGGAACTTATCATCACGTATAGTTTGTTAAACTAATTATTGACATGTCAGCAGGCTTTTGGTCCTACTTCTAAAGCTTTATCAAAGGCTTATCCATTTGACATCCTAGTTGAATCTATACTTGATATTGTTAATCTAACTGAATTCAATGCGTGGGTTGATGACGACATTAAATCTTCAATAAAAACCAGGTAAAATTATATACACTTTTGATTGGGATTTTGCATCTTCAGTTTCTTTATGGTAGTGCATTTGTAATATATATATATATAGGAGAGGGAAAAAAAGGGTTCATGATGATGAACACGAACCTTTGGAGGAACCCTTTGATTTTCGTGCATTAAAAGTTACAGAGAAGATATGGTGGCATACGTTGGTGCATCCTAGAGATCAAATCACTAGTTTGGTGAGTTTACTAAACCATTAGAAGTGAATTAAGCAATCTATTTAATTCCTTTATTATGTGTATACAATGTAACATAAAAATTGTTTACACTGTATTCACTTAAACCTTATATATATAACTTATATTCACTAATTCATTTCAACATATGGATGTGATCTTCTATTATCTGAGGAAGAAGGGAGAGCTCGATAGGAGAATAAATAGTTCTTTCATGACAACTAACAACCTTTTTGATCAAGTAATACAATATGCTTATAACAATTCGGGAGGAGACCCTAACAACCCCCATTTGTAAATCAAGGGCATAGGGTGGCCAAGTATATTTTCGGCCAAATGATGTTGTACAATAAGCCATGGATGGAAGGTGACTACATCTATTTTCCCATTAATATGTCGAATGTCCACTGGATATTGGACAGGCTATCTATAATGGATAGATAAATTGTTGTATATGACTTTATACGTGGCCGAATATTGAAATCGGCCGTTAAACATATGGTTGCTGCATACAGTAAAATTATTCCTTTCTTTTTTTGTTTTGTTGATTTTTGGAAGGGCCGATCCGATGTCGATGATGTTCACGATAAAGAAGGTACACATTCGATTGATGTTGTGTACAATGCGGATCTTTCTTTATAAGAAAATAGGTATCTGTTATAATTATATAGGACATTGGATTGTTCATGATTGGTATTACCATTTACATGGAATTAAAATTCCTTTCAACATCTTTATTTTTTAGTGACTGCGGGGTATATGTAGCCATTTTTGCAGAATATTTAATAGAGGGGAAGACAATTCCTCTGAAATTCGATGCAAACAATTATAGGAGGAGACTAGGCCTTTTGTTATATCGATACGAAAAGGATAAGCAATGAGGAGTAATTGAAAGCGATCATAAAGATGGGTAGGCTCATTGCCAATAGGATTGCATACATACATGTATATATCCAAAATTTAGATTTTTTTTTACATTATTTAACAAATATCGTGTAAGTTATTTCAACATTTAATTATTATTTTTATTATATTAATGTATAACCAGATAAAATAATGCCTTTATCTGAAAATATAATAACATAAACTTATGTTAATATATAATTTATTGATGGGCTAGATGCAAAGGAAAAGTTAAATATCCAAAATTAAAGCTAAATATACTGCTTATTATGGATTATGGCTGGTTCAATAGCATAACAAATCGGATTACATTGTATTCGATACCCAATATATTATGTTAATATATAATAACAGAACCATTTATAGAATTGCCGTATACAATGTATTATGTTAATATAGAATAACAACATTAATTATATTGTTTTCGGGAATAAGTGAATATGATGTCGTTATATTACATCGTCTAATATATTGTATTAATATTTTACACTAATTGAATATGATAGTATAATGTAGTATTTTAATTTTATATTTGTTACAGTGACGTCCTTCTAATTTATTGAATTGACATGAAGCATCCCAAAAAAAATGAAAGGAAAATAAATACTTAAATCGAATGATATAATAAAACTGAATACATCATATACATGGCATAACAAATCGGATTACATTGTATTTGATACACAATGTATTATGTTAATATATAATAACAAAACCATTTATGGAATTACCGTATACAATGTATTATGTTAATATAGAATAACAACATTGATTATATTATTTTCGAAAATAAGTGAATATGATGTCGTTATATTACATCGTTTAATATATTGTATTAATATTTTACACTAATTGAATATGACAGTATAATGTAGTATTTTAATTTTATATTTGTTACAGTGACGTCCTTCTAATTTATTGAATTGACATGAAGCATCCCAAAAAAAAATCAAAGGAAAATAAATACTTAAAGCGAATGATATAATAAAATCGAATACATCATATACATGACATAACAAATCTTAATACAATGTATTCAGTGGATAGATGAATACATTGTATGCAGTTGTATTTTTCTAGTGTGATAATTGATTATATTTGATTATAATTTGTTGTCGTATCGTGACATCGAATACAATGTACTCGCATTTTCTGAATAATTTATTACATCATTTGTAACCCACTCTATTACATGCAAACTTACTTAATAATGTTGTTTTGTTTAATTACTTAATCGAAAAGAACATAATGAATTTGATTTCTGTACCCAACAACATAATACACCGTATACACTTCTAAACAAACATCGTATTTGATGCAATATTTCTTTAATTTTTACAGCATATGGATATAATTTTTTATTATTTAAGGAAGAAGTGCAAGCTTGATGGCAATGTATGGGGTTCCTTCATCACAACAGACTGCATGTTTGACCAAAACGTCCAATCTATACATGAAAGTTTAACCACAAACCCTAAGGACGAGTCATTTCTAACTTACGGCCATGTGCTGGTTGAATATATACTTGGGGATTACATGAAGCACAATTGTCCATGGGTCGAGGTTGATGAAATCCTTTTTCCTATCAATGTTGATAGAGTCTATTGGATTTTGGAAAGGTTGATATTGAAGGAAAGAAAACTTGTGGTGTGTAACTCTCTACGTTCACCAACTTTGAAAATATGCGTAGACGTCACTGTGAAAGCATACAGTGTTGTGATTCCAATATTTTTTTTATCTTATTAATTTTTGGAGAGGAATAAAGGACATACCAAATGAATGTAAATTTTCTAGACGTCATCCTATTGCGATCGAGTCTTATGAGAATCTGCCTCTGTAAATTTTCTAGACGTCATGCCATTGTGACCGAGTCTTATGAGAATCTCCCTCGATAACAAGCCAGGTATTTGTGCCTCTTGTTTATAATACATTTACTTCAGAGGCAACGAAATAGAACTTAAATTGCGATTACTTTACATTTTTGGCAGTGATTACGGAGCTTTTGTAGCAGTATTTGCTGAGTATTTAATAGAAGGGAAGTCAATTCCATTAAACTTCAATGCACAAAATTATAGAAGGCCGCTTGGACTTTTGTTGTATTTATACGGAAGGCATAAGCAAGAAGGATGAATCGACAGTGACAATGGGGGGCACGGGAGGAAGAGAAGGAAAAAAGAATAAATATCACATTTCGATACAGTCACCAACTAAATAAACGAGATAGAATAGATATGTGTAATTTTTTTTAATGTAAATTAAAGATGTACTACAATTTTTTTGTAGATTTTTTGAAGTTGAATTAACCCTAGAATGTAATGTTAGGTTGAAAAGTCCATAGAAAATATCAAAATACAATACATTGCATTTTTTTGACTTCATAGAAAGGCAATTGTGCAAATATTTTGAATGCGTTAATTTATTCAAAACTTATTTACAATATGTATGATGCATACATTGTATACGATTTTAAGCAATATTCTTTAAATGTATACGATTGTCATTATCTTGTGTAGTTTAGTACTTAAACATTGGCAAAAAATTTTATGGATAAAGCGGTAAAGCCTATCAATGTTAGAAATACAGTGAAATTGGTCTTGCATACACCGTACATAAATTGAAAATTGTATACGTCGATAGATGTCACTAAACGTATTGTAGATTCAGAACTGCATAAGGTGTATGCCAGTTAACTGAGTATAATGTATTTCATTTATGTGCAATCATACCAAAGGTTATGGGTCAACTGAATACATCATATTCAAATTTGACGATTTAACCACTCGTATTTAATTTAAATTGTTAAAGGCATGAAGGGCATAACATTCTAAGTTTATGAACTTGTGCGCATAAAATGTTATAAAAAACGAATATGGATAATAATGATACAACTAACATTGAGTTGATTTGAAAAAATAATGAAATAACACCAATACCATCTTTCTAATCACATAATGAGATGAACCCCATTGTGTAATAACAATACATGAACATCACAGGTGTAACAACCATAGAATCGCGTCGGAAAACATATTTGACGATAATTTCATCATTCCTTATCAGCACGCGAATATACTCGACCAGGAAATGATACAAGCCAGCAATAATGTAGTTACCCATACCCAGTAAAGGAGTATAGCTAACCAACCACATCCGTCTATACTCCATGCACCACATCTGCACAATATTTTACACGTACGATTTTCCAATTCAAACAATAAATATATTTTTAAATAAACAAGATGTTTTAAGTTAATGGTTATTTAAATATAAAATTGCAAGGATCGAAGGACTTACCCCTGATGCATTTGGACTCAGAAATCTTGCAAAATATGGGTCGCGTGGTCTGTAGAACGAGCTGCAAGGCATGACTCTCAATTAGCCCCTGCTTATCAATACAAGGTTGATGGATGGGGGGTAAAAATAAAACTCGTAATTGTAGTTTGTAGTTAGAACATAATATATAGCAATGAAAAGCTGCATCAATTCCGGTGTGAATTCAACAAAAAAGGTATAGCTATCACTAAAAGTAAAGTAGCCTTTTTTGGACGCACACAATAAGGATGCATCTCTAAATTGAAAGACTTAATAATTTTTTTTTATTTCGACCAAAATGGATTATTTTTTTTCTTTATCTGTTTAACTGAATACACAGTATCGAAAATTTGTTGATATTGAATATAGTGTATTTGACAACCGCATTAGTGTATATAACTAATTAATCAATGCGCATTACATTATAAATAATATTGTAGATAATTCAATTTAATGCATTCGATTCGAGCTAAATTATACATTACATTCACTACAAAAGATTATGAATATAGCGTGTTAACATTAACCGAATAAACTTAATACATATTAATAAAATAAGTTGGTACATTAGATAAAGAAATACATTAGGTAAAGAAATTTCGTATTAAAGATAACCGCATCAAATCCAAAGAGTTGATAAAAAATAATAATAAAACACAAGATAAATGAAACGTAATAAGGATAGAGGAGAAAAAATTGTTCACATTACATTCATAGAAATAAACTAATTATTTAAATTGAAAAAGACTTTCATATGGTGGAAGTTCCCTGCCTTGTAGTAAATGCGGAATTGTAGCTCATCGCCTTTATGAATTTTCTCCTGAACAACAAATTGTGTCTAATTTCTATCCAGTATGCCCTTGTCTATATCACCAGTTGCAAAATTGAAGTATGGTTGATACTTTATCTTGTACCATAAACCATATGTTGGGCCTCTAACTCTAACGTGCCATTCCTCCCTACCAAGAACATTCACAACTATGTGTTTCGGCAAGGTCTACATATGACAATCAAAAGCGAAGCGGACCCATAAAAGTTAAAACAACTGGAGCCAGGCAATATCAAATGGAAATTGTATTGATATTGTTTTTACTTACCATTATGTTGATCCAATCACTATTATCCATCGCTATAGTAAAGCCCCTCCGCTCTTCATTTGTTAGTGTAAGCCCTAGCCCCAATACATTATTACAAAGCATTTAATTTAATAAATGAGACATTTATTTTATCTATTATATTCCTGTACATATCAATTGATAGAACTATCCAAGAATGTTGTTTCAGTTTAAGTTATCATGTGTGAGGCACATGGTTATAAGACCTTGAAACAATAGAGACTTCATTCTGAATATCCCTAGTCAGTCATTGTTATGGGAATAACAAATGAATTAAGGCTAGTATGCTCTCTTTGATAAGTTAAGTTCTGTCTTACGGATCATAAGGACAAGAGTGTCCATCAGAGATCATAGATACATGTTTAGAACATGGTATCTGGATTCGATCTGTTTATGAGAATACTACATGGTACAAGTCATAAGTGTTTTTCATGTGCAAGTTTTGCATCGGAGTTCTTAGACCTAAAATCTCTATGAAACTCTTTATGAATTACTGTGTACTTTGACATACACCTAACGTGCTCATAACAGGATGACAAGTATGGGTATGCACTGATCCATGTTAGAGAGCATGAGAGAAGTGAAGGGATTACCCCTCTTGATAAGAGAGAAAATATCACTGGCCACTTGATCAGTGAACTGAGAAGTGTATGGCCATACCGAGATGAAATAATGAGTAATCATTATTTATCTGAGAGTTCAGTGTCACTGGAATATCAAGAAAGGAATTAATATATATAAGGATGACTAATTCCATACCTTATATTAATTCTGATATTTAGGGGTAAGGGACTATCCAAAATTGCATTAGGTCACTAGATGCCATTTGCATTTTCATTTAATTTGGAATGCTATAATATCTTGCTAGAGAATATATATAGCCTTTGAATTAATTCATTAATTCATTGCCAATATTAAATAAACCTATAGGATTGTACACAAAGTATTGGGCTTAAAATATTTAAATAGAGTATTGAAAATTAATTTGGGCTTTTAATTAAAGTCACATTAATGTATGTAATGGGTATTAAAATTGCAAATTGGACTTTGGTCCTTGAGAGAGGGAATTTCGGCCTATGTAGATTTAATTTCAATTAATTAACTATCTTGTATTAATTAAGTTAATTGAGTATTAAATCCTAAATTTTATTTGAATCAAAATAAATTAATTAAATGGGAGATAATGTGACCGAAAATCCAAAGGTAGAATCCTAAGGAATTTCGGCAACAATATATATCCCTAATAAAGTGATTTGTTTTGATTAAATGTCTTATGTTTATTTCAAATTAATTTAAATTTAAAATTTAAAGGAGTTTGAATTAATATATGTCACTTAATTAGGAAGTGATGGAGGCTGAATTTACTATCTTTAGGTAGTAAATTTCAGAATTAACACTTACCGAAAACAAGTGATATATATTTATGAAATAAAAGAAATAAAAACCCTAGGTGTTTTTTGCTCTCTCTTACCCTTGGCCAAAATACACAAGGGGAAAGAATTATTTCTTGTTCTCTTGTGTTCTTGGTCAGCAATAGCAACCTAAAAGAAGAACAAGATCAGATCTTGTTGCTTCAATCCATTACCATTGCCAAATATTTAAACATAGAGCTAACACTCTAAGTTTTAAGCCTTCCTTACAATTGTGTGTGTGAGAATAGAGAGGAGTGGCGTAAAGATTGTTTATTTGGTATTGGTGATCAAGACCTGAAGCATATAAGTTCATCCTATTTGCTGTTCATCATCAAAATCAAGATTTAAAGTGCATCTAAGATTGTAAATTTCAAAACCCTAAAATTGCATGTTTTCGATTCTTGTTATGGATTGTCGTGGTATGTATGATCAATTTTATTATTTTTTTGCGGCGTAATCATCATGTATATGCCATGTTATATTCCATCAGTGGTACAGAGCCTAAAAATACTTATTTTAGTGCTTTAGATGTATAAAATAATTATTCAAAAATCGTTCGTTTAAAAACATGTAATGCTGAAATTTTCTATTTTGAGTTTTTTGCATTGTTTTGGTGTAAAAATGATTTTAAATTATTAGATAGGTATTATAATTATTATGACATGTTAATATATTGTCCTCAGATGTTCTTAGAGCTATTCATGGTTGGATTTAACTATAAATACCTGATGGTACATGTTAATCTTGAAACTAAATGCTAGTTTGCATGATATGTGTTTATTTAACAACTAGTTTTCAAAATTAATTGTATAAACGTGTTTCTCATGTTTGTAAGTGATTTTTACAGATTAATAATAGGTCTGGGTATATTTTAAATTTTATTTTAATTCTGGTCCATGACAATTTAATTGATTAATTTTAAAATCACTTAAAACTATGACTAGTTTGTGTTTGTTGCATGTTTAATCAACATTGTTTGTTTTATTTTGATTAAAATGGAAAAACACATTTAGATTAGATCTGAACAGAACCTTAACTCAATGTTTATAACCTTATTTAAATTATTAAATGGCTCATAAAATTGTTTTAAGTGTTTGTGCATTTTTGTGGCATTATATGAGTATTAAACAACTAGTTTCATTGTTGTTTGTTTGTTTTTGTATGAATGCCGTGTATGATATATGTTCTTCATGATTTTATGTTTTAATTCATGTTAGAACATATTATATGTATTTTTAATATTTATGGGCTGTATGACATAAAATTAAAAATGGCAAAAAATTGAAAATTATACTAGAGTTAATTTATGGCACAAATCTAATTAGTTTGTGTTTTGGGTTTTAAGAGAACTTATTCAATAAGAGGATTTAGTCCCTTAGGCTCTGACCCAGGCCCATTATGGGGTCTTCTCTTAAAAGTTCAAGTACACAATTCCCATTAATGGGCTTGGCTAAATTAATTAAAATTGGACTTTGTTTTATCCATGAGTGTTATGTATATTTATTTGCTTGTTTTGTGTGATGAATGGATATGCATGGTGTATTCATGGACCCTGGGTTTTTGTAATTAAATATGGCCCATGTGCCATTATGTATTGTTGTAAAAATTTCATTTATTTCTTAGAATAAAATTTATTTGAAAACTTTGTAAATCAAGACGAAGCCCACCGGAGTGAAGAAGCCCAACTCGAAGATTCTTATGTAATAGTATAGAATCTTAGTTGTAGGTTTTTGGGTCCATGTCTGTCACGCTTTACTTTATGCAATTATATATATATGCATGCTATGAATGTATGACAAAGCGTATGCCATGTAAGCCGTAATAAAATGAATCCCTAAAATAATAAGTCACAAAGTTGCCTTCCTAATTCAAAACATGTCAAGGCATCGATCATCGGTCACGTAGACTAGAAGTCCTAGATGCACCCAATTATCTTTGTGAGGCATGGGTTATGAATGTAGGTTGGACTTAACATGGAAAGGGATGCCTGGACCTAGGCAACCAATAAATGAATTTGTGTTGTAACATCTTAAGATGTTAGCCCATTTGATCCAAGCGTCATGTACGAGACATGATTGGAGTTTTCCTACCTAAGTAACTTAACTTGTTAGGTGTACAAGCTCAGCTTGACTAATAAGTTGTTGTGAAAAGTGGATCTTGGCCCACATTAAATTACTAATGCAAATTATTTAAAGGGATATTAATTCGGTTTGTGGGATTATAAATAAGAACTCATTTAATCTTGCTAAGTTTTTATTGTAGATTGAAAATGGCTTCTTCAAACAATAACTTTTCATTGCGATCGGTCCTAGAAAAGGACAAACTGAATGGTACCAATTTCATAGACTGGTCTCGAAACATAAGAATAGTTCTTAAGCAAGAGAAAAATTCGCATGTTTTGGATGCACCCTTACCCGAAGAACTTGCTAGGAATGCCTCTGCGGTTCAAAAGAAAACTTTTGAGACCAATAAGAGCGACTCCAATGATATGACATGTCTGATGTTGGCCACTATGGTGCCTGACTTGCAAAAGCAATTCATGGATCAAGAGGCTTATGCGATCATGGTGCACCTCAAGGAAATGTTCCAAGAGCAAGCTCATCACGAGAGGTTCGTGACAACAAAGGCCTTAATTTCTTGTAAGATGGTTGCGGGTACTCCTGTTAGTACCCATGTACTCAAGATGAAAGGGTATCTTGATACTCTTGAGGAGCTTGAGGTACAAGTTTCGAAGGAATTGGCCACTGACTTGATCTTAGGTTCATTGACTGATGATTATGATCCATTTATTATGAATGATAACATGCATGCAATGAACAAGACAGTCACCGAGCTTCATGGGATGCTTAAGAATGCTGAAGAGAACATTCAAAAGACCAATCCTGTACTTAAGGTTCAAGGAAGCATTAAGAAGGGACCCGCTAAGCGAAAGGGAAAGGGAAAGGCAAAACCCAAGAATGACCTGGTTTGGCTCAAGTCAAATGGGAGTGCACCTCAGGCCCAACCCAAGCCCAAGGCACAAAAGTTTAAGGAGAGCGAGAGCACATGCTTCCATTGTAACAAATTAGGGCATTGGAGAAAGAATTGCATTCTCTTCAAGGAAGAATAAAAGAAGAATGGAGCCAAGGCATCCAATTTTGGTATTTTTGTTGTTGAAATAACCTTTCTATTTTTACCACTTGGGTATTGGAGATCGGTTGTGGTTCTCACATTTTTTCAAATGTGCATGGGCTAAGAAATAGGCGGTTACTTGGAAAGAATGAAGTGGACCTCTGTATGGGGAATGGAGCACGAGTTGCTGCCATGAAGATAGGCGACTATCAACTCACTTTACCTTTCGGACTTTGTTTAGATTTAAAAATTTGTTATTATGTGCCTGCTATGAGCAGAAATATTATTTCAGTTTCTTGTTTGGATATGGATGTATTTGATTTTGTTATTAATAATGGCAATGTTCATATTCGTTGCCAAGGCATTTCATATGGCAATGCCATGTTGCGAAATAGCCTTTATATCCTTAATCTACAAAACAAAGAGTCCATATACAACATTAATATAAAGAGGATTAAATCAAATGAATTGAACCCTACTTACTTCTGGCATTGTTGTTTAGGGCATGCAAACGAAAAACACATTTCAAGACTCCGTAAATCTGGAGTGATTGGGTCATTTGACTTAGAATCTTATGACATATGCAAGCCATGTTTGCATGGAAAAATGACAAAGAGTCCTTTTAACAAGAAAGGTGAGAGGACTAATGACTTATTGGAACTAATACATACTGATGTATGTGGACCATTAAGTACACAAGCTAGAGGTGGTTTTAGCTACTTCGTGATGTTCACAGATGATTTCAGTAGATATGGCTACGTCTATCTAATGAAGTACAAGTTTAAAACTTTTGAGAAATTTAAAGAGTTTAAGAACGAAGTATAGAAACAACTTGGCAAAAGTATAAAAGCCATTCGATCAGATCGAGGTGGCGAATACTTAAGCCAAGAGTTTGACAGTCATCTGAAGGAGTGTGGTATTATTTCTCAGCTCACTCATCCTGGAACACCATAATGGAATGGTGTATCCGAAAGGAAAAATCGAACTCTATTGGATATGGTTCGATCAATGATGAGTCAAGCAAATCTTTCTATCTCTTTTTGGGGTTATGCATTAGAAACTGTTGCATTTCTACTAAACCGTATTCCAACTAAAGCAGTTGAGAAGACACCATATGAAGTATGGACTGAGAAAGAACCCAATATGTCATTTCTCAGGATTTGGGGCTATGAAGCACATATTAAGAAATTAACATCTGATAAACTAGAGTCCTAATCCATTGTCTGCTTGTTTGTGGGTTATTCCAAAGAAACAAAGGGATACTACTTTTACTCACAAGCCGAGAACAAAGTATTTGTTGCTCGCAAGGCTATTTTCTTGGAAAAGGAGTTTCTTCTCAAGAAAGCCAATGGGAGTAAAGTAGAACTTGGAGCAATTTAAGTGCCACAAACTCCTATAGAGGATGAGTTGGAAATGGGATCAAGTTCACAATCAGTTGTGGAACAAGAACCCATTACACAAGAACCTAGAAGGTCCGGTAGGGTACGTCAGGAGATTGAGAGATATGAATTTCTAATCACCGATAATGACACTATTGAGTTAGTAGATCGTGAGGATCCTACTACCTATCGAAAAGCTATTGAGAGCCAGGCTCAAAAAATTGGCTTGAAGCCATGAAATCTGAGATGCAATTGATGTACGATAACCAGGTTTAGACCTTGGTTGATCCATCAGAAGGTGCTAAGGGAATTGAATGCAAGTGGCTATTTAAACTCAAAGCTGATAAGACCTACAAAGGTAGACTAGTAGCAAAAAGTTTTCGGCAAACTCATGGTGTAGACTATGATGAGACCTTTTTACCTGTAGTCATGCTCAAGTCCATTAGGATCTTGCTTTCCATAGCTGCATATCATGATTATGAGATATGACAAATAGATGTCAAAACTACTTTCCTCAAGGGAAATTTACTTAAGGATGTGTATATGATACAACCTGAAGGTTTTGTCAATCCTAAGCATCCTAAGAAGGTTTGCAAGCTTCAAAAATCCATTTATGGATTAAAGCAAGCATCCCAAAGTTGGAATCTTCATTTTGATGAGGCAGTCAAAGAATTTGACATTGTCAAGAACGAAGATGAGCCTTGTATATACAAGAAGGTTAGTGGGAGCATAATAGTATTCCTGGTCCTATATGTGGATGACATCCTTCTCATTGGGAATAACATTCCAACATTGCAAAAGGTTATGCAATAGTTAGGGAAGTGCTTCTCAATGAAAGACTTAGGTGAAGCCGAGACAATACTTGGTATTCGAATCTATAGAGATAGATCGAATCGGCTTTTGGGACTGAGTCAAGAAAAGTACATAGACAAAGTACTAAAGCATTTTAGTATGGGAGACTCAAAGAAAAGGCACATACCTTTGGCTTTGGGAGTTCCTTTAACTAAAGAACAGTGTCCTAAAACTAAAGAGGAGAGGGACAACATGAGTAGAATCCCATATGCATCTGCTATTGGATCTATCATATACGTTATGTTATGTACTAGGTTGGATGTTGCTCATGTACTGAGTATAACCAGTAGGTTTCAGCAAGACCCTGGTGAGAAGCACCAGTCTGCTGTAAAGGAGATTCTAAAGTACCTGCGAAGGACTAAGGATCACTTCTTAGTGTATGGTGGTCAAGAAGAGCTCGTCATACAAGGTTATGCCGATGCTACTTTTCAGACTAGCACTTAGGATTCAAGATCGCAATCTGGGTTTGTTTTTGTTTTAAACAGTGGTGCTGTCAGCTGGAAAAGCTTGAAGCAAGAGACCGTTGCCGACTCAACTATAGAATCTGAGTATATTGTAGCTAGTGAGGCTACAAAAGAGGCTGTTTGGATTATAAATTTCATTTATGGATTAGGAGTAGTCCAAAACATCCTAGATCCATTAAAAATTTTTTGTGACAATAATGGGGCCATCACATAGGCCAAGGAGCCCCAGTCACACCAGAAATCCAAACACATACTCAGGAGGTATCACCTGATCAGAGAGATTATTGATTGTGGGGACGTCAAGGTTAACAAGATAGCAAGTGAAGAAAATGTAGCAGATCTTTTGACTCTGTACGAAGCTTATTTGAGAGCATTCAGTCTTAGAACTATGCCTAATTGGGACTAGTGCTAGTGGGAGATCGTTAGTGTAAGCCCTAGCCCCAATACATTGTTATAAAGCATTTAATTTAATAAATGAGGCATTTATTTTTTCTATTATATTCCTGTACATATCAATTGATAGAACTATCCAAGAATGTTGTTTCAGTTTAAGTTATCGTGTTTAAGGCACATGGTTGTAAGACCTTGAAACAATAGAGACTTCATTCTGAATATCCCTAGTCAGTCATTGTTATGGGAATAACAAATGAATTAAGGCTAGTATGCTCTCTTTGATAAGTTGAGTTATGTCTTACGGATCATAAGGAAAATAGTGTCAATCAGAGATCATAGATACATGTTTAGAACATGATATCTGGATTCGATCCGTTCATGAGAATACTACATGGTATAAGTCATAAGTGTTTCTCATGTGCAAGTTTTGCATCGGAGTTCTTAGACCTAAAATCTCTATGAAACTCTTTATTAATTACTGTGTACTTTAACATACACCTAACGTGCTTGTAATAGGGTGACAAGTATGGGTATGCTTGGGTATGCACTGATCCATGTTTGAGAGCATGAGAGAAGTGAAGGGATTACCCCTCTTGATAAGAGAGAAAATATCACCAGCCACTTGATCAGTGAACTGAGAAGTGTATGGCCATACCGAGATAAAATAATGAGTAATCATTATTTATATGAGAGTTCAGTGTCACTGGAATATCAAGAAAGGAATTAATATATATAAGGATGAATAATTTCATGTCTTATATTAATTCTGATATTTAAGGGTAAGGGACTATCCAAAATTACATTAGTCACTAGATTCCATTTGCATTTTCATTTAATTTGGAATACTATAATATCTTACTAGAGAATATATATAGCCTTTGAATTAATTCATTGCCAATATTAAATGGACCTATAGGATCGCACACAAAGCATTGGGCTTAAAATATTTAAATAGAGTATTGGACATTAATTTGCACTTTTAATTAAAGTCAAATTAATGTATGTAATGGGTATTAAAATTGTAAATTGGACCTTGGTCCATGAGAGAGGGAATTTCGGCCTATGTAGATTTAATTTCAATCAAATAATTATCTTGTATTAATTAAGTTAATTGAGTATTAAATCCTAAATTTTATTTGAATCAAAATAAATTAATTAAATGGGAGATAATGTGACCGAAAATCCAAAGGTAGAATCCTAAGGAATTCGGCAACAATATATATCCCTAATAAAGTGATTTATTTTGATTAAATGTCTTATGTTAATTTCAAATTAATTTGAATTTAAAATTTAAAGGAGTTTGAATTAATATATATCACTTAATTAGGAAGTGATGGAGGCTGAATTTACTATCTTTAGGTAGTAAATTTCAGAATTAACACTTACCAAAAACAAGTGATATATATTCATGAAATAAAAGAAATAAAAACCGTAGGCATTTTTTGCTCTCTCTTACTCTTGGCCGAAATACACAAGGGGAAAGAATTATTTCTTGTTCTCTTGTGTTCTTGGTCAGTAATAGTAACCTAAAAGAAGAACAAGATCAGATCTTGTTGCTTCACTCTAAGTTTTAAGCCTTCATTGCAATTGTGTGTGTGAGAATAGAAAGGAGTGTCATAAAGGCTGTTTCTTTGGCATTGGTGATCAAGACCTGAAGCATATAAATTCATCCTATTTGCTGGTCATCATCAAAATCAAGATTTAAAGTGCATCTAAGATTGTAAGTTTCAAAATCCTAAAATTGCATGTTTTCGATTCTTGTTATGGATTACCGTTGTATGTATGATCAATTTTATTATTTTTTTGCTACGTGATCATCATGCATATGCCATGTTATATTCAATCATCATCTTTCTTGGCCTCGTAATTGTCCACGTCAAATAAGTTAGTGTCCGAATATGCTCAAAGCAATTGAACAAGAATATGTTACAAGCATACTAACGATAATAATTAAAAAAATTGAAATAAATGTACAAATATTACTATGTATTCAACCGACATACCAGTGATGCAATCATAATTCAGCATATGATTCAACTCCATATTTGGTGGTCCCAACTCATCATATAGTGGTTTCATATCGCTCTCGTCGGAGGATACTTCAATCACTTCCGAGGACTGTGCATTTATAATCATCCAAACAAATCATTACGATATTATATTAACCATTGATATGAAAATAACTCTTACACTAATCAAAGAAAGAAAAATAAAAGAAAACTAAAATTTTCTTAAAATAAAATCAAAATCCGTGAGGAATACAAACAACGATACTGATTTTTGTTGCCCGATAATCAGCACCAGGTGGTGAGTATGAGCTTGATGAACTCACAATTTAGGAATCTTTTGTCAATTGTTCAGAGAGATAACAGTCACTGATATATTTTTTCCCTCCAAAAAGTTACACTATTGCATAAAAATTCAACTGACTCTAGGGTTAAGTGTTAAAATATGGCTTGTCAATGGATCTTTCACTTATCCACACAAAATTAATTGAATTGTATTTAAGACGTAGGCCTACCGCCTCCCAATAAATGCAAAAGACCGAATAAATTCATTATATTTATTATGGTATAAGTTTATACATTCTATTAAATTAAGTCAAACATATTAATACAATATATTCACTTTGTAAATTTTTACCTAAAATATTGAAGAAAACCTTTAGTAAATTAAAAAAAAATATTATTAAATATATTATAAAATATAAAATATGACTCAAATGGATACATTTTTATGTTTTATTTGGAAAACGAAGTCACATTGAAGTTTAACACATTGCAATCGATCACTGCATTAGCAAATATAACCAATTTATTATATACTCACGTAATACTTTGTATACACTAAGTTAAGAACTGATTATGATGAATTGACGATGAAAATATTTTCTCAGTTGTATTCAATTTGAATTCAAGAATAGAAGTGTGCAATCGGTTGGTTCGATTCGATTTTGGATCGAATCGATTGAACCAAAAATCAAACTTTAGGAAATATAGGAACCAAACCGAAACTGAACTCTGTAGAACCGAGAACCGAATGAACTGAAATAATTTCGATCGATTCGGTTCAATCGGTTCTAGGTCAACATGGGCTAATTTTTAATTGGACTTTTAACCTATATGGGTCCATAAATTAAATTAATTTATATTTAACAAAATAAATTCATTTAAAATAACTAAAATTAAAATAATATACATAAATTTATTATATTATGTCTATAATAAATACTAATCAAAATATTTTACTGGATTTATTAAGAATTAATTAGTTGAGAATTAATTCGTAAGAAATATTATAATAAAAAGACTTAAATAACTATTGTAAATGTAGTCTTTTTTGTGTTCAATATTATTCAACTTTATTGAAAATCAAATATTCATAAATTCAAATAATATGCTAATTTGATTGTTCAAATTATTTTGTATATCATTGTTTGTTTAGCTCGAATGTTAGCAGCAAATTAGTTTTGATTAGTAAATCACTATTAATTTGGATTTATTCCTATATAATGCAAAAGGTTAGTGAAAAGCATGGTATATTAAAGATGATGCTAGCAAAAGTTGAGAATAAAAATAGGCTTTTCAAAGAACAATTAGCATATTTTGGAATTAAATTATGGAGAATTATTAATTGAATAGTACGAATAAAATAAATTTGCGTCTGAATTTTTAGATATTTAATTGGAAGTGTGGTTAGACATTTAATTAATGATATCATTAATATGGTGATAGAGGCCCATGTTCCTTTCCCTCATAAGTATGTACACTATAAAAATGAAATTAATGTAAGGTTTTTTCAGGAAGTGATAGCAATTTTTTTTATTTAATTTCACAAAATATCCAATCTATTTCCAACAAAATTCGCATCAATTCGGTATTCTGTCATATGCATATGTCCATCACTTTTACGTGCAATAATAAGGTTATATTCAGTTAGAATTATTAGTATTTATGACTAATATTATGTTAAGCGTATAAAAAGATACTCCTATCCTAAGAGTCATTTTTAAAGAAATTAAATTATCATTTTTGAGTTTTTACTATTAAATTTCTATATTTTTATTTTGCAATATTAATTATCTAAACTTTTAAGATTAAGCTCTTGGCGGACATAAAAATGAAATGGGACAAAACTTTTGTAGATTTTTTTAGAGTAAAAAAAATATTAAAATAAAACTTTTAAAGTAAAAAAATTGAAAAAATAAAAAACAAAAAAGATTAAAGTAAAAAAGATAGAAAACTGCAAATCTGCCTTTACTGGGATTTAAACACGGGACCTGTAGGATTTTTCATGTGTTCCACGCCACCCGACCAAATTCTATTATCTGAAATCTTAATACTATAAAATATATATAAATATAAACTTTGATCGGTTCGAGTCCTTCGATTTTTTAACTTCAATAATCGAACTGATAAAATCGAATTTTCATTTCGGTTCAGAACTGAACTAATCGAAAACCAAAAAAATCGAACTAAATAGACCAAAATTAATTCAGTTCGGTTCGTTTTCTATTTCGGTTCGGTTATGCACACCCTTATTCAAGAATACATTTTATTCCCTGACAACAAAATTAAATACACTTGTAGATGTAAATCGAATTAAATTTATAATACAATTATCTTTCGACATTCTATTCAATTAATAGAATACAATATATTCACATTGCAGGTAACCACATTATATTAATTTTTCCAAACATATTAATGAAAAGAGTCAGCAAAATTAAATAAAAAAATAAAGATTATAAAATATATAATATTTGACCCAAATTGATACAGTTATGTGTTATTTGGCAAACTGAATCTGGAATATTTTTATTCTGTTGAAATTTAAGATGCTGTATTTGATAAATGCATTGGTAAATATATCAAATTTATTATATATTAACATAATACATTGTATACTATCGAAAATCGATTTTCCAAGTTATATCCTATAAAACTGTTACATTATTTACTTTACTTATCGTCTAAGGGTATTTGGGCATGACCACAGATGTCATCATAGAGTTAACGAACCACTGTGGTCTAAATCTTGACGGACATTATTTGTCTGCATTGAATTAAAGGTCGGAGTGAAATGCGACCTGGACGGTGTGTTCGAAGCTGCTTGGGCAAGAGGCGACGCAATGGTGGTCAGGTTACGTCCACTAGGTTAGGTATTTTAATCTAGGTTCTTTGTAGCCCTCGGTCGCTGAATAGTTTGGCCTACAGATCTTAATCGATTTGTTATTGGCCGCCCTCGAGTTCTTGCTATAGGAGGATCCAGGACATGTATATGGTTGCCATCATTGGAGTTGTTGTTGTTGTCAACACCCACCTCATTATGATTGGGGCTAGACTCTGGAGCTGTTTGTGGATAAACTTCACCAGACATTTTCGCTCTCAACTAGCTTAGACGATGTCAAAATATCTCATGTTTTTTACGCTGCAATGCCTGGTCAGCCGCTTTATGGAATATTTTCTCTAGTTCTTTGAACTTTTGATGCTGGGCAGAAAGTTACGGGTACCAACCGTGAGGAAAAATACTCGTATGTGCTCTTTATATGTCCTTTCTCCATCTGGCAAACAAGTACCTTTCATTAACATGGTTGATGGACTTGTAATCCAATAATTTCATAATATGGCAACATATAATGCCGCTTGATTGGAAGCTATTGAACATGCACGAAAAGTGTTGTCCATCTTCAATGTATTCAATGTCATATACAAAATCCCTGTAGTACCAATTATTGACAAGGTATCTCTCTTGGATTTTAAACATTTTTGGTTCCGAAACATCATTCAGATTATGCATTGTACGATCTGGAGTGTTAACAATGTAGTAGTACACCATTCTCTTAATTTGATTTTGAACTTTGTGAAATATCTCGTGAGTGATGACTTGCTGGAATTACTTCTCCCATTGAAAATGAATTTGGCACTTGGAGACTTTATTCTTTGATTTAAACTCTGCCAAACACTCCTTATCTATCTTGTCCCGGATGCCAAACTCGTACTGCTCAACAAACTGTTTAAGCGTGCTCGTAGGTCGTATGAACCCATTAAAGTATACATGCATACTCTCACTTCGTTGGATACACAACATAGCTGAAAAATCACCAATGTGAGGTATTAAACATGCATACAAGGATATAATTAAAAAATAAATAAACCAAGAAAAATTGGATTGAACTGAAAAATTAGAGAACCGAATAAAACCGAGTTTTTTGCTAAAAAGTGTAAAAAATTATTATTTTTGTATATTTTCACCCACCCACCCAAACACACACACACAAACACACACATATATATATTTTCATTATTTATTTATTTGAAAAAATTAGTATTTTAAATTTTAAGTATATCACTTAATAATTTAATATACTTATTATATTTTTGATTCATTGTAATAATATATATATATTAAATTTTTATTATTTATTTATTTGAAAAAATTAGTATTTTAATTCTAAATATGTAACTTGATAATTTAATATACTTATTATCTATATGGATCATTGTAATAGTATATTAAATTATTAAGTAATATCTTTAGAATTTAAAATACTATTTTTTTTCAAATAAATAAATAATAAAAATTTAAAATATACATACATACTATATATATATATATATATAATTTTTATTATTTATTTATTTAAAAAATTAGAATTTTAAATTCTAAAAATGTCACTTAATAATTTAATATACTTATTATCTATTTGAATTTATTATAATTAAATATAATTATACTCATATATGCAAGATTAATATTTTTGTGTTTACTTCATTAGTATTCCATCTAAACATGAAATTATTTTCATGATATGACTGTATTTTTATGTTTCTAACATATGATATTCAAAAATTCATAATTAATCACTTGTAATAATAAAATTAAAATTATATTTTGTAACTTATTATTAGAATATTTATGATATATATTTAATGTTTGATGAATATTTTTTTTAATTTTTATACAATAATATTTAAAAAATTATAATAATTAAAATATTTTAAAAATATAAAAAAATTCGATTGAATCGATTGAATCATAAATTTCAATCTTATTGATTTTTTATTCGATTCGATTTTAATAACATTGATGATAAGCCAGGGGGATCATATACTGTGAAGCCTACTTTTAAGTTTAACCGTTTGCTCCTGCGCCACCGACTATATCCTGCCATTTTTACCCCAATCTTAAGGTTTTCAATTAATATTATTTATTTTCCTTCTCTTCTATCTTGCCTAATTTAACTTTTGATTTAATATTATTAATTTATTATGTCATTTGATGGATTATTTTGAACTAAAAAGGAAATAAACAATGTCAAAATTAAAATTCAATTGTTTTTGGCAAATGCAAATTTTTACGCTGTCATAATTACTTGGATGGTAAGATTTTATACAATTATTGAGAAAATTTTGTTTATTATTATTCTCATCAATTTCTAGAAAATAAATATTGATATTATAGGTTGAAAAAATAACTTTTACTAGGTAGAGGCGGTGATCATAAAGGTAAAATTTGTAAATAATTTTTAAAAAATTAAAAGTATTATAATTTACCATTTCTTTTTCATATTTTAAAACAATTTAAATTTAGTTTTAAGTCATTTTAACTTTAAAATTTGTATTTTTAAATTTGAGTCTTTATTTTTTATAGAGAAATAGTTTTAGTTTTACAAATATTACTTTTTGTAATTTTTAAGAAAAAAATTAAAAATGAATATACAGAAATTTGGCAATAAAGCATTTCTATTAGAGATGTGCATCGATCGGATTCGAATTGAAACCTGATTAATAAGAAATCCAAAATGTTGAATTTACCATCATCCGAACCAACCCTACTAACATGTTGGATCCCTACCCGATTAATCCAATTATTTTCGGGACCCGAACCGACCAATCCAAAAAATTCAATTTTTAATTTCATTTTAATTGATTAAACCGAAATTTTAAGTAAAATACAATTAAATACCATAAAATATATTATAAAAATATAACAAACCAACAATTTTAAAATTACAACAAACATATATTGCATAATAAATAAACACTAAAACAATAATAAAAATAAATATCCACAAATAGCACTAACAACAATAATAAAAATAAACATCAAAAAATAAAACACAAAAAATCAAATTAAACATCCAACAATAACAAACATATATTAAGAACGCCATCATCTTCGCGCTTGAATTTCTTCATGTCATCCTAATTTATAAAATACGAGAAATAATTAATTATAAAATTAAGAACCAAATAAAATAAAATTTAAAATATACTTAAATTAAATTAACCATACTCCCACACTCATTAATCCACAGTTATGCTTTCCAAATTTGATGATTTTCCTTGATTTATACTTGATGATGTCTCTTGGCCGTCTGCTCATGCGTATCAGACAACTTAAATGGGTCTGCTGAGGCGATGTTTTTGTCTAATTCAATTTTATTCGATTGAGACATCTACAGATTTAGTCAAACAAAAATTAAATCAAAATTATAAATATAAACATTGAAATCAAACACAATAAAATTATTGTTTATGTTAATGCTTTTCAGAAAACAATAAAATTATTCTTAAGTGTAGTGGCAAGGTATAGGACTTATTTCTTACTTTCATAAAAAAAATATATCCGCTCCTTATCATTTCACCAATCATCAAGATAGATTAAATGAAAGAAAGGATAAATTATATGCTAAAATGTCACAGCAGTTAGGCAAAAATGCTATCCTTTTTGGGATTGAAATATACATAAGTTTAATTTAAATAATCACAGCTGTTTATTGAAATATACATCAAATGCCAACTGCTTTAGCTAGAATTCTGCAGAATGATTCTCTAAGTGCTGTGTTTCCAAGAGCGTGTCAAGCGTTAACCCCATAAATATCAACTATCTCAACTATCTCAATAACAAACCTTATGCATATGATTTTCCCTTGCAACAAACAAATAATAGGGATTATTTATCTTGAATGAAATGAAAACTAGAGGAGAGAAGACGAGATTGCCAGGAAGCATTACTGAACCTTCTTTTTATTTTTAATATTATTTATCTTGAATGAAATGAAATTAATCTGAAAGTTATTTGATTTACACTAATGCTCTATTTCCCCGGATTAACCGCCATAGGCAATTGCAATAGCTTGTTGTAATACCCCAAGTTAAAAACTTTGCCATGAAAATAAACCAAAACAGAAACAGAGAACCAAAGTAACAGAGTCTCAAGATCATCAACAACTTGACCAAATTATTTAATTAAGACACATAAGATCCCAGTGCTAACAAAAATTATATTGCAATTAGATGGTATTAATTGGGCAGTGCAATCAGATCCAAATTTTTAATTTTTTGTAGCTAGAGTTGTAAAGTGAAGCGGATAATTGGAATAAAATTTTAGATCTACGGACACCATTTGCATAAAAGTCAATTCTTCAATCAAAATGCACAATTTAGACTACAAGGGTTTTGCTCTAATTAAAAACTAAAAATCAAAAGTCCATAAACAATCCACATTTGATCAACTAATCAGAGCATATTTACACAGAAAAAGCAATCTGCATTGAGATTAGGGATTAAAAGGAAACGACTAATTAAACATTTGAATATAAGAATAACAGAGATCAGATCAACTAAAACGACAACTAATAAGCTAAAACAAAAGCTATAGTTATGCAAATGAGAACAAGAAATCATCTGTTCTTTTTTGATGGCAGACAAGCTGTTTGGTTGAAGAATTGAGCAGACTAAGTACCGAGAACAAGAAGCTAACAGAAATGCTTACAGTTCTATGTGAAAACTACAACGCTTCAAGAGTTTTTCACATATGGATATATGGACGAAGGAGGTGACGAGGTGGCGGTGATCACCGACCGGCGATGAGATGACGGAGGCGGCCAAAAAATCTTAGGGCGGCGGAGACGATCGTGAATCAGTGAATCACAGATTTTAGAAGAGGAAATGAAGAAGGAAAATTAGGTTTTTCATTTATATACTTGGTAATTTGGGTTGGTCGGCCGGATCGATTTTAGAGAGATTTTATCCGATCCGAACCAAAAATTTCACAAATCCCTTATCCAAACCGATATTACTAATTCGATTAATTTCACCCGAATTTATCGGTTCGAATTGGTCGGGTTGGATCGGCCTTTGCACGCCCCTAATTTCTATACGTTACGAATCTTCCTTGACAATCTTAGACGACCGTTTTCTTCTCAAGCAGAACTCCCACTCTTTCACGCCCCGCTATTCTCTTCCTCTTCTCAATGACTCTTTTCTCTGCAAATTTTTTGAATTTCAAATCCACAGTTAAACCAAAACGAAGAACCCAACATAGTTAAGCAGAAAACGAGATATGTTTTACTCTCACTCTCTTCTTTCAAGGAAAGGTCCATTATCTGCCATTTGGGTGGCCGCTTACTTCTTCAAGAAGCTTAAGAAGTCGCAAATCGCTCAAACTGATATCTCCACTACAGTTGGTTCGTTTTCCCCTTTTCCGTTTTCTTTCCTTTTTTCTTTTTGTGCCTTCTCATTTGGGTTATAATGAGAACTGAGAGGGAAAAAAGAGGGGAACTTTTATTCTATAACATGTCAATTTGCCTTCAAATTTATGGCCTTTTGTAAGTCTACTATTTTTCTTCTATTGTTTTTCTCGCATTTTTCACCAGAGGGAAGCGGCTTCTTTTGTGTTTGGGGGGTTTCTTGTGTAGGTTTTACCAAGTTCTGAAAATGTTTTTGAGTTTTTTGATTCCGTACTTAGGTTGTTCATGAGCTGTATGATTAAGTGCTTGAAAAGGTGATGTTTTTATGTAGTTATTACTTCTAATGGCTTCAACTAGCTTAATTTCTGATGGGTTTTGAGAATTTTATATTTTTAAAGAAGAATTTTACTGTTTTTTTCGCAGTTGAGCGTGAGATGTATGTAGCTTTCTTTGTGGTTTGTTGCCTTGTGTTAATGTGGACTGCCCAGTCTCACATACGTTAAAATATTTAAAAAGAAAGAAACAAAACTTTATTGGCAAAGGAAAATTGGACTATTGAAGATAATTGATTGCTTTCGAAAATTAGGTCACTTTATAAAAAAAAAAAAAGGTCACTGTGCGTTCATTCTGGTATTTATGCATTTACATAATTCCATTGGTACTCTTTTCTTTTTTATTAAAATTCTTTTGTAGTTTTGCAACCCATTAAATTTATATTTATAGTTTTCTTTTTTTCCACACTGCCAAACTGCAGATTATGCTAATTACAGTGAAGGTTTAAGTTACTTTGGTATTCTGGTTTATTGTGGGGGATAGGAGAAAGAGGGCACAGTTAAATGAATGAATAAATAAATAAGAATGGGTTCCTCCTTCTTAGTGATATTCCGTTATTTATTTATTTTTTATTTTTAAATTTGAATGTTGTATTCTACTGGAAGTGAATGTAAAAAAATAAAATAGGCGAACAGAACCAGATGAGTTATATGAAAAATACAATGATATTGTTTAAGCAATATCAACACTTATGTAAAATATTGCCATATCTTAATAATGTTCTAATGAATCTCTTAAAGAGTAGAATTTTGAAGCTGGGTTAACATCACGTATGGATATTGAGTTGAATTGGATTTCATCTCAGACAAAATCAGTCTAACATAAATGCATTGCATACGCAGCATGAAAAGAGTGTAATGTGATTGAATACAACAGGAAGGTTAGGGGGAAACAGGAATGGTGCACACTGCTTTGCACTCATTGTTTTTGAAAGTTAATATGTGAGTTATCCAGCTAGCTTTCTAGTGGGTCATGAAGTAAATTTGAGGCAAGCAAGAAGCGTGTATCTTAATTTTAAATTTTAATGTCTTGTTATCTCTAAATGAGATGTGTAATGGTAGCATACCTTTTGGAATTAATAATAAATAATATATGCAGTGGAAATGCCTAGATCAGGATCAAGTCATTTCCATTATGTTACAAGTGCGAACTGTTAGATCTTTCTTTGTTTCCAACACATCATTTGTAGATTTAATCCATCTCCCTTGGCTATGTTTTAGAATAACTTCTATGAATTGATTATTAATTGCTGTTTCACATGTGCCATGGAAGGTCTATTTTTTCTGCTTATAGCTGTCACAGTATCTAAATACACTTTGAACTCAAATTCTATATGAAATGCTGCTGGATGATATGCATCTATATTGAGATAGCACATGATTTGGACACCAACATGCTTTGTGGAATCATTCATTTTGGGTCCAAATGTTGGCTCTGATTAGTTAAACTGGCTCTTTTTTGCTTTTAAGTTTGAAGAATTGTAGTGGGTGCACTGTCAGCGGATGACGTATAATTCTAGTTAAAACATTTCGCTTCTCTTTGAACCATGATGCTTGTTGATCCATTAGTGTAAATTTACTTCTTTTATATGAGTGTTTTTGTGAATTGTCTATGTTGTTTTTTACATTTCAGTAGTTGCTATTGTTAGAGAATCTCATATTTTGTATAGCTGTAAAATTGATAGTTTTCCTATTATATTTTATCAATCACTGATTTTTAGGGATTAGTTTGTTACCTAAAATAGGATAATAATTTTTTATATATATGTGTATTCATCTATGGAAGAAATAAGAAGGAATTAAGGTTTTTTGTTCATGGTATCAGAGCCTTCTTTACGGCTTTTAAAACCCTAGAATTGTTTTTTTGGGTGTTGGTTGCCGAACTCACCTCCGTGGCCACTTGCTGTTTTTTTCTTTTTCTTGCGTGACCACATGTTCTCCTTCTCTGTCCCTTACGTGCCCACTTGCTGTTTTACTCTCCTCTTTGCGTGGCCGTGTGTGTTCTATTTCTATCCCTTACACGCTCACGTGCCCACATGCTCTCTTCTTCTATCTCTTACGTGCCCACTTGATCTCTTCATTTCTTCTTTGCACGCTCGTGTAATGTGTGTTTTCATTGGAAGTCTCATCATGTCAAATTTATTTGAAAGTCAACCGGCTACAATCAATGATGATACTAATGTTCACTCATATGTGACTCCAAATTAGTCAAAAGGAGAACTGCAGAACATTCAATCCTTCTATAGGCTCAATGGTCGGAATTACCTTCAATGGTCACAAATCGTCAAGACCTTCCTCAAATGAAAGGGAAAATTGAACCATCTTACTGGAACTGGACCTACTATTAAAGATGCCACATTCGCTAAATGGGACGAAGAAGATTCCATGATCATGTCATGGCTATGGAACTCTATGACACCTGAAGTAAGCCGAACTTGTATGTTCCTAACAACTGCTGTAGAAGTTTGGGAAATTATTCGTCAGACCTATTCAAAAATGCAAGATGCTGCGTTAACTTACGAGATCCGAACCATAATCAATACCACGAAACAAGTTAATCTTTCTGTCACTGAGTACTATAGTACTATGAAAGGCTTATGGCTTGAGTTGGATTATTATCAAAACTAGGGGTGAGCATTCGGTCGGTTCGGTTCGGTTTTGGATCGAACCGATTGAATTAAAAACTGAAATTCATAAAATATAAGAATCGAACTTTTTAGAATCGAGAACCGAACAAACCGAAATAATTTCGGTCGGTTCGGTTCAATTTATTTTGGATCAATATGGACTTATTTTTATTGGACTTTTAACCTATATAGGTCCATAAATTAAATTAATTTATATTCAACAAAATAAATTCATTTAAAATAACTAAAATTAAAATAATATACATAAATTTATTGTATTATGTTTATAATAAATACTAATCAAAATATTTTATTGGATTTATTAAGAATTAATTAGTTGAGAATTAATTCGTAAGAAATATTATAATAAAAAGATTTAATAACTATGGTAAATATAGTCTTTTTTTGTGTTCAATATTATTCAACTTCTATTGTATCCTCATGCGACTTTCCACTTTAATTGTTTATATTACGTCTTCAGTTGGCTAAAAGGTAGAACTTCTATGTTTGTTGTGATTGTCAAGTATCTCTTCCATACATTAATTGGGTCACTCGAAGAATAAAAATTAAGTCAAATAATTATAATGCAATTGCCAATTCAATTTAATGAAATAATCGTTTGAAATTATAGTATATTAAAATATCTAATTAAAAGAGAGAAATTGTGATATAAATTCGATAATGTAGAAAAAACAGATTGTATGTTTTGTCTTGATTAAAATCTAAAATTTATTTGGCTCAACTTTAATATTAAAAGGTAAATTTAGCTCCATTAAAATATAAAAAATTTAATTAACTATTAAAGTAAGTTTTAAAAATCTATTTATGCCAAATTAGTAGAGGCTGGAGAGTCCTCTTTTTAATTCATCAAATTGTTTATCTTAAATAATAAATACTGTGGAAGTGTGATGATCTAAAAATTGTGAAGTGTTCCTTCTGGCCTTTCGAATAACTAAATTATGTTATTCTCTCTTTGATTAATTAGGTTGGAGTTGTTTGTAGTTTGTCTTTTCCAGATTATATTTGAACTAATTATATACAAAATTGCATTTGAAGTGATTATATATACACATACTCTTGTCACGGGTTAAAAATCCGACACCTTTCTTAATTGACCGGGTTGGATTAAGGCTGGGTGGCATTTCAACTACTTTGATTGTAAATATATTGTTGTATTTATTTAATTTGATTGTAAATTCGCAATTTAAGAAAACAAACTACTGACATTTCACTACTATTTTATTTTCTTACATTTGTTGTGTATTATAATTATACTTTTTAATTGAGATGATTGTTATTTGTATTTTTTTTAATATATTTTACATTACGTACATTTCCATATTATTATTATTATTATTATTATTATTAATTTCTTTTTTAACAAAAAAAAATCAATTGTTTTTTTAAGTTGTTGGGCAATCATGAGATTCCACATTTCTTATATTGAAGTGGTAGAGTGGTATCCTACATGTTTCATTGCATGCCTTTTAAAAAAAAAAAAATTTCTTACACTTATTATTATTATTGAAATGTTACTTGATAAAAATATTTGGATAATTGAGAATTTCAGTTGATTCTAAGTCTTCGTCAACAATTTAATTAGAAATTTATTCGATTGAAAGTGTTAGAGATCTCAAACTTAATTTCTCTTAATAGCATTCTTATAATATAAATATTATTCATATAACAAAAAAAAAAGATTAAAGTAAAAAAATTAAAAGTAAAAAAAAATTAGTGAATTAAATTTTTGTAGAGTAAAAAAAATATTAAAACAAAACTTTTAAAGTAAAAAAATTGAAAAAATAAAAAACAAAAAAGATTAAAGTAAAAAAATTAGTGAATTAGATTTTTGTAGATTTAAAATATTAAAACAAAACTTTTAAAGTTAAAAAAAATGATAAAAAAAAATTAAAGTAAAAAAGATAGAAAACTGCCTTCACTGGGATTTGAATACAGGACCTGTTGCAATTTTTCATGTCTTCCACGCTACCCAACCAAAGTGTATTCTCTGATATCTTAATACTATAAAATATATATATATATAAACTTCGGTCTGTTCGGTTCATTCGGTTTTTCAATTTCAAGAACCGAATCGAACCGATAAAATCGAATTTTTATTTCGGTTCAGAACCGAACGAACCGAAAATCGAACCAAACATACCAAAATCAATTTGGTTCGGTTTTTTATTTTGGTTCGGTTCAGCACACCCTTAATCAAAACGTTAAAGTGAAGTATGGAGAAGATGCTGCCATGTTGCAGAAATTTGTGGAAAGAGAAAGAATCTTTGAATTTCTTGCAGGCCTCAATATGGACTTTGATCAAGTTCGAGTTCAAATCCTCGGGAAAGAAACCCTCCTATCTCTTGAGGGTGTCTTTTCTATAATACAGGCTGAGGAGAGTCGCCGAGGAGTAATGCTTGACAATCCAATAAATGAGGGATCAGCTATGAATTCGGTAAAGAATGGGCATACTGCTGAGGCAAATAAACATGAAAGGCAATTCAATTGAGAAGGAGTCTGGTGCACTTATTGCAAGAAGCCACGTCACACTAAGGACACTTGCTGGAAACTCCATGGAAAACCTCTAAATGTTGGAGGAAAGGGAGGTAATCGTGGAGGACAGTCACGAGGACAAGCCCATATGACAAATACTGTGGATTTTCTGAATGAAAGATCAAATCAAGATGGATTTGAAACTCTTAAGGAAGAAATAGAAAAGCTGAAATCTATGTTGAATCCAGTTGGGACACCTGGAAGCTCTTGTTCCTTGACTCAATCAGGTAAGTTTTCTAATTCTTATGCTCTTAGTGCCTCTTTTCCAGTCCAAAACAGTACTTGGATCATAGATTCAGGTGTCACTGATCATATGGTTTTTTCACATCAACCCTTTGTCTCATATAAACCTTGTCCTAGCAATCAAAAAATCAAAATTGCATATGGAAGCTTTGCTACCGCTGCTGGTCAGGGAACTATTCCTCTTACTTCCAAAATTGTTTTAAAAGATGTCCTGCATGTCCCTAAATTAGCTGCGAATCTGTTGTCTATAAAACAAATTACATCTGCTTTGAATTGCAAAGTAACTTTTTATTCCACTCACTGTATTTTGCAGGACCTGGTCTCGGGGAAGATGATTAGATTTGCTAAGGGGAGTAATGGGCTTTATATCTTTGATACTAAGGAAGACACAAATTGTTTCCCTTCAAAAACCTATTTGTCTAGTCTTTCCACCAATAAAGATGACATTTTGTTGAACCATTATCGTCTTAGTCATCCACCATTTAGTTTGTTCAAAACTATGTTTCCTTTGTTATTCAAAAATATTGAAGTGAATAATTTGCATTGTAATGTGTGTGAACTTGCTAAACACAAACGTGTTTCTTATCCTTTGAGCAATACTAAAAGTACTGTTCCTTTTTCATTAATCCATTCGGATATATGGGGTCCTTCCAAAGTCTTGAACATTACAGGGGCAAGGTGATTTGTTACATTTATAGATGATTGTACAAGGGTAACCTGAATTTATCTCATGAAAAGCAAATCTGAAGTTGGTGAAATTTTTCCAAAGTTTTTCCAAATGATCAAGAATCAATTTGGGGTGAGAATAAAAAATCTAAGGAGTGATAATGCAAGAGATTACTTCAACCAAAGTATTTCCTCTTTTCTTCAAAAAAGGGGAATTGTACATTACTCATCTTGTGTTAATATACCGCAACAAAATGGGATAGCCGAGAGAAAAAATAGACATTTCTTAGAAGTCACACGAACATTATTATTTCAAAATAATGTTCCTAAGTGTTATTGGGGGGAATCAGTTCTTACTGTAGCTCACTTGATAAATAGAATGCCTTCTAAACTTCTTGGTTTAAATCCTGGAGTCACAAATAGCCTCTAAATTACCACCAAAAGTCTTTGGTTGTGTGGTTTTTGTTCACATTCATAATGCTAACCAAGGGAAGCTTGATCCAAGGGCATTAAAATGCATCTTTGTTGGTTACTCTCCTACAAAAAAGGATTATAAATGCTATCATCCTGCTTCTCGGAAATTTTTCACTTCAATGGATGTTACTTTTGCTGAAAAACAACCTTTCTATTCAGATTCTTATCTTCAGGGGGAGAGGGTAAGTGAAGATAAAGAACACGAAATGTTTTTCCCTAATTTATAGGTTTCTAAGTCAACCTGAAAATGTTCAGCCACCAACCCCATCATTTGTTGATCAGTTGCAAGACCAAGACCAGCTCACTGACCAGCCTCTTAACACGTCAGAATCAAACTGCAATATACATCTAGTTGCTGAAAAATCTATCCTAGTCTACTCAAGGAGAAAAGAGCCCACTTCTACTCATTTGCAGGTTCAAGCTTCGATTCCTGAACCAGGCTTGCAGTCACATCCTGAACTAGGTATGTAGTCACAATTATCTTCTCCATTGATTTATGATTTGGACGTTCCTATAGCTGTTAGGAAAGGAGTTCGAAACTGTACTTAATATCCTATTTTTCACTTTGTGTCTTATGATAAAATCTCTCATAAACACCGTTGCTTGCTTACTAATTTAGATACGGTTTCTATTCCCCAAAACTTTAAAGAGGCACTTAGGGATGAGAATTGGAAAATTGCCATGAATGAGGAAATGAATGCACTCAATAAAAATAATACTTGGAAAATTGTTGATCATCCAAAAGATAAGAAACTTGTAGGATGTAAATGGGTGTATGCAATTAAATTTAATGCAGATGGATCTTTGGAGAGATACAAGGCTAGATTAGCAGCCAAAGAGTACACTCAAACACATGGAATAGATTATCAGGAGACTTTTGCTCTAGTAACTAAGATGAACACAATCCAAGTTCTTTTATCCTTAGCTGCTAACTTTAATTGGTGTTTACAACAATTTGATGTTAAGAATGCCTTTTTACATTGTGATCTTGAGGAAGAGGTGTACATGGAACCTCCACCAGGTTTTGAGAAATACTTCAAAGATAATCAAGTATGCAGATTACGAAAGGCACTTTATGGACTTAAGCAATCACCACGGGCTTGGTTTGGAAAATTTACAAAAGTGATGTTAGGGATTGGCTACAAACAAAGCCAAGGAGACCATACTCTCTTCTTTAGACACTCAACAGTTGGGAAACTTACAGTCTTGATAGTATATGTTGATGATATTATTATGACAGGTGATGATGAGGAGGAAATTCTGAAGCTTAAAGCCAGACTTTCAAAAGAATTTGAGATCAAAGAGCTTGGAAAGCTTAAATATTTCCTAGGAATTGAACTAGCTCGATCTAAAGAAGGTATTTTATTTCCCAACAAAAATACATTCTAGATCTCCTACGAGAGAGGAATGATGGGATGCAAGCCAATTGATACACCAATCGAAAAAAATCATCGGTTGAGTGAAGCAAAAGATGATGAAGCTGTTGATAAAGGAAGGTATCAAAAGTTGGTTGGAAAACTAATCTACTCGTCTCACACACGTCCTGATATTGCATATGCTGTAGGGGTGATAAGTCAATTTATGCATGATCCCAAGAAGGTTCATATACAGGCTGCATATAGAGTGATTCAATACCTGAAATCTACTCCTGGAAAAGGAATCATGTTCAGAAAAGGAGCGGATATAAGTGTAGAAGCCTATACAGATGCAGATTATGCTGGCTCACTCACAGATCGACGCTCAACAACAGGTTACTGTACTATGATAGGTGGGAACTTAGTAACATGGAGAAGCAAGAAGCAGGCAGTGGTATCTAGATCAAGTGCAGAAGCTGAATTTCGTGCAATGGCTCAAGGAATTTGTGAACTCTTGTGGATAAAAAAAATCTTAGAAGATTTACAGATTAAATGGTGTGAACCTATGAAGCTGTATTGTGACAACAAATCTGCTATAAGCATTGCACATAATCTAGTTCAACATGATAGAACAAAATATATTGAGATAGACCGGCACTTCATCAAGGAAAAGATTGAAAGTGGAATGATATGCACTCTTTATGTTCCTACGAATGGTCAAATGGTTGATATGCTTACAAAATGATTGGACAGCTCAACTTTCAGAAATATTATTAGCAAGCTGGGAATGGAAAATATTTATTCTCCAGCTTGAGGGGGAGTGTTAGACAATCTCAAATTTTGTACAGCTGTAAAATTGATAGCTTTCCTATTGTATTTTATCAATCACTGATTTTTAGGGATTAGTTTGTTACCTAAAATAGGATAATAATTTTGTATATATATGTGTATTCATCTATGGAAGAAATAAGAAGGAATTAAGGTTTTTTATTCAGCTACATATATTATAATGTTTCAAAGCAGCAATTGTTTGCATTTAAGCTTATGCGTCATGCCCAGAGCTGTCATTGTAAGATATTCATTGGTATGCTGTTAAAGTTTTTGTTGTCCTCTTTCTTTTCCTGTAAGCTAGACTATTTTTTTCAGCATTTTCATTAATTTTCACTGTTTTTGGCTTAGTACAGATAAAATCTTGCAAGATGAATTTGATATGGTCACTTACAGGGTACTTGCCTATCTTCTTCTTGGTGTTGTTAGGATATTCTCCAAAAAGGTTGAATATCTGTTTAATGACTGCAAGAAGGTGGTACTTAAAATCAAAGATTTTACCCTTAGTAACAAAGATAGGGCATTGGTGGAAACCCTCCATGCACCCTATCTCTCTATTTCTGTGCCAGAAAGATTCGAACTTGATGCTTTTGATCTAGAGATCCTAGAAGATACTGTTGGGTATGTTATTATAATTTATGATGTTCAGTGGCTAAAGGATTCCTTGTTCTTCTAATCATCCTTAATATACTTCTCTCTCTACTTCACAGAGGCAATATGCTGCCCCAGGAAGACATTACCCTCAAAGGTATTGGATTTTCTTTATCAGATTAATTTTTGATATTTTATTTTGGTTGATCTTTTGACATTATCCAGTGGAAATGAAACAGATAACCCGTCGAATAGTGGGGCAATAGTGCTATATGGTTCAGGCAAGGTATCTTTCATATAGTCATGCTATGTTAAAGATTGTTATTGTTTTGTTACTTTTGTAGGTTTAGAACATGCATTGGCCACTTCAATATTTGAGTTCTTAAATTATGCTTTTCTTTGTTATACATCATCATCCATGCTCAGTTTTTTTTTTTTTTTTTATTGGAAACATGCTGTGAATGATTCAGCACTATTTTACTAAAGTAGCATGCAAAATACATATGTGCCGCCTAAAAAGTCAAGATCTGGCATGCAACATGATCGTATGCAATAATCATGCACACAGCAGCCTATGCATCGTTTGTATTCATCATCGTGTGCTGCATAGGAAATGTGGAACCAATTGCAAAATAGTGTCGTTAATTTATTTGTTTTACATAAGAAGAATCAAAAATATGTTTTGAAGATATTGTATCAATTCAACTCAGTGGACTTCTGTTGCCAATATGTGGGCTTTACAAGACATAGTAAAATCATGTCTTGCATGTGTACTGTGGTGTGACCTAAAAGCAATGTAGCATAAGTTAGGAGTTATGAAAAGATGCATTAATTGTGCAAGTGTTATTGGATTCATATACTTGTGATTTATTCGGTTTAGATTGAGATTTTAGTCACAATATCAGTATGTTCATGCATTTGCAGAATCACAGAGAGGAACCTGCTACCTGTCAGGATTTTCACTCTGAAACTTTTCATCTGAGTAAACAGTAAGGAACTTGTGCTTTAAGTGCGACTTCTCCATTTGGTCTATCAGACATTCCTCTCTCTCTAACTTGTCTTTGTTGTGGGCCTTATATCTGCATGGTTGCACAAGCCCTATTCTGGCTGTTTCTCAGTATTTTGAATTTGTCTGCAGTGTTCTTGCTTCTCACCAGATCGAATATAATATGGAGGTGGGCACATCCCATAATTTGAGCAACTCAGAAGTGAGCATTGAGAAACTTCGGGGCAATAAGTCCCCCATACATGAACCAATGGACCTTGAAATGTCTTCTTTTATTGAAGCAGAGCATCTAAACAGTGTAAAATCCCCTAGTGAAAAACATAACAGCAAAGAAGAGCATCCAAGGGTTTTAGAAGTTGAAGATTTGGATGAAATGCAAGTGGAACCAAGTACGCATGAGCTTTGGAGTATTAATGTCTGTGAAGAAACACTTATGAATTTTGAAATATTGGGTGAGGTTGGCGAAGAAAATGAAATCCCTTTCAAGCTACTCGATAAGCATCATCAAACTAGCGGAGAAGAGATGCAGGTTGCAGATAAGCCGCGATCAGAAAATGAAAATAATCAGATTGTGGAAGACAGTAACCTGAATAATGTTGAAGCAAGTGTGGGGAAACTTCATGACAATATAGACTCTCATGAAGAATGTGGAAACATGAAAATGCATAATATGGTTGAGGTGTCTCCAGAACACATTAGACCATTTGATAAAGAGCATCCAAGCAACAGAGTGGACAAAAGGTTATTAGAGACTGAGGAGCCTGCAAAAAACACTAGATCATTTGCTGAAGAGTATCAAATTGCAGCAGTGGACAAAATATCGTTAAATTTGACTTCTTCAGGAAATAGGATGCCTCAGCTTTTGAATGAAGATCTTCCGTTGTCTGTAACACTAAATACAACTCCTAAGTCCAAGACTCCAGATGCTTCAGGTAAAATATTACTTTGGGGTCTTGCTTTATGACCTTTTGGAGTTATTTTCTCAAATTGTATATGGTATGTATCCTATAAATTAATTTTCTATTTCCTGGATGAATCACACTCACAAAACCCAAACCCACAAATCTAGATGGACTCCTCCTGCTCTTTTTTTGTCTCATGTCTATGAAAGATAGAAAACAAAGGCTAAGCTTTTTGCAGATATTTCTGAAAATGTTTGCAATCAATAGTTTGAGCAAATTTTCCCTTATGCAGGAGTTAGTGTACCTGAGTTATTGGCTATTCCTACACCAGCTGCTAAGGAAGGTCCTCGGGTTTCAAGGAAAAGAAAGCGTCTCTTTGACGATATGATAGTATTTCCTAACAAGTATGTGATATGGAAATCTAGTATTAACTCATTTCCTTGTGTTCTGTTGAATTAGTTTTGTGGTTTTATATGTTAATTATATGCCAGATATTGTTGTCCAAATTACTGCTTTTGATGATAAGGCAGTGGCAATAGACATGGTTTCCCACCCCTTCGGACAAATTCTACTGCTTTTGTCCTTTCAACATTGATATACTGTTATTGATTGTAGTGGTCTTATATCCTTTTCCACAAAAGAATTGGGTATGCTGTCCTTTATGAGTTGCATTTTCTGTTCTATGTTATCCAGTACACATTTTGCTCTAAATATTGAACCTTTAAGGCTAGTTTTATAAGTATAAGACCTGATAAGATTTATGGTGAACTTAACAGTGTTATCAAGGAATGCATAGATGACTCTAGCGATTTGGTGTGCAAAAGAAAAAAAGCTCCTCATACTGCTCTAGCGGCCTGGAGAGCCAGTCAACTTTCCAGCCTTTCTAGGTGTTTTTGGGAGCCTTTTCTTCCTTGTAAGTTTGCATGTTCATTTATTTTGTGGTATATTATTTTGTCCTCCTTGCTGAACCATGTTTTCAACAGATACTTCGTCAGAGCTAAGGTCACTCTTTTGCCAAAAGAAATTAAAGATTCCAGCATCACTGGATACTGCACAACTTCGGCAAAAGTTTGTGTCCAAGTATTGTTCTGTTAAAAGCACAACAGAAGATGTTGAAACTCTGCAGAAGTTAGACGAGTCAAAAGCTTGTAATGATGGTAGATCATTTGAAACTGTGAACTCTTTGGAAAACTTAAATGTGTCAGCACCTCCAGCTGTTGGTGGGTTTGTTGAAATTGTAGAACCTTCAGAGAGGGTAGATGTGTCAGGATCTCCTGGAGCTGGTAGATTTGTAGAGCAAACAATAATTGCCCCAGAAACACCTGTTCAGCGCACAAAATCACTGAGGTCTTTTGAAAGCCCCGAGAGACCTGAAATTTCTGACTTAGGTAGTGTAAGACTAGAGTCTGAAAGATCGAAGAGAGAGCTATCTCCTAGCATGCAACAAAACTTTGATCCCAGTTTCATGGATGAGGTAAGTGTTCACAATGTTAAGCTGCTGCTTTACAACAAGGAGAATTGTGCTAGACGTGTTTTGCATTGAAGCTCCAGTAGAAATGATTTTTTTTTTTTTTTTTACTTTCCTTTTTATCCTTTTCTATCCAGAACTTAAATTCGTGTCAAGGAGATAACCAGGACCAAGGTAAGAACTATCTCAAGTTTTAATCTTGTTACGTTTCTGTACATAGATTGTATAATTATAGAATAGCATAATTTTAGGGATTTGATTCTTTTCTAATTTAGCTCTAGTGTGCTTGTATAAATACTTGTATATTTTCCAATTGAATTATGAGAAAAGACTCACTTTCACATGGTATCAGAGTCTAGTCAGTTTTCTAGGTTTCTTATTTGAGTTTCTTGTTTTTGGGTTTCTAGAATCAGTAATGGGATTTCTTTGGGTCACCTGTTTGGGGCTGTCTTCTTGTCTCACCGCCACCACAAGGAGGAGCACCTCCTTCATTTTGGCTTCTTCACGTTTTCCGGTGACCATCTGGCCGGTGGGTGGATCTTACATGTCGATCCAAGATTTCACCGTTTCTCACGTGCCGACAGGTGGAGGCGCGTGTCTTGTCTGCTGGTCCTCTGATTTTAGCTCTGGCGTCGCTTGGGTGTCTTCGACCAGATCGCAGTGTCAGTTTCCTTATCTGGTCTCTTCTAAAGGTCTCTCTCTCTCTTTCAGATTTGTTTCTTGCCTCTCTGTGCCTCTGTGGTGTGGTTTCTGCTTCTCTCGCTCCCACGCACACTTGCTGCTACTTCTTGGTGTGGTAGTTTGGTCTTGTTCCCTCTTGGAACTCTGCTCCAACAGGTTCAGTTCTGTCCCATTTTATTCTTTTTCCTGCTTCGGGTGATTGGTTGAGAAGGTTGGGTATTTATTTGAGTTGAGATTTCGGTGCCTTCTTGATTTTTTTATTGTCTGTTTTTTTTTTTTAATTTTTATTTGGATCTGGTTTAAATGGCTGAGAGTAGCAATAAGAAGACTGTTACTGAAATTATGCTGGGTTCGTTCAAAATTACTGATTGAAAGTTGACTGGAAGTGTCAATTATGCACAATAGAAAATAACTATTCGCAGATTTGAAAAACCATTTAATTAGTAATCCACCACCTAAGGATGATGCTAATGCTAATGATGCTAATGCTAGAAAAAATGGTTAATGGAGGATTACAAGCTGTTTAATCAAATTGACCAGAAAAAAATTGTTAATGGAGGATTACAAATTGGAGGACCGGCGGACAAACCACTTGCTGTCACTCGCCAGCGCGTGAAGAAGGGCGGTGATTTTTGAGCGGTGCGTGAGGCTCACTCGCGGCTCCGATGGTCACCGAAAAAGGGGGAACGGCCGGAATGATGGAGACAAACCTCCCTGTGGTGGCGGTGAGAAAGAAGAATGGTCACAGACAGGTGACCCAAAGAGGAGACGTTACTGATACAGTAACCTAGAAATCCCAGAAGCGAAAACTTAACCTTACTCTGATACCATGTGAAAGTGAGATAATTCACTCTTTAATTGGAGAAAATATACGGGTGTTTATAATGTATACAAGAATTGAATTAGGAAATAACAAATCTCTATGATTAAGCTAATAACAAATTCCTATAATTAAGCTAATTATCTTATCTAACAGCTGTACATATCATAACAGTTATCATGCTTTATCTCCCACCTCCCAGACTTTTGTATCTTCTTTAAACTCTATTGCTGTTCCAACGTCTCTTGTTGAAGCATTAGCTAATGATAATTGGAAAGCTGCAATGAAAGAAGAGATGATGGTTTTAGATCACAATCATACATTGGATCTTATGTCTTTGCCCTCTCGAAAAAAGGCCATTGGCTGTAAGTGGGTATTTACTGTTAAGATGAATCTTGATGGTTTTGTTGCTCGATTAAAAGTTTGATTGGTTGTTAAAGGGTATGAACAAATGTATGGAGTGGATTATTCGAAAACCTTTTCTCCAATTGCTAAACTTTCATCTGTTCGGTTGTTTATCTCCTTAGCTGCTAATTGCAATTGGCTATTGCATCAACTTGATGTGAAAAATGCATTCATGCATGGGGCTTTGAGTGAGGAGGTTTACATAGAGCAACCACCTGGTTTTGTTGCTCAAGGAGAGTCGGGGAAGGTATGCAAATTAAGGAAATCTTTGTATGGTTTGAAGCAATCTTCGCGTGCTTGGTTTGGGAGATTCAGTATAGTTGTGCTTGAGTTTAGCTTACAGAGAAATGCATATGATCACTTAGTGTTCTTTACATCATTTAGTTATGGGTGCATTTTGTTGGTTGTGTATGTAGATAATATAGTGATAACTGAAAGTGATGAAACAGGGATCACGAGATTGAAAGCATTCCTTGGGACTTACTTTCAAACAAAAGATTTAAGATCATTGAAATATTTCTTAAGAATTGAAGTTTCTCATAATTACAAGGGGATCTATATATCTCAAAGAAAATATTGTTTAGATTTATTAGATGGTGCTGGTTTTATTGAAGCAAAAGCATGTAATGTGCCTATGATACCCAATGTGAAGCTGAAAGCTGAAAAAGAAGAATTGTTTGAGAATCCTGAGAAGTATAGGAAGGTTGTGGGAAAATTAAACTATCTTACTATTACTCGTCCTGACATTATTTTTTCAGAGAGTATGATTAGTCAGTTTATGTCATCTCTTAGAACCTCACACTAGGATGTTGTTGTACATGTTTTGAGATATTTAAAAGGTGTGTCAGGACGTGACATATTATATCGAAATCATGGTCACCATACTATAGAATGTTTCACAGATGCAGATTATGTAGATCTTTTAGACAGACATTCTACCACCAGTTAATGTGTTTTTGTTAGGGGTAATCGTGTTTTTTGGAAGAGTAAGAAATAGAGTGTTGTATCTTGGTCAAGTGCAGAATCGGAATATAGAGCTATGGCACAGACTACCTGTGAACTTATATGGTTACGTCATTTGCTTGGGGAGATTGGGTTCGTTCAGTCTAAACCTATGAACTTATGGTGTGACAATTAAACGGCTATTTATATTGCAAATAATCTAGTGTTTCATGAGAGAACCAAACATATAGAAATCGATTGTCATTTTACTAAGAAAAGCTCGAAGATGGATCAATCTCTACTCCACATGTCAGAATAGGAAGCCAATTAGCTGATGTATTCACTAAAACGTTACCTGGGAATCAGATTGATTAATTTGTAAAAAGTTGGGCATGATTAATATCTATGCTCCAACTTGAGAGGGAGTGTTACGATTCTGTACAGTGATTGTATAACTATAGAATAGTATAATTTTAGGAATTTGATTCTTTTCTAATTTAGCTTTAGTATACTTGTATAAATACCTATATATTTTCCAATTGAATTATGAGAAAAAACTCACTTTCACAAATCTTAACTTGATATATTATATGGAAACTGCGGTTCTCATCATGTAAGTATTTGATTGCAGATGTGTTGTCAGAAAGAAGCAGGTAAGCTTGATGGTTTGGAATATTCCCATTCGATTTCAGCTGCCTAATTCTTATGATGTTCCAAGTTTGTTTAATTTGTCTTGTAGAGTGGTATTGAGGTACTTGAATAGAGGTTTTCTAAATCAAAAGAAAAAAAGAGAGGAGGAAGTAGTAAATTTGATGCCACTTCTGGAAGGAAGAACCAAGAAAGAAAGTGCAAGGCTCTTCTATGAGATATTGGTATGTGGTACTTAACATTTGTCTTTATGCCACTTCTTTTTCTTTTCACCATTTGTCTTCCTGAAGATAAGCACTGAACCCTTTTTTTTCTTTGTTCAACTTTTGCTTTTTGCACAGAGGTTCAGTGTTTCCTAATAAACTAGAAGGAGACTAGTTCCCAGTTGTTCTGTTAAACTTCAGAAAAGAATTTTGTACCATAAATATATTAATTGTACAGAATGCCATTTCTGGAAAATTTGCAGGCGTTGAAAAGCAAAGGATATGTGAATGTGAAACAAGAAAATGCGTATGGAGACATCCTTATTTGGAAAACCTCTCAATGGGTTCAAGCCTGTGGTGGAAGTTTGGTGGAAACTGCTGGCGGATCTTAAACTGTCAAAGAAGTATTTTGGGATGTAATCTATTGTACATAAAATGTCAAGTTTGTTTATATAGGTTTAGTTTTGAGGAGTTAGGAGTAGCTCTAAGCTCTGTGTATGCAGGAATCATACAAAGAACACATACAAAAGAAAATCTCCAGCTGTAACGAGCCTTTTTGAAGAAGAAATGAGAGGAAAATTGCTCCAAACATTGTCTTCAGCTATTCTTTTGATATGGATCTCTTTTTTTCTTTTGGGAAACTGTAAGAAGGATGGTGAAAACTCATTCAGGAGAAACCATTGTTGTTGTGAAATGATAAAATTGAATGGGATAGAGGGTCAATGGTGATGCAGGAAGACCTCGGTGTAAAATAAAGGATCAAGTAAAGCTCTTTTGCTTTGCTTATTCAAATATTTAGATGCTCAATCGATGGGGGGATATTCTATAAACAACGATACTCGATTAATAATTAAAAGATTTAATCAGCCGTAATGGGGATGTAGCTCAGATGGTAGAGCGCTCGCTTAGCATGTGAGAGGTCCGCATCTCAACTCAGAGAAAAGCTTTTTTTGGGCAGCTGAACTTCACATTGAACGTTCGAGCTCAAATGGACTGATTTCATGAATAATAAATTTTGTCTCTTTTTTATAAATATTGTAGTTAATATATCAGAAATGGATAAATTTAGCCTTCGTTTATCCCTGTCAGCTGAACTTCACATTGAACGTTCGAGCTTAAATGGACCGATTCCATGAATAACAATTTTTGTCTCTTCTTTATAAAAATAGTAGTCAATATATCAGAAGTTGACAAATTTAGCTTCCGTTTGTCCCTGTTTTAATCTTAAAAAATTTTGACACTGTCAGAAATATTGTTCAATAATGCAGGGATCTAGTGAACTAGCTGTTTTGAATACAAGATTGACATCAAATGAAAGAATTATTTCAGTACTACCATGTTCATGAGCATGCTATTGGTGTTCAAAGTACAATTCTGTAAGCATTAACATTAGTGCAAATGAACATCAACTTTCCTCCAGCAAGAATCACTTCTCATTCTCAAGCTGTATATTTCGACTGTACTATGAATAGGTATTCAACTCCTCTCCTTAGAAGGTCAAGATAATCATAGTAATCACCAAGATAAAACTCTAATTACCTTATAATCTTCAGCTTTTGCATTAGAACAAGAGGAGATCTTGGCAAAAGCTTTGTTTCACTTGTGGCAGGATACCATTAAACAATATTGGAGTTATATTCATTGTGTAGAAATATTAAACCATTACAATAAGAACCCACAGGATTAATGTTGGGTTGTCGAAATGTCAAGTTTCACATAAGAAATTAAAGAGAACACACTTGAACTGAATCAAATTGTAACATGCAACCTTAACAAGATTGCCTCTTCTAGATCATGGGACAAGCAAAGAGACTTCGTTGTGTATTGGGTAAAAGAGAGTGGGTTAAGGAATTGGATAGTAGTATTTTAAATTAATATATTTGGCAAAGAAAGTATTAATTTTGCATGCATGTGAGCCAGTATGCAATATGTATATACTTCTGAATTAAGTTTTATATTTTTCTTATTTTTCATCTAATGGTTCATAGACACGTGTTGAAAGAGACAATTAAAGATAATATTTATTATTTAAAGGAATGAATTTTTCAGGGATATTTTTTTAATAATATATTTTTAATAATTATTTACAATTTTGGTGTGTATCATAAATTTTTTATATTTTTTGAATTTCGGTACGAAATCGCTATCATATGTAACGGTTTACTAAAAAACTGTCGGAAATGCAGAAAAATTTGCACTGAAATCGTTGAAAGGTACAGCTGTTTCAAACTTGGTTTCAGAGTTTGAAACCGTTGTACCTTCCAGCCGTTTCAGAAAATTATCCCTCCACAATTTAGTTATAATGCTTTTATGAAACAAATTTAACTCCTTTAATTGAATAATCACCGTCAAATTAAATTCCAATATTACAATATAAGCCTTTGTCAGGTCTCTAAATTTTGTCTATTTTTTCTTTATAGTTTATACTAAAATATTGTTCATTTTTATTTTTTCTATCTTATTGTTAATTTGTAAATTGTTATCGTATTTACATTCTATCAAATTTTATTTTATTAATGACAGTGTAAATTTTTGATACTATGTTATCAATCATAATTCAATAATATTTATTTATTTATTTATTTATTTTATAATTGAAACGAATTTAATAAAAAAATTCCCTCAGTTTCTAATAATTATAATTTATTAATAGGTGGGACTACGAAAATAAATGGGTTTTTTTTAAAACCCAACAAACAAACAAATTTTAATACTTCAAAGAAAAATTAGGAGCTTAGGAAATACAATATCAGGGAGTAATATATGTTAATATACATATTTATGTATTTATGGGTAAAAACCATACCTCACTAACCCAAAAAAAATTATATATATATATATATATATATACACGCGCGCGCTTTGAATTATATAGAAACATATATACATGCAAAATGGGTTAATACACTAATTGAAAAACATAATTATAATTAATTATGTAAAATTAGTTAATATTCACTGAAAATGGCCAAAATTAGTAAACACAACATCAATTTTCAATGTTTAAAGTGATAGTCGATAAATAATGGCATTGGAAAATAAAGAGTAATTGATAAAAATAAAAAAAATTAAGTTTTAATCAATAACATTAAAGTAAAGTATGCGTATAAATATAATAGAGATTTATATAATACCTAAGTTATTGAATGGAGGGAGTAAAAGTTATGCATGTGATAGGAAATACCACTTGTAAAAAATAACATTAAAAATTAAGTGGAAGACAATACTCCTAGCAGAAATATATATATATGTAAATTTTTTGATTTGTTGTTAAAGGCTACAAATGTTATTTTCGTAGTCCCACCTATTAATAAATTATAATTATTAGAAACTGAGGGAATTTTTTTATTAAATTCGTTTCAATTATAAAATAAATAAATATTATTGAATTATGATTGATAACATAGTATCAAAAATTTACACTGCCATTAATAAAATAAAATTTGATAGAACGTAAATATGATAACAATTTACAAATTAACAATAATATAGAAAAAAATAAAAATGAACAATATCTTAGTATAAACTATAAAGAAAAGATAGACAAAATTTAGAGACCTGACAAAGGCTTATATTGTAATATTGGAATTTAATTTGACGGTGATTATTCAATTAAAGGAGTTAAATTTGTTTCAGAAAAGCATTATAACTAAATTGTGGACTAGAATAATTGGTTAAAAGTTGGGCAAAGCATTATAACTAGCTAGGTTGAATTGAGTTGAGAAGGGACAAGTTATTGCAATTTAGGCTCTATTTGAATGGTGGTAGATTGGAGGAGATGATAATAGAGTAAATTAGAGTAACTCTGTTACTCTATTTGTTTTATAAAAATTGCAGAGTAGATGAGAGTATATGTGAGTAGCTAATTATTCTATATTCTTAAAAAATGTTATTCTCAATTTGGAAGTAGATGGGAGTAACTCCATGTTTACTTTAAAATTTTAAAGAGTTATTTCCATCTACTTCCATCTACTCTATATTTATTTTAGATTTGCCAAATAAGAGAGAGTAAATGAGACTTACTTCTATCTACTGTACTCTCATTTACTCCCATCTACTCTACTTCCATCTACCTCTATCTACTCCCATCCAAACAGAGGCTTAATGTCAGCAAGGGACAATTTTCTAAAACCGTTGGTAGCGATTTAAGAATCTGAAACCGCTGTAGCTTCCAGTGGTTTAAATGCAAAATTTTATACATCTCTGATAGTTTTCTGATAAAATCGCTACATATGACAGCGATTTCGTATCAGAATCAAAAAAATATAAATAATTTCTGACACACACTAAAATTATAAATAATTATTAAAAATATATTATTAAAAAAATATCCCAATTTTTCATTAACTAAATTAGTAGGGATCGGCATATTACGAAGATAAAGTCCAATAGGATTAGGAAAACATTTCCCGTATGAATTGTGATATGTTTGATGGACTGGTAAAAGCCCAACAAATTAGTTGGCCTTATTATATTGGGTCCAATATTGGGGCCTAGAATAACCCAACCGATAACTCCAGGCCCATATCTAAGCCTAAACTCCAACTCCAAAGTTGCTTCTCTGATTTTCTCCAGTATTCAAACAAAACCCTACCACCCCGCACGGCATGAATTATGATCGACCCGATTTTTTTTTTTTTTCTATACATAATTTAGTAAATCGGGTCTGTTCTGTTTACACAGGTGAATAATCTGTGGGTTTGAAACGAGGAAACTTATTATACGCAGACATGGCAAGCCAAGCAGCTAAATCTTTTAACGGCAACATGAAGGTTTTTTGTTTTTTTTTGAGTAACTTTAAAGCGCATTTTTCTGTGTTTAGGTTTTTCTTATTTTTCCATGTACATCATATTGAATCATGTGAAAATTTAATGGGAAAGGGACTTTCTTTTCTAGCACGCTAGGTGTTTGTGAAATTGACTGAACGACTTATCATTCATATTACGAGATATATATGCTTACCTGAAAGCTGCTGAGTTTACATGATCTTTTCATGAATTAATGCGTTTGTTGGTTTAAATTAGGTAATTGTAGATAGGTAGTAAATTAGGTAATTGTAGATACGTAGTCAACCTTTGTACTGAAAAGCTATTGAAGAAGAAGAAGAAGAAGAAGAAGAAGAAGAAGAACAATTGTTGTGTATATTCCCAGAAGCTGTTGCACTCAGGTCATTCTTGTTGTCGCTTTGGGGCTGCATTATTCATTGTTTAAGGTCTTGATTTAAGAATCTCTACATGAGTTGAATTTACTCAGATTTTACATATACATTTATACTTCGGTGTTCATACTTATTGAAGAAACAACTGCTTCACATCCATGTCCCTCCTTGGAATTTTAGAGTGATATATAAAGATTGAAAGCTGTTATATATTACATAAGCTCTATATTTTCTATATGGTGTGCCGTAGACTTTTGAGTTTTGATGGTGGCTCCATACTTTGAACTTGAATAACTTTTGATTTATGACTTAATAAATCAAATCTAACAGTAACAGTGCTTTCAATCAATGACACACTTTTGGCTTGTACCTACAGAGAGGTCTTGCTGGGATCAACCGTATCAATTTGGAAGGTTTGTGATGGAGAGTATTCGATGCCAAGGGCCAGGTAGGATCTATTTTTTTAAAATTCATTTGCTGTTGTGAGATTTTATAGGGTTTCGTAAAAAGAGAGAGAGAGTCATTTAAGAAAAATCACTATGCAACCAGTCTTTGAGTGAGAAAGTACTTTAAGAACCTATAAGTTATAACATCTTGCTTTTGAATGTTATTAATGGTGTTATGGTTTTTGCTCTCATGTGAGAAAATGAAACCTGACTCAAGTAATTTGTTTCTAGAACAAGTTCCAACATGAACTAACAATTTTTTTTTCCTTTGGTTTATATACTCATCTTGCTTGACCAAGCATCAATATCATATTCTATAACAATTTTCCACTTTCTTGTAGGTCCTTGGAAGATTAGCATCTCAAATATCAACTGTAATTCAGGGCAAGGATAAGCCTACTTATGCTCCATATCGTGATGACAGGGATATGTGCATTGTGCTTAATGCAAATGATATATGTGTTATGGGGAGAAAGTTGACTGATAAGTTCTATCGCTGGCATACTGGGCAAGTATCATTTAATCTATTTTGACTCCCTCACTAAAAACCATTGCTATGATGTAATTTTTGATACTACAAGGTAATTGATCTATTTTAACATCCTGTCTAAGAACCATTGCTATCATGTAATGTAGGATACTATAAGGTAATTAATGATATGGTCTTATTGTGGACTCCAGCCAAAACTGTCACACATCAAAGAAAAATATTGTTTCCTTTTTCCTTTTTACTAGTGAATTGTTATCCATGAGAAAGGAGAGGAATATGGTCTTGCAGATATTTGAACTCAATGCATCACCATAAGTACTTGAGATTAAGTCCCGTCTTGATGCTGAATATATGTTTGCTGCAGGTATGTGGGGCATCTCAAGGAAAGGAGTTTAAAAGATCAGTTAGCAAAGGACCCTACAGAAGTTATTCGCAAAGCTGTCCTACGCATGCTTCCTAGAAACAAATTGCGTGATGTGAGTACTATACCAGACATTTATATTACTTGAAATGCTGCTCTTCCCATTTACAGGCGTGCCTTTCTTCTACGGAAATGTTTCCTTTTTCAGTTCGCTTGTCAGAGTTAATAGTCATGCCTCAGCTTCCACCAGTCAATGGATATGGGGGCCGAATTTATACACATGCCTCAGCTGTTTGGCAAAGTGTCACACTTGATAAGAATGTAGTTCACAATATTTTTTTATGGCAAGCTACCCTAAACTCAGTTAAATTAGTAAGAGATCGTTGACGACTGCTGTGTATGTAAACCTAATTCAGAATAACTACCAAAGCCAACTTTTCATGCGGAACCCAATAAATAAACTGATAACATAATTTAAATGAACTGTCATTTCTTTGGTATGAAACAAAGAACAATAAAAATAGAGAAATGAGATACGCAGCTTTTCAGTGGTTTAGCTATCACCTAGTTCAAAAATTGAAAGCAGACATATACGGATAATAATATGATGTAAAGTGCAGAAAAAGGGAATTTAATGCAACAGAAGCGGAGAAGGCAACATTGAAATCTAGATTTCAATACATGAGAAGTGGAGAATATAACAGAACCCTTGTTGGAATTTCATACAAATTAAAATACTAATCTGACTCGCATTTTCTTTGTTCTTACTAAAAGGGGTCAAAAAATGTCTGTCAAGTTTTGCTTACTTTACATTGCTGATGAAAATTCTAGTTGGGAAACTTATTCAAATTTATTGCAGTACCCTTTTCGTATCATTAGCATTGGTTTAATTACCAACCTTGTGTTTGGTTAGCTTTGCCAAAATTTACTAGCTTCATGGCTTTAAAGAATATAGTTGGAGTTTGTAATTAAATTCTTATACCATTGGTGTTTGATTATGGATGTAGGATAGAGATCGGAAACTGAGGATCTTTGCTGGAAGTGAGCACCCTTTTGCTGATCGGCCTCTTGAGCCATATGCAATGCCTCCTAGAGCAGTAAGAGAAATGCGGCCACATGCGAGACGGGCCATGATCCGAGCTCAGAAGAAAGCTGAACAGCAACAACAGGGTCCTAGTGATAAGCGAAAAGGCAAAAAGAGAGAAGTTGAAGTTGAAGCAGAAGCAACCGACTGAAAATTTGGAAAATGATACGATAAAAATGAGTAAGAAAGAAGTTGGAGTGGAAGAAACCGGAAATCCAAAAGGGGCGAGCTGGTACACGTCTTGGATAGACGCAATTTTTATTCTGTATGTAACCGTCATTGAAATGGTCATGTATCCTGTAACTGTCAGAAATCGGAATATTCCTCTCCAGCTTATATTAGGTTAGTGAATTCGTTGACCCAATTCTGAAAATGTGTACGGCGGCGAAGGGGTACATGGTCTGATCATCTATTTAGGAAGCTGTCTTTCGGCTACTTTTTTTCTATTAGAATACAATTCTAAATTTAGCAACCGATTGGTTGACTTAAGAACAAATGTTGCAATCCCAAAATTATTCTTTGGTTGCGAACATATAAGGGCACATGGCAAATTGTAATTTGGCGGAAATCTCTAGTCCGAGACAGGATGGATTGTTTTGGGTCTTTACTGTTGTGTGTTTCTACACCTTTTAATAAATTCTCGACCAGGAATATCAATCCGATCAAATTATAAATGGATAGCCAAATCTTATCACACTAGCTCAGAACTTACCCTCCACTTTGTAGAACAGCAACGTGATTACTGAATTACTATGTTAGCAAAAAATTCTAATGGGTAATGGTAAATAACTGAATTAAAAACTTGTATAAGCAGCAAAATAAAGCCAGAGATATGCTGCTCCAATAGTATAAAATACAATTTTGCATTTCTTGCTCATAAAAACTCCAAAGGAAAGCCATTAAAACTCTAATCACTTGATGATCCATCATCCTCCTCGTGCTCCTTCACAACCTTCTCTATGAGCCTCCGTCGAACCCCTTCCATAACAGTTTCTCTTGATGCGTCACTTCCACTCTGACCATCATTTAGTACAGGATCTGATTGACAAAGAACCAATGCAACACCTGATATAAAGAGAAAGATCCACCTATCAGAATAGCAATTTTGACAATTTAAGCAGTCCTGTGAAAAATTATCATATAACATTTTTGCTATCCCAGATGATGAGACTCTTAATTAGCAGCAACCAGTCAACCACCAAACTAATACAACTGAATCACGGGGCAGGATAAATAAGATCAAAACTACAATAAATATATGCTTGCACAACATTATAGAGACCTAGGTATGAGATGGGCAACTTATAATTTTTAGCACTTGATAAACTAATTCAATTGAGACAATAAAAAGAAAGCATTGCTCATCCATAAACTGAACAACCTTCAGGAGTACATCTTCGACCAAAGCAATGTAGACCCACATAATTTGCTTTCACTGCACCATTATTGTAGACCAACAAAGTGGGAAGATTATGATCTGGGTAGTTTGGTATACAATCTGTGGATATAATCTTAACAAACTTTGTAGCAGGATATCTGGTTGCCAATTCCTCCAAACTCCGGAGCAGTACTCCACATTCTTGGTATCTATGAACAGACATAAATCAAAAGAGAAAAATAAAATTACAATCAAGAACAAGCATGCCTCGTTAGCCAATATCAATCAAATCTCTGAAACATTACCCATCCTTGTAAAGAATCACAACCACCCAAACATCAGGGGGAGCTTGAGACACCTCTCTTACAAAATCTGACCCTGAAATAGGAATTACTGATCCAAACCTCAAAATTTTAGCTTCTTGCCTCATCTCAGCCAATCTCTTCTTCCTATCAGCACATTTTTATCATTCAAAATAATAGTACAATTCATAGCCATAATGATTTTTGACACAAAGTTGGACAAGGAAAATTAAAATTTAATTCCCTTTAGTGAAGGAAATAAGGAGAAAAGAAAAGAAATGAAATGAAGTATAATTTCCTTTATATCCTTTGATGACCTCAATTAAAGCTTGGGGGAACTTGAATTTCTCTCCTATAATTGAAGAAAAGAAATAAGTTTATAAAGCTTAGTTTTCAAATTATACCCCCCATAAGAATAAATTAAAATGTTTTAGACCAATTGCTTTTCAAAAATTAAACTGAGTATATAGAATCTCACCACCACGTGAGAAGTCACTTTCAAGAAAATTACATATATAGGTTTTTTTTGAAATTTTTTTTTCTGCTTTTATTTCCTTTCAAAAGTTTGTTATGATATTTACAATGTCAGAACTGATTGCACAGGTAAAATGGGAAAGAAAATGGTTGAAGGGCAACAAGAATAAAAAAAGGAAAGAACATGAAAGACCTTAACCAAATATGAAAAACACCAAACACTAACCGCCTAAACCCAACTAATAGGTAAATGAAAACATATTATAAGCAAACTACAATGAAAACAGATACATCCCAAGTAAATGGATTCAAGTAAATCCTAACCTGCCTTGCCAGTAACAAGGGAATCTCAATGATATAATTTTCCATCTCTCTGAAAAAATTAGTAGCAAAACAACTACAGAGCATGTATACGAGGCAGATCTGCTACCAAGGATGAGAAAGAAGACCATGAACACAAAGGTAGAACTGATTATTTTCTTCTTCTTTCTTCTTCTTTTGATTAGATCAATTCCTTTCCTTTGTTATATTTGTATAGTTTCCTTCAAGCTAGATAATTATGTTTAAACAAGTGGGATCTAGTCCTGCTCTGAATTCTAAGATGGCATCTTGCTACCAACAGATGATTTCGCTGGTTAATATGCATAAAGGTAGTGGTGATCTACCTATAGTTGCAAAGAATGAAATGGCTTCAAGGAATGCAAGAGACTTCGTTTTTTATATTAGATTCTAGAAATTGAGGTGAAAGAAACAAAAATTTTAATGTTTGTTCACGGAAATGAAGCGTTATCAGATCTATTTACATGCATTAATAGCTATAAATGAAATTCGATATTTAAATTTCTTACGAAGAAAGAAGAACGTTGTGTTTCTCTCTTAACATTAGAATCTCATTTGTACATTAAAATTGTGGATAAGTTACATTTCTTCTTCTGATTCTGACCTATCAATGTGATTTATAAGAATTTAAAGATAAATGCATATATTAGGGTACTGGTCTTAAATAATATAGAACAAAAGAACCAAAATCTGATGCCTTAAGAACACAGAACGCATAGAAGAAAAGAAAATCTCACTTCAGTGAGCTCAATGTTATCGTGTTCCCTAGCTTTCTTAGTTCCCAAACAAAGCAGAGCTAAAATCAATCACCAAATACTAAATTAATAGACGAAGGAAGAGATTATTGACCTATATTCTTCGAGGAATCGATCATCGTCGAGATCATCTTCGAGGTCCTCCAGCTCTTCTTCGGTCTTGTGATCGATCCAGGACTTATCTTTCGGAATGGAATCTTCGTCTTGAGCCGGAGTAAAGGAAGGTGGCTTGAAAGCAGGTGGTTTTGCAGGTAAATTACCAAGCTTTCTCTGTATATCATCCCATTGCGTCGATGCTCCTTCCACATCCTTATAAACATGGTGATAATCCGCCATTCTTCTTCTTCTTCCTCCTCCTCTCAATATTTCCAGAGTATTCACACACACTGATTTGATTTAATATCGGTTTTTAGCATTTTAGCCTTGTCTGAGTTTGAGCCATAGTTGGTGTTAAAAAGGAGTTTGGGCCTTATTTGGGCTTTTGGGCCTCCAGGCTCCTATATATATTCAAATTCATCCCGAGTCTGAAAACGAAGGAACTCGGAAAAAAAAATTTCGTTGAAGGGAGAGCGTGTGTTTGTGTGATCGGTTGAACAAACTAGGAGAAAGGGGGAGGGAAGATGGACAGTATAGAATCGGTGGTGACGCAAATCCAAGGGCTGTCGAGCAGCGCGGCGGATATTGCGGCTCTTCACACCTTCTTGAAACAGGCAGATGAGTCTCTTCACACTGAGTCGACTCAGTTGTTGCCTTTCCTTGACCAGCTTGAACCCTCCATTCATTCTCTCGGTTACCTCTATATCATGTACCTTCTCATTCTATCTTTTCCACTACTTTTTTCAACCTCTTGATTTTATTATAACTCGTTATGGTTTCATAATGTTAGGGTTTAATTGCTTTATAATTGGTCCATAATTTGTTAGTAGGATATGCGCCAAAATTTCAATTTTTTTTTTGTCGTAGCTCAATTCGTTTGTTTGCCGAGAAACTGTTTTCTCTAACAATAGAGTAGGCATTTTTTAAACTGTGTTATGGAAGTGATTAGATAGATATTTGGCTTATAAGATTTCATTCAAGTTATGAAAACCGCTAGGTTTGGAATATGTATTCCAAGCTTCCTACATATCCCTAAAATTGGGAACCAGAACCAAATCGCATTAAACTAATAAATACTCGAATGTTAAAGATAACCCATGAATGGAAGCTGACCTAGAGTTGCATGCACCTCGGCTACAGTTATAATTAATTATGATTAGCTTATAAGGGTAAATAAATATGAATGCATAATTGATAACTATGTATAAGTAAGAACAATATTAGTTAATGCATGCTAGATGATAGTGAATAAGGTTTAGTGTTCATAATTGGATCTTCCAAATTTGGTCGGGAATAGGCAGAGGCTGAAGCAACCCTCCAGGTACCAAGGTTGAAGCCTTGTATCGTTGACAAATGTCACAGGCTTGAACGAATCATTGGATTGCCTTTGTCATGCCAAACCAATAGAGGACCGAGGCCAACCGTTTATAAGTTCGATAATACCTGGAGTGTCTTTCAAAAGGGCTAGTGTGAAATTCTTCCAATAATTTGGGAATCCAAGAAGAATTCGAGGGAATGACTAACCGGTTTTTAAAGAACTGGGTGCCATGTCGTTCCACAAGTCCTAGATGAGAAAGTGGATCCCGCCTCAAGTTGGTGACAATATGCTGAAGTTGGGGCTTGCGGGCTATTTCTTGGGACAACTCCAGTCCATCCAACCAACTGGGAGTTACAGAGGCAACATTCGACTCCCCTACAGTACTTGTAACCCGAGACAAAGCATCAGCAGCTTGGTTCTCCCTTCCCGGTTTGTAACACACTTCAAACTTGTAACCCATCAGCTTAGCAAGCCAATTTTGCTATTCCACAGTGGCAATTCTCTGGTGGAGTAGTTGGCGGATGCTTTATTGGTTGGTGTATACCACAAACAGTTGCCCTAATAGGTAAGGTCTCTAATGTAGGATAGCAAGGACAATGGCCATGACCTCCTTCTCGTATGCCAACTTGCTGAGATTTTTGGGGGACAATGCCTTACTGAAATAAGCGATTGGCCGGCGGTCTTGCATGAGTACAACCCCTATTCCACATCTTGATGCATCACACTTAATCTTGAATGGCTTTGAAAAATCCTGTAAAACTAGCAAGGGTGTAGAAATCAACTTGTTTTTAAGAAGTTCAAAGGCATTTTGTGCCGTTGCATTCCACTTAAAACCGCTCTTAGTCAGTTCGGTTAGTGTTTTGGCAATTTTTTCATATCCTTTGATGAATTTTCGATAATACCAATGAGTTCAAGGAACCCTCGCACACCTTTTACTGTAGTGGGTGTAGGCTAGTTTTGGACGGCCTTGACCTTGCTGGAATCGATTAATACCCCTGCTCCATTCATCACATGATCCAGATACTCTACTGACTGCTGACTAAAGCTGCACTTCTTACTGTTCACCACGTACTGTGTGCTGCCAAAATTCCTAAGACAAGCTCAACATGTTGCAAGTGCTCCTCCCATGTGCGGTTGTATATTAGAATGTTGTCGAAGAACACCAAAACACATTTGTGAAGCGGTGGCGAAATATATCATTCATGGCGGATTGGAAGGTAGCTGGTGCATTTGTCAATCCGAATGACATTATCAGAAATTCGTAATGGCTATCATGTGTGCGAAAAGCGATTTTCTCAATATCTGATTCGCGTACCCGAATTTGATGATAATGCCGACTTGAGGTCCAATTTGGTGAAGAATTTCGCCTCTCCCAACTCATCAAAAGGGATCATGACCTTGTTTAGAGCTCCATAGTCTATACACATCTTCCATGATTGATTCTTCTTCTTGACCAGAATAACTGGGCTAGAGAATGAGCTCTGGCTGTGCCTGATAATACCTTTCTTCAACATATCATTAACTTGCTGTTAAATTTTCGATTTGTGGTGGTAGGGATAGCGATATGGGCGGACACACATCGGCCCCAGTCTAGGCGGAAGAGAGATGGATTGCTCTATTGTTCTCTTGGGCGGTAACCCCTCCCCGAGCTCTGCAACGATTTCGAAGAACCCATCCCCAGTTGACTGATTTGCAGGGAAGTTTCAATGGAACAAGCGAGTCTCATTGCTTCCACTTTATCCTTTGGCTTGTGCACCTTCATCCACATTTTAATTTTTTCCCTCAACCCACTAATAAAATACCCCATGTATTGTAGTTCTGGAAGCTCAGGAGCTGTAGTTGCTACCATCTCAAATAATTCAACGAACTCCTCTACGCTCCCTGTTTGTTTTAGATCGGCTAACTCTTCGAAAGGGCTTGAAGAGTGGATTCCACCATAACGTCGCATAATCTTCGTTTTAATTTGCTCCCAAGTCAATGAAGGAGTTATATCGAGAAGCATCGAAAACTAGTTTATCGTTGCTCCTTCCATACACAGTTCCGCCAAATTAATGCGCATTTTAGGTGGGATTTGGTTTATTCGGAAATAGGTCCTAGCCCTCATCACCCATCTTCTGGGATCTGTCCGTTGAAGGTGGGGAGTTTCACTTTTTTTAGGGAGGCAAATGGGTCGGCAAAGTGATTGGCATTGAGGTGATAGTTCAACCTCTGAGTTGATCCTTGTCCTTGGTGATTCCCAGCCCTTTCCGTTGTTGTTTTCCTTTGGGAATTGAACTCCTCTGTATTGGAAGGTTGTTTATCCAAATGTTTAATCCAGTTGAACACTTGACCTCTAAATTCATTTTCCTTCCTTTTATCTAGGTGGCTAAACAAGTTTGGATCTCGGTGACTGATTTTGTGAGCTCCTTTACACAAGCGGTTAATTCTCCTACCTTGTTCTTTGTATCTTTCAATCGAGTGTTCAAGGTTTGTAATCGAGTTTCCATTTTCCTCTCCTCTCTCTCATAATCGGCAGGTCAGACCAATGATAAACACAACAACAACAAACTCAACAATTAAAAGAAGGAATGGTAGCAACTGTGTATATTGATCTGTGAGGATTCAATTACAGCAAAGTATCTCTGTGTTGTATTACAAGCAAATGGAAATTCAAGAAAAATAACCTTCAGGGCCAACTACAAGGAAGAGTAGCCAAACACTCTGCTCTCTCCTTTCCCTGACTCAGTTCATGCCAAGTAAAAGCAATTTTTTCACATATCCCTTTCGCCTAAATAAAACTCCTTTATATACCCCTTGCCATGCTCTATTTCATTTTTCCAATCCTAACTAACTCTTGCTAGCTCACCCTCCACATCATCTTCTACCTTCTTTTTAGATCTCCTGGCATATGCTCTCCATATTGTGGGCTGGAATCTCTTCGCTGCTAGCATTCTCTTCATCAAAATCAGTCCATGGAACAAGCATAAATAGATTCACAATAAGATCAGATTACATGCTCTTTTCAATATGAATGTGAATAATTGACAAATTAATGCAGAATGAAGAAACCATAAGAATAAATTGACTATGTTTTCAATCAAATATAAAATTTATTAAATGATATACCAGGCCTCCATATTTTGGATGAGGTTTTGGTATGATTTCCTAGCACTTGTTTAGCTTATGAAGGAGCTTGTATGTTGAGTGATGTCTACAATTCAAATTTTATGGGTGTACTATATCTAATGCATTGACTTTAGAAAGCAACTGGTAGCTTTGGAAGATGTGAGGCATGAAAAGATGTCCAATTTTTTATATCAACTTTTCATGTATGCCCTACTGGCTTCAGTAACAAATATTTCAAGCATCACAAAACTGATTTGTGAATTGAGAGTCGTGATGGTCTATTAGAACAGAAACCTTAATGTAACAATTATAAAAAGAGAAAGAATCAAAAGAATATTGAGAGAAGGAATTGATTGATTTTATTGATAAAACAAGGACTAATACAATCCTCTTAGGAAGGTGAACTTCCCTCTCCAACAATGGAGCCTTGCTAAGAAGCAATAATTACGATCCCATTCTTAAAGATACCCCATCTCTCCCGAAAAAAGACTAATAAAGCAATCTCAAAAAGCAAATCCGTTTCTTTCCTCGTGTCCAGCTAGGATTGGGCCTAATTGACTCTGCTCACAAGGAATCCAGCTCAATAACAGAAATTATTGGTTTTCCTTTGCCTTTACCTTGATGCTTCTTCCTATGGGTGTAGACCTACAGTTTCTTTGGCCCAAAAGAGGTTTGGTCCAGCTCCACATCTTCCACTTCTTGTTCTCTATCATTGCTGCCCCCTTGAGAATCAATCTTGTCCTCAAGACTGAATTGTGGGTAGTCTCTTTTGATTATATATTCATCTTTCCATGTAGCTTCATCAAGATTCTTAGAGTGCCACTGGACGAGCCATTGTGGGATACTCTCTCCATTTTGTTGGATAATACGAGTAGCTACTACCTTTTCGGGCATAAGGTCGTCGTTCTGGTCCAACTTAACTCAGGTGGCAAATCACTAGAGCTTGGTTCCATTCCTACATCTTTTTTAAGCAAAGAACTGTGGAACACGAGATGTACCTTAGATGTGGAGGGGAGAAGTAGGCGGTAGGCGATTGGACCCACCTTAGCATCCACCTGATAGGGCCCAAAATAGCGAGCTGATAACTTTGGGTAAATCCTCCTGCTGATTGGATTGTTACCTATGGGTTTTCAGCTTCAAGTACACCCAATCACCCACCTCGAAGGAAAGATCTCTTTGGTGCCGGTCTGCCTTTGTTTTCATCTGCTGTTGGGAGCACAAAAGCTGCTGTTTGAGTTGCTTCAAAGCCTCATCTCTGTCCACTAGATCACGGCTTACTGCCTCCACTCGAACCTCTCCTGGAATGTACTAGATAACTGTCGGAGGGCTCTTTCCATAAACTATCTTGAAGGGTGTGGTTCCTGTACTCACGTGGAATGTGGTATTGTACCAAAATTTTGCCCAAGGAAGCCATTGGCTCCATGAGTGGGGCTAGTCAGTAGCAAAACAACGCAGGTACGACTCTAGGCAGCGATTGATAACCTTGATTTTGCTATCTATCTCGAGGTAGTAAGAGGAGCTGAATTTGAGTTGAGTACCATGCAAACGAAATAGCTCTTGCCAAAAGCGGCTCATAATAACTGGATTGCGATCACTTATAATCGACTTTAGAAACCTGTGGAGGCGGACAACATTTTTAACAAACATGCTAGCTATTGTTCTCGCTGTGTACGGGTGCTTAAGAGCCATAAAGTGGCTGTACTTGGACAACCTATCCACCACCACCATCACTGCTTCAAACTCCTTGGATATCGGCAATCCTGTAATAAAATCCATCGAGATGTCCTCCCAAACAGCCTGTGGAAGGGGAAGAGGCTGTAACAGCCCTGCTGATGAAAGGGTAGAACCTTGAATCTTTGGCAAACTGAACAATTCTTAACGTAGTCCTTGACCCTCTGTAACATCCTTTTCCAGTAGAAAATTGCCGGTATCCTTTTATAAGTCTTGCAGTAGCCCGAGTGCCCCCCTGTAACAGAACTATGGAATTCCTCTTATATGGCAGGGATCCACTTGGATGTAGATGGAATCACCAATTTCCCGTTCCTATGCAAAGTCCCCTATTTCGGCTTGTACTTCAAGTTAGAAGCCGAGTTGTCTTGTATTGCATGTTTAAGGGACAACAAATGAGGGTCCTGTTCTACTTCCTCCAGCAACTGACCACCATCGGCCCATGTAGGAGAGAGCTCGAAAGAAGCAAATTCTGCATAGTCCTACTGTCTTGATAGAGCGTCTTCCGCTGTGCTCAACCTTCTCGGCTTGTATTGAACCTTAAAGACATCAGTTTCGAGAGCTAATGCTGTTGGTCTGAGGTAGTGATGCGTTGTTACAGGAAGTGGTGCAAACGTTTTTGATCGGTGCTGACAATAAACTTCTTACCAAGCAGGTACGGTCGCCAATGTTGTATCGCCAAAGCTAAGGCCATCAACTCTTTTTCATATATTGATTTGGCTAAGTTGCGGTTAACCAATGCTTTGCTGTAGTATGCTATTGGCCTACCTTCTTGCATTAAGACAACCCCTAACCCAAGATCAGATGCATCACATTCCACAAAAAAAGATTTGCTAAAGTCCGGCAACGCTAACAATGGTGTAGCTGTGAGTTTCCTTTTTAATGTCTCAAATGCTGTTTAAGACTGTTCATTCCAATGAATATAGTTTTTCTTAGTCAACTCCGTCAACGGCTTGGTGATCTTTCCATAATCCTTTACAAACTTCTGGTAGTAACCAGTCAGCCTTGAGAATCCCCCAACTCCTTTGACATTCCTCGGTATTGGCCAATTTTGCACTGTATCAACCTTGGTAGGATCAACACTAACCCCCTCTTTTGAGATGCAGTGGCCAAGATAATCTATGTCAGTTTGGGCAATTGAACACTTCTTGGGATTGACTTTGAATTGGTTATCCTGTAGCACCTGCAAAACAATGGTTAAGTGCAGCAAATGTTCCTCCCAGCTCGTGCTATAAACCAGAATATCATAAAAAAAGGACCCTGTGTTGCAACCATGGTCGAAAAATGTCATTCATCACACTTTGAAAAGTCGACGGAGTGTTAGTGAGCCCAAACGGCATTACCGAAAACTCATAGTGGCTGTCATGTGTGCGGAACGCTGTTTTATGCTAGTCCCCTTCCCGCATTCGAATTTGATAAAAATTTGACTTCAAGTCTAGCTTAGTAAAGAATGTTGTCTCATTTAGCTTGTCCAGCAACTCGTCAACCATTACCGTTGCTTTGTTGAGGGCCTTGTAGTCGATGCATAAACGCCATGTTTCGTCTTTCTTTTTCACTAAGAGGACGAGGCTAGAATAAGGGCTCTGATTTAGCCAGATAATTCCCAGTTGTAGCATTTCTTCTACCTATTTCTGAATTTGTCTTCTGTATGTGCGGGTATTTGTAGAGACGGACATTGACTGCTTCGTGGCTTGGAATAAGCTGAATTGCATGATCATGCATAAGTCGGGGTGGAAGCCCCGTTAATGGCTGAAAAACGACAGAGAAATGATTTATGATGGACTCTATATCTGTCAACTGCTTCTGGGTTAGACCCGGCTTGGGAGTTGTTAGCTGGGGAAGACAACGATGCATCTGTTTCAAACTTCCACTGCCTAACCAACCCCGTAGAGCTCCCATATCTGAGAGTCCCCTATATTCCTGTCAACTGGATCTGCTTATCCTCTAATTCAAACTTCATCCACCTCTGATTCCAATTGTATATAACATTGCCCAACATCTTCAACCAGTCAATCCCCAAAACAAAGTTAATAGGACCCGGTTCAAAAACCAAAGCATCCAATTTCAAAGCAAAAGTCCCCAAATTCAGTGGAACAGTCTCACATTTTTCATTTACCTTTACACGATACCCATCCCCTGAATTGATATGCACAGGAGAAATAGGGACGGTAGGAAGGTTCAGGGATCTAACCAACTTACGAGAAACGTAATTGTGGGTTGCTCCAGAATCAACAAGCAAGATGATTGGTATCCCACATAGGTATCCTTTCAGCTTTAGAGTTCTTGGAGCCTGAATATCTCCCCTTGCTCTGAAGAAAATCTCCATGGCAGAACATTCTCCTTCCACCCCTTGATCCTCTCCATTTTTGATCTCCCTTATTTTTTCATTCTCCTATTCATCCAAATCTAGCACTGATTCATTCTCTAAAATCATAATTTGCAGCTCTCCCATACTGCAACGATGCTGCGGGGTATAAGGTTGGGTGCACTTGAAGCACAAGCTCAATCGTCGGCATTCGTCAATCTTCTTCAATGATAAGTGTCGCGGCCCTCTGTTTTGTGGAGCTTGCTGCATCCGATTGGGAGGAGGGAGCGTGCGTGGTGGTGGAGTCTTTGCGCCTCGGATGTATTGAGGATATACTCGATGATGGTTTCGAACTCTTCAATGTATTCGTCTACTGTTTCGGTTTAGAAAAGGGATCGCAATTCCTCATAGGGATTCTGGGTCCATCGGTTACCAAATCTTCCATTCAAATGGAGTTTAAATTGATCCCAAGTCAGCTGAGGGTTGTCGCGTATTGCCTAAGAAAACCAGTTTATAGCCGCTCCAATCATGCGCATTTGGGCTATCGAAAGTTTCATCCCATCAAGAGTCTGGTGGACGCTGAAATACAGCTCGATTTTGGCAAGCCAAGTTCGGGGGTTTGGTCTACAGAACTCCAGCACTTTTACCTTGGGTAATGACATTGTTCCTGCTCCAAAGTGATTGTTCCTTACGTAAGAGTCCAGGTGGGGTGTACTGGGTTGCCCGAATCTTGTTTGGGATTGGATGAAAACTCCCCTTGGGGTCTCAATACTGGCGGCTGGACCGCTTGTGGAGTGTTGGTCGTTTGGGTTTGTTGTGAGGGGTTGTTTTTCAAGTTTGTGCTGGAGTGCGGTTTCCATGTGCTCCAACTTTTCTTCTAGAAATTTCTGGAAAGCAGTTATAGATCGTTGGATTGCACCCAGAGTTTCTTTGTGGGCATCAACTTGATCCTGTAAATCAGCCTAACTTTGCAAACACGTTTTGGGTGGATCATTCATTTTCGTAATTTGGTGGTGTCGTTTCCCACAGACGGCGCTAAATGTTATAACAGAAACTTTAATGTAACAATTCTAAAAAGAAAAAGAATCAAAAGAATATTGAGAGAAGGAATAGATTGATTTTATTGATAAAACAAGGACTGATACAATCCCCTTAGGAAGATGAACTTCCCTCTCCAACAACGGAGCCCTGCTAAGCAGCAGTAATTACAATCCCATTCTCAAAGACACCCCCTCTCTCCCGAAAAAAAGACTAATAAAGCAATCTCAAAAAGCAATCCGTTTCTTTCCTCGTGTCCGGCTAGGACTAGGCCTAACTGACTCTTCTCACAAGGAATCCAGCTCAATAACAGAAATTACTGGTTTTCCTCTTTGCCCCTGCTCTGATGCTTCTTCCTGCGGGTGTAGACCTGCTGTTTCTTTGGCCCAAAAGAGGTCTGGTCCAGCTCCACATCTTCCACTTCTTGTTCTCTATCATGGTCTGTTGTTATGAGAGTTGATATATTTGATTGTGCTTTTTTGCTATCTGCATATAAATGGAAGAACAATTAGAGGAAGAAAGGATGATAGTTTATTTAAACTGAATAGTTACTTTGCTCTCTGAGCTTTAAGTACAGTTTTTTATGGATGAGAAACTTCTGAGTATGTCTCACAGTTGATGGCATGGCAGAGGGATGATATGCATTGGACTAAAGCGTTTTCGGAAAGCATTGGAACTTTTACACAACGTATGACTTATCTTTGCATATTAGCTCCTCTATTTTGATTATCCAATTACATCAAGGTTTTACTTGTCTATTGATCTTCCTAATTTCAGGTTGTGACTGCTCCCACGTCTTCTATAAATGCTATAGCTGTTGAAGCATACAAAAAATACATCTTAGTTTCTCTCATCCACCAAGGCCAGGTATAGTTCGTCATTTTCACCCTGCAATTAGCAAAAGTAATTCCCAGATTCTTAGGATTCTGAATAACTGAATTTATGTTTACTGGTCCGTTGGGAACTTTTCTTTTGTTTTTGCCTAAAAATTTTCTTTAGAAGGAAAAATCTCCCTATTACTTTTTGAGACTTGAGTACGAGTGGCAATTCTTGTGGGTGCAGTTTTCTACCAGTCTTTCTAAATATGCTTCTTCAGCAGCTCAAAGAAATTTGAAGAACTTCTGTCAGGTAATTCAAACAGTCGGCTTAGGGCTAAATTAGTAATTTACAATCTATTTTCCATTAGCATTTTCCTTGGTCCAATAAAATTGTCCATCTTTTTGCTGATGCTCTTGATAAAAAAGTTGGAATTTCTGTGTCATCTTTGACAAAGCTAACAAACGTACCATAAGCAATAGTTTTTTGAGGGCCATATAGAGAAAGCTTTCTCCCATAATGCTTGAACGGGTATTTTTGTTGGGAAATGGGTACTTCTTTTCTGGGTTTGGGGCTACTTCTCTCAATATTATATGCATCTCAATTCTTGAAAAAGAAAATTTCGCTCACTGCAATTTCTGCTTAGCATGCACAGAACCTGGATTGAAATCCAACTTCCATTGATAGGTTGCTATGATTTTCATGCTGGAAACTTTGATCAACCCGAATAAGTTCTCGGTTGAATCTAACATTAGATGTTCTGTTTTCATATCATTTTTATTACCTAGTACTTCAATATGTTTAAAGACTTGTATTAGGTTATCTGTAGTTCATATTAAGTACTATTATTTTGTTTTTGTTTGCAGAGATTCTGGTTTGGTTTTTAGTTGAACCACTCAAAATTCTTAGTTCAGTTCTATTCTTTAACACATTAGTTTTGTTCTTTGGGCAGCCCTACATCGAATAGGCAAGCAATTATAGCACTGGAAAAGTTACAGAATTGGAGACATATGTTCAGACAAATGGGGACAAGTTTGAAAGTGTGAGCAAATTTCAAATAACACAAATGGCTTGATCTAAGATCTAAATTAAGTAATCCCCTTGGTTCCTTTGATTTTCTAAAAGAGGCTTTGCATTCCTTTGCAGGACAATAATCTTGGACTGGTAAAGCAGGTTCTATCATCTATGTATAAGAGAAATATCCAGCGATTGACCCAGACATATTTGACACTTTCCCTGCAAGATATAGCCAGTACAGTGAAACTAAATAGCCCAAAGGAGGCAGAAATGCACGTGCTTCAAATGGTAGTTCCATTTTCCAAATACACGCACATAGAGGCTGGTCATCAAGTATGCAGGAGTTACTGTGCAACACTGCTCTGTGGTGTACTTGACTAGAAAATATTGTAATTGTTAATCTCTCATGTCATATGCTGTCCACTAACATTTTTATGTAAATTCAAGATCCAAGATGGTGAAATATATGCAACAATCAACCAAAAAGATGGCATGGTTAGATTCCTTGAGGATCCTGAGCAATATAAAACCTGTGGTATGATTGAGCATATTGACGACTCCATTCAGAGGTATGGTACATGTAAACTTCCCTTGTGCCTGCATTTTCCAATTAACTTTTGGGGACAGCACCAAACATATTTTAAATTGTTATTTGCACAGGGATGAATGATTGAGCATAGAAGCTTGGCATTGTCTATTTGTGTAGCTGAAAACTAGTAGTTTTCAGTTTGTCTCAAATATGTCGATAACTATTGGAAATACCTTTGATATTCCAGGATAATGGAACTGTCAAAGAAGTTAACTGCAATGGATGAACTCATGTCTTGTGATCCCTTGTACCTAGCAAAGTTCAACAAGAATTTGACTTTACATTTTCATTGTAACAAGTAATACCCAATCTTACAAATTGTCAATTACTGATCTTACGATCCTTTTGTTGTACGTCCAGGCTGGGCGAGAGCGCCGGAGGTTTGACTTTGACAGTGTTCCCCAGAAATTCATTATATGAGTGAAACTAAGATGCCTGAGGACGAGTGGTGGTTAATGGTGCTGGGTTCTAGGCCATGAATTTTGTTTTATCGGTTCCGTCTTCAAAGAGGGAATATATATTTTCATCCTTTGTTTCACTTAGAAAAGAATTAGTGAATGTGTTCAAAGGCCCCTTCTTGATCTTTTCTTATTATATTTTATATAGATGCTTCCGGCTCCATTTCGTTTTTCTCTTTTTTCTTTTTCTTTTTCTTTTTTTTTCAAGTTCTTTATTGAATAGTGACCTATGTGCTCAGCACTCAAATCTTTATGGGGACATGTTAGTTCGTCAAAACATTGCGAAGACATATCAGTTTGAATTAATTATAGGAACATATCAAAGTTTCATATTTGGTGCAATGGAGCTATAGAAGGAGATGGTTTTCCTCCTTGAGGCTTTATACTACTGGGAAGGATGGTCATCAATGCCATGGAAGTTTGTTTTTTTCATCACGATGTCAGATGAAGAAGCTTTTCTTTGCCACTATTGCCTTTATCCATATTATCAATATTGACGTTCGGAGTAGAACAAGTTTGACCAGAAAAATTGTCAAGGCGACTTTCACCATATGTGTTCCAGAAATGCTTCTTGCCACCAAATATCGTGAGCAATTGCCCAGCGCCTCCCAAATTGTTTCAAACCAACACGAATTCAAAAAATTTAAGGATTAGAAGCTTAAAAAAGAAGGATTGGGCTATTTTTTATTCTTCTGAAAGTGGGAGAAACGATAAAACTGATTATTAGTCAAAATTCAAGTTCGATTCATAAGTATACAGCCAGACTAGGTGCGAGAGTTAAAAACATATCCGCTATAGATCGAAACTATTCCAACAATGCAAGACAAACAAGAGGTAACTATGCTGAAGATTGGCACAATTTCAAATCTAAAGCATACAGAAAGGTGAGTTCAAAAGTAGAAATGATTCTACCACAATAAAAAGAATATCGCAACCCGAACTTTTTGTTCTTTGGTTTTTTCTTTTCTAATTCCTCAAAGAAAGCAACGAAACAATTCCCTGCTGGTACAAGATTTACAAGAATATCTCGAAAAAAGAAAGGGAAAATAAAAAGCATTCTGCCACATTGCACATTCTACCAATTTCAATGTACCGGAACTATATTACAGGAGTACAAAAGTATACATGATCAAACCTCTTCTCCCCAGAGAAAAAAAAAAGATGTGAATTAGTTTACCGGGGTGCTTCTCTCTTTGCAAATCATGTGCCATTCTTGGAGTACAGCTGCTTGAAGAGCCATGTGCTCAACCTCCTCTGCAGTCAACTTTGACAAGGTTTGGGGTCCTTTAGGTTTACCATTTTGCTCCCCATCTTTCTTTTCCTTGTTTTTCTTTTCCTTCTTATGTTCCTCTTCCTCTTCCTCTTCCTCTTCCTCTTCTTCCTCAACATCCTCTTCATCATCAGATGTTGGAGATTTTGGTGGTGGTTGAGCAGCTTTTAGCAATGCAATTCGTTCCATTGAAATCCTAAGCCTCTCAGCAGCAGTCTCCTTCACTTCATCTTCAGGCAGGTATTCCACGCCCCCATCTGTAAGGTCATCCAACCATCCCTGTAAGTCTGATTCAATCTCCTTGGTGATTAATGCATCGGACGCTCGAACTACAAATTTGCACATCATGGTCGTTGTTTCGTCGCCTAGGTCCACATTTCTACTAACTTCACTGGCTCCAAAAATCATCAAGCCCAAGAATCCTCCAAACCAAGTTTTTGCAGAATAACAAAGCTGTTTGATTGCAGAGAATTAAACAAGTTATTGAAAGACTTGTACATGTCTGGTTTCAACTTATTTAACAAATAAATCATTCTCAATCCTCTCGATTAAACCAATAATTTCTTTTCAAGGTTTTAGATATTATATTTTTTATGCCAGGAAAAGCTCAACTTCTTTCAAAAATTCCAGTTTGGTTAAAAAAGAAACAGAAAGAAGAAATAAAATTTAGAGACTAAAAGTTGAAGAGGTCTAATTAATAATTGTGGGAGAAACATTATCATCGAAAAAATTTGGTTCAAATAACACACAACACAACAAAAATGAGCAAGATACTAATGATTTCAAGCAACAAGAAAGAAGAATGCGTCCTTACCTGAAATCCTGCCACTGTTCGGATAATGTGTGAACAAACACGGTGGAAAGGCTTGGAAGACAAAGATTTCAATCCACTAAGGAAGGGAGAAGACCCATATTGCTGTGCAGCAGTAGCTTTGAAGCCACTTCCTTCGTACATATATGTGCCAGTATACTCTACTGCTGCTGGTAAACTGGGCCACAAGCGAAAGAACTCAACTGGTGATATTTTATGAGGCAACAGAAGTTCGGTTAAGGGAATTTTGTATGGCTGACACCTCAAAATCACAGGTTCACCCAGCTCTGGTCTCAAGCTTCTCTTCTGCCTCACAATTTGTGGATCCTCCTCAGCATAGTCACCATCATAATCTACAATTGCACCACTTCCATAGAATGGGTAGTACAATACTTGAACCCAAAGTGCACATCTCTCAAAGTGGGATACACCTACTGTCACACTGCAGAGTACTGGATCCTGCAAACATAATTATCAAGTATATAGAGAATACTTGTAATTGGAATTACTAGGGGGAAATGAAAGAAAAGTCCAATAATATTCAGCAACGAGGGGGCACAATACTGCACCTGTACTCCAATAAAATCTAAAGGAATGTGCAACCTCTGAAACACAGGAGTAGATAAATACATTCTCAAAGAAAACAGAGAGTATATAATTAATTATATCAAACAAATACCTTCTAAAGGTACAGAAACCACCAAAGAAACAGCTTTCAAACTCTTACTGAGATTTAAGGTTACTTTTGAAAGGAAATACTGAGCTGAAGAAAATACAAGAGCCGGAGTTGATGGATAATATTTATGAAGCCATTTCAGTGAGGTTTCTGTGACCTTAACAGCATGAATCATAAAAAGCTGGGTGACCATGGGAACCATTTAAAAAACACAGAAAACACTGAGCTAAAAGAAAACCTAAGAAAAAATTGGAAAAATAAAAGGACAGCAAGCAGTATAATATAATCTCTAGACCATGTACATAAAAAGATACTCTTAAAACCACAAATTGGAAACCATGGGGAATCTTTATGAGAACTTCAGCGTAGAAGGACAGAATGCAACATATAGTCCTAAATTATATGTATGCCTGGAAAAAAATAATCCAAAGACCACAGTTCAGAACCACGTCCAGTAAGAATAACAAACCGTACATTGATATAGGAACACCAAAACTCACTTTAAAAGTAGAAAAATGACAAATGAGGACACGAAAAAAGGAGAAAAAGAACAGTGAAATGTCTTTGCATATGTAGTTGAGTCAAAGAAGAAGATAAGTTTTTTGAGTAAATGTACTTGAAAACACCCGCTTGAAATACCTGTGAAACAAGATTTCTTAGTTGCCGTACAGCCTGGGGAGATCCATCCATAAAGTATAGGGCACCAGATAACCCAACCCGAACATCCACTCTATTGAGTTCAAGTTCAGTCAAATTCAGAACCTGCAGCCCATTCATGTGATTAGCAAATAAAAGATCAATAACTCCACGTCAAACCACAGACACCTAGATATAGAAAAGAAAAAATTGAGTGATTATAATGCTTTGAACCTTTTATTTTCTTTGATTTGCTGAAACATTAACCTCAAAGTAGACATGTGAATTCACCAACTTCATTTCATGTTACCACTGTCTCCTTGTTCGTTACCATTAAAATAGAGTACAATAGTGCATTGATCTTACCAAAATAGTTATAGAAACCCTTCCACAGGGAAAACACTAACTATATGTTGATTGTATCGTGTATGAATTTCCTACGAGTCATATCAAACATACACATTTCTGCTGTAACAATTAGGTTATGACCGTATCAGTTCCAGTAACCAATCATTCATTAGCTCCATCAATGACAAGGAGTTGATGGTGTACATCACTTAGAAAGCCTTCTATTACTGATTGTCTTATCATATAACATAGATATAATGGTAAATACAAAAACAAAAAGCAGCCCCATGCACATAGAGAACTATTCACCTTCAGATGCAAAGAAATCCTTCCATCACCAGAGTCTGCCAAATGATAAGCTTCAACATAGCATGGATCACTGCTCCCAGTCAGAGTATATGCAGCTGGCATAACCTTGAGTAATTTAGAATCAATCCCTTTTGTCAGCAAAATAGTTAATTCACTAGGGTCTGGCCTCCACAGCTCTAAAATGGCCTTGTGAACTAACCCTTCTAATTTTCTGTCCTGGGCAGCAGCTGCTTCATAAAACTGAACAGTAAGTTTGTGGTGGCTAAATGGATAGTCTCCCCTGGCTTCACTAACCCCAGCCCACCTGGAAGACAAACACCATATCCCAATGCCCATTACAAAATATGTTTAAAACCGTATATTTAAAAGAACACAAGTTCACGTTGTAGAAACAAGTCAAAACAAAGTGCTGCAAACACATGGAAAGAATTATATCATTAATGCAGTTCATTGTCATAGAACATCATGCCCAGAGTAAGTTGAGCCAAAAGAAATTGAAAAGAACCTTATTTGATGTAGATGAGAATGACTGTCTAACTTATCAATTGAATCTCATAAGCGATTGCATCAGAGTTGTAACATCCAGAACAAACTCTAATTTGGCATTATGATAAAGTGAGATGAAATGCACACCTATTTTCTGGATGACTTTGAACATATTTAATTCTCTGCAATATCAAACGGCTCTGATGCTTGTTGACAGAATCAGCCAACCCACTGTTTCTAAACTCTTCCAGCTCTTTAGTCAGTAACAGGCCTGCCCTAGGGTCACGTGATCCTAACCGTTGAGCACCCAGAAGAACTGCCTGGACATCTTGAGGCCTGTTTGATGTATTTGCAGAGGAATCAATATTGAATAGAACCTTGTGGATATTTGAAACAAGAATATTCAATGGATCCTCCGGGTCATCAGCTAGAAGTGGATCCAGGCCATCTAGATTTATGTGTTCTGCAATTGCCCAAATAAGGCGGGCACATACTCTTGGGGTACTTACCTGTTAAATAACAAAGTTAACAACTGTATCCATGCTGTATGTTAGATAAAGCAAATTATACACACACACACACAACACATATCATTAGAGCTTTGTTTGCAGGGCAAATATAAGTTGTGAAGTAACTCAATAGATTAAACAAAATATGTTACTAACACCTTGTGACCCTAGAAGGAAAAAGAGTCATATATGTTCTTTTAATTTTCAGTAATAAAAGAATTATTAACTTCTACAGTGTGATGCACTTTCACAATGCTCAAAGGTCAATACTTGAATTTAATCATATAAAAGTATTAATTTAGTGACATTAGCTAAAGTTAGTACTAGAATAAGCATCCTACAGCCTCAAGTGAAACAGCAGTAAAACCCAAGTTAGTTTTTAACCTTCCCCCCCTAAAAAAGTGATAAACAAGCCAGAGGTTCATATAACATTGAATTAACACCATCAGCTTGTAGATATGAATGTTAGATATGAATGTTTTTCTATTTCTAGTTCTATATGAACCCACTAACAGTTACAAAAGGCACATGACGTTTAATCCTCATAAGGAACTATATTCCACATTCTAAACGGGAAAGTAGAACTCAACAGCTGTTGGTAAGAATATCATCAGCTGTTCAATGACGTAAATCCAATATAAACTTCACAATATGTATCAGCATTAACTCGATGTTATAAGGCTGAAGAATGAACACTTTCTTTTTGGCATATGAAGTTCACATATTCTTGCCAACGAATATTGAAAGGATGAACACTTTGAATAATAGTGCATCAAAGCACAAAGAAAACAATAGCAAGCTACAATTGCATTTTAATGTTATGCTAGCACATGCAACATTTGGTTTTCCAATATCAGCACACATACCTCACGCAGATCCTTGACAAGTTGCCGTTGCAAGTTCTGCAGTCTTGTCTCGTTTAAAATCTGATCTTGAGAAGCACCGTCTTTAACAGTTTTTACACCTCCTCGAGTATCATAGATATGGCACAGCCTTACAAGCAATTTCAAGTAGCAATCAATGGCATATGTCCTGCCATCACAATCCCATTTGACACAAGGCCTGCAAACTTCCACTACTTCCAAAGCTGGCTCAGTCCAGTTCAGTGCACCATAACCAGTTCCATAAGCCAAAGCTCCAATCACTCTGCTCTCCATTCCTGAGCTATTTTGTTCAGGCAAAGGCAGGGACAACTGGAAGCTACTTTCCACCAGTGAAGCCACTAACTCCTCCCTAAATAAGCTTTTACTTGTTATACTATTGAGATCTTCCCTTATTCTTGCATCTTCGAAAAGTGAAGCAATGTCAGTGCCAGAAAGAGGTTTCTGCCCTCTTCGAACACTTTCCTTAGCAAAAAGGTCAACGCAAAGAGCTGTCCTACAAATACATGCTAAAGCATGCATACGATCTGATTCTGCTCTCAAATTTCGCACCATCAGCAGCAGCCTTTTAAACAATGAAACCTTCAAGGGTAAACTTCACATTATCAACAACCAATCAAAAAAAACTTAAATAAAAAATAAAAGTCAGCAAATCTTTTTATCAAAAATCAAAATGAGCCCTGAAATAGTTTTACTTAACTGTACAACATGATTGGAACCCATTTAGTTGATACCATTAGGCGATGTAACTCAAAAAGTAATCGTTTTTGCATTAATAAACAAGAACTTATCTCCTGATCCAGTTTTGCTCTCAAGTATAACAAATGAATGCCAAACTAACTTCAGCTACTCTCCCTATGCATACTAACAGAAACTAAGACGAATCTAAAGAACTAGTAAGTGTTGTTCTAGCTCATTAGTCCACCTATGAGATAAATGCGAAAGTTTTTATCTTTCCACTAAATAAAAGAATCGGACTTATACCTGCATATGAAGATCAATGAGGTGGAGATTTGTAACAACAGCTCGAACTATACTTTCCCTCGCAGAAGAGAACTCCTGTCTATCCCAAAGTGTCAAAATGGCAATAATGGATTGTGAAGCCCACTCAGGCTTGCCTCCAGGCACATCAGCCAAGTACAGCATGTTCATTCCAACCTCAAAAATCAAGGATGGATCCAATGAAGACGCTAGGAAGGGTGCCAAATGCGTGACAACGTCAGAAACCCCAACTAATTTCTCCGCATTGGAATCCACCACACCACCATTGGCCACATTGGCCGCTGCCTTGGAGACCTTCCTGATCACCTCCACGTTCCCAGATGCCACTGCCTTCACCGAGTAAACGAGAGGGAACACAGTCGCCCTAAAAGTCTCTACAGGTAAAATCAGTGATCTTGACATTAAAGCATTTCTTCTCTTCCAAACTAAATCCACCATGGAAGACACCCAAGTAGACCTAATCGCCAAAGAATTTTCGCTATCAACTAACTTATCACCAGCTAATCGGCTCATTCTCTTTGAATCGAACTCCTGAAATAACCTGCCGACTGATTCAAACGCAACTTTGGCAACATTATCAGATTTGTCCAACATGTTTTGCCCAATTCTCGCCCACCATTTGGAGACTTTATCGAGCAAATTCACATTATTTTCACACAAAGTAACCATATCATCACGAGCCAATATACAACCAAGGGTTTCGGTAATCGAAAATCGCAAATTATCGCTAGGAGAGTCAAAACAAGCGGAAATTTCATCATTGGCATCCATAATGAGTTTAGAAAGGGAGTAAGAGGGCATAGCAGCAAGAATGGAAACAGCAGCAGCAGTGACATCAGGATCAGGAAAGTGGAGATCGGAGCGAACACCAGTAGAAACAGAGTCCCAGAGATCAGCAGTAAGGCGGGTGGATCGAATTAAGTCAAAGGAAAGCTTTTTACAAACGGCGGAAGCAGGGACGGCAACGATCTCTTCGACGGCGGTCTTGGCAATGACGGAAATGTCACGGCCGGCGGCGGACTGTTGGAGCGCTTGAAGGAGAGCACCGGATTGGCGTAAAGCATCATTGGAGCGGAGGTCGGCTTGGATCTGAGCAAAGAGAATATCCATCTTGGTCTGTACAGAGAGCAAGAATTTAGGACTAATTTCAATGAAGATGTATTGGTAATTTAGTAGGAATAGGATCATTCCATTCCAACATCAAAAATAATTTTAATTTTTAACAGGAACGAGAAGAAGAGAAGAAGAAAAGAATAGAAATGGTCTTCTGCAGAACAGTCGGGGCCCAATCCAATGCATCCAACTCCACCGCATACAATTCCATGTAGATCTATAACTACCACAAGGCAAATTAACCATAGTAAATTAAAGGTTATATGTAAATGAATTTGCTTTTATTTTTCCATGTTTTGAAGGGCTTTCTTCTTCGTATTCATTCACATATGCAATCCACAATTTATTTATTTTTTTTATTACTCTTCCAAATGATTGCCGATTCAAAAACTTATTAACTTGCATGGACCCAAATATATATATATATATTCTCTCGAGATAATAATAATTTCATAAGCCGATAATTCTCCTGACTTGGTAATTTCATAAAAATGGATTTCACACGCTATAGTGCTATTGATTATATTGGATTTATTTGAGAACAGAACCTTGCTGATTAAGCAATTTCATAGAACTATATAATTGATAGTTTCTTAATTTCTTAAATTTTGCAGTGCATGTTTTGTTTGCTTAATTATCTTCCAAACCACCACCTCCACAAGTGACAAAGGCAATGCAACTTGTTCATTATTTTCGTTATTTTACTATTCTTCTGCTGCATCTTTTGATTCAATTGCTTGCGTACCAACAACACTTTTTTGTTCCTACTCCTTTGATTCTTGTAGACTTTGCTTTGATAAAAACAATTAAAGGAACTCCTACAACCCACTCTTCCTGGCTTTGCTGCTCACCATCACAAACGTGGGCATAGGAAACTGAAATTTCAGCACTCAAGAAAGCAAGCTGTATCTCTCATATCTGAGACGAGTAATTAAAAAAACCGATTCTGGGATAATATGCAGTCAACAGTACCATGTTGAAAACAACTTGTATGATCACAAGCTAAATATATAATTTTTCCAACCAAGCCTCAAACCAATCGGTTCTTTCAAAATATGACATCGTGATATCTGATGTAATTATGCAAATCTTCGTAAAAGTGAACTTTTGAACATGTATTTTAAGGTAGGACTGATGGTACAGCTCCAGTTTCCTAGAGAGACGGATGGATATATTTTGGATCATATTTTTTCATTGCTTCAGATCTTGGAAGTACCCCTCCCAGTAACCCAGTGCTTGAACGTGAAGTTCTCTTCAGATGAAATACCTGAATTTTATAGATTTAAAACTGGACTTCATATATATTTTTGAAGAATTTAACATATTCGCAGAGATTAGCATATGATTTTCCAGAGCCTGAGCACTTGAACTTAAAAGTTCTCATCAGAATTCACCAATTTGGCTGCAAACCAATTGAGAAAACAAGACAAACAGAATGACAAAAAAAGAAAAATAAAAGATCTAAAGAAGTTCACAGAAGGAAAAAAATGCCATTTTGCCCAAGAAAGTAAGTGATTCACCTTCTTTGGGTTTGTTATGACTGCATTTTACCATCTATCATCAATTATCAGAAACTTTTTGGCTTCCAAAATGATAAATGAGACTTCCAAGACAGCCCCATGTATACTATTGAGATATTGAGACAGTAAACCTTAAATAAGAACTCAATGTACCGACATCATTTGGCTCTCTTTTTCTAAACCTGATAAAACTGAAAAATAAAACTCGTTGTCATCAACTTAACATCCCATTTTACTGATTCAGACCCAAGGATCATATTTTCAGGAATACATTGCACATAAATTACCTTAAATTCTATAATGGAAAATACACAATGTAAATCGATTTTACCGATCTCAGCAAAGCCTGTCCTAAAGATAATTACCCATTGCTAAACATTGATCTTTTAGTGGACTTCACGATCGATTTCGAAGAGTATGCCTTTTTAAATGCATCAACAGGTTACCATCAGATCCCCATGAGTCAGGAGGATGAGAACAAAATATCATTCGTTACTCGCTTAGCGATGTACTACTACAAAGTAATGCCATTCGATTTTAAAAATGTCGGTGCAACTTATCAAAGGTTAATGAACAAGTTATTTGCTAATCAAATAGGTCAGAACATGGAAGTTTATATGGATGATATCATTGTTAAGAGCAAAACCTCGATAAACTTACCAAAAGAACTTAAAGAGATGTTTTTAACTATCAAAAAGTTTGGTCTCATGTTAAATATGAAGAAATGCATTTTTAGAGTTTGGTCTGAAAAATTCTTAGGTTTTGTAATCTCTAAGAAGGGAATAGAGGCTAATCCAAGCTAGATTAAGGCCATATTATATAAAGAGACATCGAAGTCAATCAAAAAAGCATAAATGTTGAATAAACAAATATAGTTCTTTGACGATTCATTTCTTGTTCAGCCAAATAGTGCCTCCCACTCTACAAAGCACTGAAAAATCTGAAGAATTTTGAGTGGACCTCAGAATGCCAGTTGGCTTTTGAAGCTCTAAAATAATTCTTACGTTCTCCTCCCCTACTTAGTCGATTGTAGTTAGGAGAAACATTATTCATATATTTATCAATTTTTGAGGGGGCTATCGGCTTGATTTTGGTTAAGGAAGATGGCACACAACAATTTTTAATCCATTACACCAGCAAGATTCTATGAGCGAACTGAGATATCCAATTTTATAACAACTATCTTTGGCCTTAGTCACTTCAGCCACAAAATTACACCCTTTTTTCGGGCACACATAATAATTGTTCGTACAAATGCTTGTCTTAAGAAAGTGATGTAGTGGACAAATGCATCTAGAAGAATAACTGAATGGGTAACTTATCTAGGCAAGTTTGGTATTTGATATGAACTCAAGTTAGCAATAAAGGTTCAAGTTTTAGTTGATTTTGTGGTCAAGCTACATACTCCTCTAAACGAGCCACATAAGATGTCCTAGAATTTGCATGTAAATAAAGTGATGTCCTTAGAAGGAGCTACAGTTGGAGTTATTATATCAATTTCAGACATAATTTCTATTCGGGGAATGGCAAGGATATCTTTTTTAGCATCTAACAATATTGCAGAGTGCAAAACACTTTATTTTGGATTACAGCTCACCCTTAAGGTAAAACTAGACTCTTATTCACTCTAACTCTCAATTAGTGGTCAGCCAATTGCTTGGAAAGTTTGAAGCTAAAGAGTAAACAATGGTGAAGTATCAAGATCTCATATCAACTCTACTATCTCAACTTGAAAAAAGCAGGAGTTTGTGGGGTATTGAGCAGATACCTCAAAAAGATAACAAATGAGCTGATTCTTTAGCCAAACAAGTGTCTTTATATAGCACTATCCAAAAGGTAGATATAATATGGGCGATCATTGCTCAGCCATCTTACAAAACTTATTCAGTTCAGCTTAATGAGCAATAGACTGATGGTGTTTATCGATCTATCAGTTCTTAGATACAGGTGCTCTTTCAGAAGACTATATCAAAGCAAGAAAAATTATTTGATGATCTAGCCTTTAAACTATCTTAGAGGGAAAATTGTGTAGAAGATCTTATTCACATATTATGCTTGGGCTTGAAATAAGGTAATTATATCCTTAGGAAAATTTATAAGGGTGCTTAAATAATAGCTTCGAAAGCCCTAATGCAAGGGCATTACTAGCCAAAGATAAAAGTTAATGTAAAGGAGTTAGTGCAAAAATGTGATAAATGCCAGCGGTTTGGAAAAATCATTCATTAGATGTCAGCTTGGCAAACCCCGATATACAGTCCATAGCCTTCGGCACAATAAGGAATAAACATACTGGGACCTTTTCCATTAGCTATCGGATAAAGAAAATTCTTGGTTGTTGCAATATATCATTTCACCAAATGGATTGAGGCCAAGCCTTTGGCAACTATTACTCCGAAAAGCATAATTAAGTTTGTTCAAAATTCATTATCACAAGGTTTGGCATTTCACATACTTTTATTATTAATAATGGGAAATAGTACAATTATCAAACTTTGAGGAAATTTTGTGAAGAGTTACATATTCAGTACAGATTCACGTCGGTCTATCACCCATAATCTAATTGTAAGATTGAGGTGATTAATATGACTCTTGATGAGGTTAATGAAAAGAGAGCATGCCTAATTTTGAGCTATTGTATGCAAACAACATATGGCATTATACCATGATTGCAAGTTAAAGCTTAGAACATTTCATGTAACACTACAAGAAAATTGCAAATTAGCAATGAAAAATGTCAATTTTCCGTTGCTAATCAAAAATAGCAATAGAAAGTAGCAACGAAAATTTTGGTTGCTAATTCGATGGTTGGTATTTTTAGCAACTGACGGAAATTAAATTCCGTTGCTAAATCTAACCACTAACATTTGGTAAATTGGTCAAAATTAGCAACCGAATTCAAATTTCGTTGCTAAATTTAGCAATTGAATTCAAATTCTGTTGCTAATTTTAGCAACGGATATTATTTTTCCGTTGCTAAATTTAGCAACCGAAGTTGAATTCTGTTGCTAAATTCAGCAACTAGTATAAAAAAATTTGTGACAGTTTTTTTTATTGCTATTTCATCACTACTATTATTACTAATAATTAATCTCACAAAATACATAAAATATTGAAACTTAAATAAACAATCTAAGGCATTAAATAAGTAATTTTATTTATCTAGGTCTTAATCTAAAAAAAACCTCAATTAAGTGTGTGTGTGTGTGTCTAAACATATATTTTTATGCATCTTCAATACTCTTGAGGCCTGATATAAGTGAAAAACATAGTGAATGATTCTTAAATTTACAAACAAGCAATGGGTTATTATTATAAGTATGTGGAGACATGTCATGATAGTTTTCCAAATTTAGACAGAAATGCAATACTATCCTAGCCAGAAAATAGACTGAAGAGCATCATAAACAGAAAATTATTTATGACATTCCAAAATGGTTGGATCATGACCTAAAAATCTTTAGGGGAGCAACCAAATACTAGAAAAGTCCCGGTAAAGTGACACGGAAGTATCTAGCAGACAAACTATGATTTGCAAGTATAGCCAGCACATAGTATCATAAGGAGTGGTAGACACAAAAGAAACTGCAGTATATAGCAGCAAATTTTCCATGGTATGATAATTAATTATCTAAAGAGGTAGCAGTGCAAAAATTTGTAAGCATTAATCTGCAAAATACAAGTCTGAACAGATTATGACCTTTCCAAACACAAATCCAGTGCAAAAATTGCATCTTCAATCAAATAATGATGTACAAGGCAACAATTAACCATTCATTTTACTTACTCTTAATGGAAGCCCACAAGTTCAGTAAAGTCATGAGAATCTTGGATATGAGCTGGCAAAACATTCCATTGAGATTCTATCACATCCACCTAAAACAATGGGACAAGACATTTTTATGATAAATAGATCTCCAAAATGTTAATCATAAACCATTAGACAAAATGTTGTGTAATCAAGCTATGTGCAGTGGTAGTGGGGCATATCTTGTCTGGTGTAAGGAGACACACCAATACCCCATCCGACACTCAGATACCTTCTGGTTGCAAAATATACAGCAGCACAAGCTTACATGTATTTCAAAAAATTATCTCTAAAGCAGTCGCCAATATATTCCATTTGTGTTCTTTTCAGCCTCGGCAAATACTGGAAGACCCTAAGGTACCTGGAGCAGGCTCGAAGTTAACATGGATGCAAAGGGAAAAGGAAATTATTCAGCGATTGCCAATCCTTAAGTTGTAATAGTTCCTTTTTATACATATGTAAAGGAAAGAAAGAGAGAGAGAGAGAGAGAGAAGAGAAGATAAGAGAAGAATACTATCCAAAAATAACATTATTATCTTACCTAGATAGCACTTCTTGGGTAAAAAACAATTGTAAAGGCCAATCAACAGCATATTCAAGAGCAATTCCATCCCAGCCACTAAGACAATCATACTTTTGGACGAATTAGCAAATTGTATTACTCTATGGCAATGGATGCATTAGAATCCCATTTGAGATGGCAGCTTACACCTGCAATGACTCTGCAGGTGTAAATAAGTTTTCTTGAAGTAAATAAGTTTAAAAAGAATAAAAAATAAACTATAAAAGCAAATTAAACAAGACACTATTGACTTGTTAGGTAAAAAGGCATAGCGGGTATAATAAGTAATCATCAAAATCCAAACTGATGATGGGTACTGTTTATTAACATAGGGTCAAACTTTAATGGGAAAAAAGAAAAAATATTCTATTCTCAAAATGTTGATGTACTGATCAAGCCTACTATAAAAAAACATGTCCAGGTTCACTTGAAGATGTAATTTACATAAACAAGTGCATTATCAGTTTACTTCACGTTTGTGGCTCCACAACTAAAAAACATGTCCAGGTTCACTTGAAGATGTAATTTACACAAACAAGTGCATTATCAGTTTACTTCACATTTGTGGATCCACTACTAAACTCTCATTATAAAGAGAATCAATGTTTGTGCTAAGCTGATGTAAAAGTTACTGCATTAACAAAATCCCAAGGTTTCAAAAAAAAATAGCTTAAAGAGAATTAATTATTAAAACATATAAATTCAAAACAACAAAAAAATAGTAATTAATAGTTCTAATTAAGTACCATTAATTAGAGAGATATGTTTAACCTTTGTAATGACAATATATTAGCATAAAAACTAACAGTGCAAAAAATCCATGACACAAAGTCATCAAGTTTGGAAGCATGTCATAATCATAAAGATGTGCCTTCCACAGCAGTTCTACACAAGCTGTAGAAAGACCTTTTTTAAGTGACGCTCCAGGAACATTTGAGTGCCTTCTTTCCAAACATGTCATCAATGAAATGAATAAATAACCAATACAAACTAATTTAAGTAACAAATCAATTTCTCACATATCCAAATAAAATTACGCGAACTTAGTCCCCTCCACTTCTTTCAAAAAGATTTGAAATTTTTGCGAAGTAGTTTGTTGTTTCAAGATCAACCTGTTTCCTACAAGTAATATTCTAATCATAAACATGCTTGACCAGATATAACAAGGAACATAAACATATAATCAGTGCCAAAGTATCAATATTGAAACCGAACAAACCAATACAAGTCCGCATTAACTCAAGTTTTACTAGCTATTTTACCTGATAAAAGATGGTTGTGAGTCTGATGCAATTTGATGCTTTAGGAATTTTTTTGGTTTGAAAGTTCCATCAGCCTCATGTCCAGCACCAGAAATGCTTTTACAGACTTGAGACTTGTCTTGGATTTGCACAGTCATTGAATCAAGTATGTGGATAATTAGCAGCCATCATTAGTTCTATAGTGAGTTCTGGTTCAATCAAAAGTTTAGTCTCCTTTCCCCTAACAGGCCAGCAGTAATTCCTCGTCAATATAAAGGAAACATGCAAAAAAATTTTGTCAAGCCTAAAAGAAATTAAGTTAACTACAACCTTGTTAACTTAAACGAATTCAATCAAAGCTTCATTCCGTTGAAGCAATCAATTGCCAATAGATAAAGAAAATAAAGGTTTTGTATAGATCATCTAGCAACTTATGAATACTTTACACTAATGGTTGTGTGCAAATGACACCAAAAACTTGCCCCCTGCACCAATGAATACTTTACACTAATGGTTGTGTGCAAGGAAAATACAAGTTCTAATGAACTTAATTTGAATCACAACTTAAAAAAAAACACACGGTTGATAAACAGCAAGAAGCCTACTTGATCACTTATGTTTCAAAGGACGCATGCTATGATTTTGTTCTTCATTTGTTGCACAATCTAACAAGACACAGAAGTAACACAAAATTGCATCTATAACAGAGCAGGCCTAAGATGAGATGCGATCTAATATGAAAAAGCTAGCCTATAAGTTGCTCATTCATCCGCACAAAGTATGAAAGAGACAATAATGAGCACATCAACAAAAGAATTTAACCAAGGGAAACTCCAACTCTCTTCCAGTTGAAAACACCCATGAAATTGCCTGCAATTCACCTCTTGCAAGAGCTGGTTTCAAAATATTAGTAGCATCAATTGCACCTTCTGCTGCTCCAGCTCCAATTAAGGTATGCACTTCATCAATAAAAAGAATAATTTCGTCACTATGTTGGAATTTTAACTGATTACTTGACTCACTCAATTAGATTTTGCTCTATTAAAACTTTAAATCTGAAATATAACTAATACTTTACTTCAAAATAATTATTTATTTTCTCATATTAAATTGTAAAAGTTTTCAGTGCCAGTTGAATGGAAAGAAAGAAATTTAATAAGAATAAAATAAAATCAAAAAGTAAGCACTAATTTGTTTTGACTTTTGGAAGAAGAATGAGAAGAGGAGAAATGGTTCAATAGATTAATTAATGATAGACCAAGAATAATTGATTCTGCAAAATGTCATGCAGGTTGACACATGGCAAATTAAATGCTATAGATATCAATAACATCAAATAATATTAAATTTACTTATATAAAAGATTATAAAACATTATAAATAGAATCATAGATTATCATTTATAGTTCACCCAGAAAAATACTAATTAAAAATGATCATCTACACGTATCCCAGAAAAATGTTATTGAAAAGATCAAATGAAACCACACCATTCTGTTACAGTCTAAGCCCGATCCCAACCCCTGTTGAAAACACCTTCAAAATTCACTACCATTATCACAAAATGGACAAATTACTGAGTCAGTTTTAACAAATTAAAGCTACGGCATTAACCAAAAACATTAATAGTAAGCTTTTAATTGGGTATAAATAAGTGAATTAGGAAATTGATTATTACGGCAGTTCCAGATATAAGGCAACGGAAAGATAAAAGAGAAGTGAGGCAAAGCTTATGAGATAGAAAGATGGGAAATTGAAAAGAAAACAAAACCTAACGACTGAGACTGCTCTTCCTTATTAAATTCATGGTAAAAAACCTGCAAGTCCAACCCAATTGTCTAACCTAACATGCATGAGAAAGATAAGCTGAACATCTTTGATACAGTTGTTTATAACAGTATTTTAATTGACTCTCATATGATGTTGAACATAGATATCTAGTCCCCACCGATCTTACTGTCGGCCAATTTGTTTATGTGGTGAGAAAAAGAATAAAGCTTAGTGCTGAGAAGGCAATATTCATCTTTGTGAAGAACATTTTGCCACCCACAGGTTTGTAGTATATAAGTTGTTCTTTTAATTATCATATTTGTTTCCATAAAATTATTTTCTTCATATGATTGGCTGAGTTATCTACTATTTCTGTTATGACAGCTGCCATGATGTCCTCAATTTATGAGGAAAATAAAGATGAGGATGGCTTCCTATACATGACCTATAGCGGGGAGAATACATTTGGAGAATCATTCTAACTACACTATAAGTTTAAGTAATGTATGCAATAATTAAGAGTTTGAGAAGACATGGTATAAATGTTTGTAAATTCTTAACCTCTGTTCTTACCTTGTACCGTTAGACAGCCAATGGTGAAACTTGCAATCATTCTGGTGCTATTGAAGTGCCTTCAGGGTTGCGATCTGGTGCTGTTGTCTCAGTTTGTGAAACTTCCTCAACCTCATTTGTCAATTTCACTTCATTACAGTTGGTGAGAAACGACGCAAAGTTGGGGGAGAAAGCAGAAAAACAGCTACAACTTCTGGATCTGCAATCAAGTGACCGACTAGTTAAATATCCAAAAAATTCCAAATCCAGGAAGATGAAGTTGGCATTGTAAAAGAAAACCATGAAAAACTAGCTCCCTATGAACCAGATGATCTTTTATGCGGTGCTTGGACGGGAAGAACTCACCATTTTGAAATTGTGTCGTATGTGACTGTGAAAGCTGAAAGAGGCGGAGGCAGTGGAGAAAGAAGAGAAATGGCAAGCGGTTAGGGTTTTTTTATATATAAGATGTTTTTATAGAGGATTTTGGACCGTCGGATTTAGGGTTTCTTTACTGATAATAATAATAATAATAATTTGCTTCCAAAAAATTAAGAAAGAAAGATTCCAAAAAATTTAAAAAGAAAAAATTAATAAAGAAAAATTAAAATTAAATTAATTAATTTTAAAGTTCTAATTTTTAATAAAAATATAACTTATCAAGAATATTTCATTCAAAAGGTATTCAATAATTGATAATAAGGTAAAATAAAATATATTAATTTAAAATATAAAATAGCAACCGAATATGAATTCCGTTGTTATTTTTATTAAAAATATAAATTAACAATGAAATTCTATTTGATTGCTAATTTAGCAACGAAATCTGATTTTCATTGCTAATTTGGAACTGAATTTTTCTATTCAGTAATTTAGCAACCGAAAATTCCATTGCTATTTTACCAATGAAAAAAAATTTTGTTGGTATTTTTGGTCCCAAAAATTTTCCACATGCACCGCAAAATACCAACGAAATTAATTTTTTGTTGCTAAAATTGCAACCAAATTTAAATTCCGTTGCTATTTTAGCAACGAAAAAAATAATTCAGTTGGTATTTTTAGAGCTAAAGTTATTCAGTTCGTTTCAAAATTTTTCTGCCAAACGTTGGCGCCTTTTTAGCAACGGTTTAAAGGTTCCGTTGCTAATTTTCGTTGATAAATTTTGGTGCTAATAATTTCCTCCACTTTTAGCAACGGAAAATAACCAAATATATTTTTGTTGCTAAATCTGTAATGTTTAACCAAATTTAGCAACGGAATCAATTCCGTTGCTATTTCCAGATTTTCTTGTAGTTTAAGTGAACTCATTCTCAAGAAAGCCATTGAAACACAGACCGCAGCTGGTGTCAATGATCTGAGTCATAATTGGGTAGGACCATATAAAGTACATGAAGTTGTGAATTTTAGGGCTTATTACCTTAAGGACATGTTCAAAAAACTTTTACCACACCCTTGGAACATTTTTAATTTGAAAAAATATCATCAATAATGCTTAGCTCAGTTGGGCATATTTGCTAGTAACAATTTTTATTTTTTAACTCAGTTTGATAATTTCACCAGAGGCACCTTTTGTATTTTTAGCTTAGTCGACAGTTTTACCAAGAGGACTTGTTGTTTTTTAGCTCAATTCGATAGTCTAACCAGGAGCACACTTTGTTATTTTAGCTCGATTTGGCAATTTTTCCACAAACAACTATGTTAAAACTCAGCTAGATAATTAAAACCATAAGCATATTCATTAATAATATAAGTAGCTTAGTTTGACAGCTTAAACCATGAGCATACACATTACTCAACTATTTATCACAGCCTTAAACATTTATCAGTTTGTTACCCAAATTGAAGTTCAACATTTTCTTCTTAATCTCTGATTATATTTATTTGAACTAGTTTAGAATATTGTTTGTGATACTTAACTTGATTACTCATTGACTTATTTTTTCCAATGTAATATAAAAAAGAGCTAAAAATATAGTTTGAAGATCAGAGACCATTGAAAATTGAGAGAGCTAATATTATAGTTCAAAGATGTTCATTACAAGAAAAAAAATGGGGGTTGGCCATTGGTGCCAACACCGACTACACAACAAAAAGAAAACCCTAACTACTCTTCATCTAGCTCCACCTCTTTCATCCAGGCAATATCTTCATTAGGGTATTTCTCTTTAACACCATTTATAATCTTCATGTATAGGAGATGCACTTGTTAGCTACTAAGTGTAAGGCCAGATCTTCGAGTTTAACACATTTTTTTCTTGATCTCAATGCAAGTTTTCTCCAGACTAGCTTTATTAGCTCAAACCTTCTCTAATTTAGCCTTGGAAGCTTGATGCTCCTCTTTCTCTTTTGCAAGTAAAGCCTTTACCTTAGTGACCTTTTGGATAGCTTCCTCAGTTGCCCTACTCTTGGATTCAACTACCCCTTTAGCCTGAGCCTCGGCCTCAATAGCCTTTTTATCTAAAGTGTTACCTGTCTGCTCGGCCTTTTTGATCTTTTTCTTCTTCAGATCAGTCGATGTTTTCTTTTTTTTCTCTCATTAAGCCTAGAAGCTTACTCATTTTTCTCATCATAGCATTGGATAAAATAGAGCTTTGTATAAAAATCATGCTAGTATATTTCAATCAAAAAAATTAAAAGAAGATAGAGCTCTGAGAAATACCTCGACTTTATGCCTTTACAAAACTGCGGATAGGCGACCAACTTGTAAATTCAAGTAGGGCACCACCTCATTCGATATGTAAGTGATTAGCGAGCAAAAATTGTTAAAATCGGGTGTGACTTGCAATGAAGACTGCTAGATTCTGTATTGGTTTCTTGAAGGCCCGCTTTTAGGGTCTAAGGCCGGATCGAGGCTCACTATAACTCATAAATTAGTTACATTGCAATAGAAAGGTTTTTGGCCAAATCTATTATTGATGGTCAACATATGAAGGTGTCTAATGTGTGCTCAAAGAGGTAAGTGTCACGAAGTTGCCATCCAACAGGATGCTGGAAAATGATTCTCAACCCTTTTGATGTCCAAATAAAGAATGATGTTCGAGCATCACTCTTACTTCACATTTGGTTAGGTGTTTCTTATAATTAAGTTTTTTATTATTAGTTTGCTATCTCCCTTCTCACACGATGCATTGCAAAATAAATAAATAAATAAACACATCAAGCATACATGAAAAAAGTTTAAATAAATAAAGCGAAGAAACCTACTTAACTTATTATATAAGCAAATCATCCCAAAATCATACATAAAATGAGAAATTAATTAAGTTTTTTGAACATGGAATCCTTTATACATGATTTTAACAAAATGAAAAAAGGGAATAAGGGCCTTTGTTAATTTTATTAAAATGTAGGATGAGTGATCCCAATTTTGGAGAAAAATATACTATTCTTTTATTATGTTATTTTGCGCTAGAAAATTGAACATTGATCCATTTTATTTGAAAATAAAAGTTAATTAAATAAAGATATTTATATGCTTTTTTATACTTAGCATGCCAAAAAATCTTTTTTACTAAATCATTGCAAATCCCAAAATAAATATATCCAAAAAAAAAATCAAATACGAAAATTAAAGCATAAACAAATGAATACATAAATAAGGTAATATAAAATAAAATAAAACCTAAATGCAAATAAAAAGAGGGTTAAGAAGGAAACAAATGGTGTACGACTTCCAAGGCAAAATCATCTTCCCTTAAACTTCAAAAAATATACAAAATAATTGGCTCACCAAAACATAAGAAAATCAAATAAATTAGTATATTAAAGTAAGAAAATTTTAAACTAACTTAAAATAATCACAGAATAATCATGCTAAAAATAAAAACATGGATACATAAAAGAAATCATACCCATAAGAATAAAAAATTGAATTTAAAATGAAATTGAACACCAAAATGGCCTAAATTAACAAAGAAGGCATTAAAATATGCTAAAATAAAGGGGAATAAAGCTATGGATGCCCTGAACATCAAAAGATGCCCTAAGTAAAGGTGAGGGATAGGACAAGAAGAGGAAATCATGACGTCCCGTCTATTGTGCTGATAGATGGCCATATGTGATACCTTTTTTCCATCTATCACATGCACTTCTAAGACCTTAAAACATGCCAAATTTACATGAATAATGATAAAATATGGTTTAACTCATACTAACACAGGTGAACATGCAAATATGGAAGATAAATTAAACTATATCAAGATCATTAATGGAACATGTACACAAAACTAGCATGCTATTATACATCTTAGGCAATCATCAAGCAAGCATAGCATTCACACAAACATTGCAAATTCACACAAACATAGCGGAAAATACGCCGGCAGCAAGGAGATCGGCGAGGGTGAAGGTGGGACATTCAAGTTCAGATCCCGGTCAACTCCGGCGGCCGTTGGGCGCGTGACCACCCACCATGAGATCCTCGGGCCTGGATCTTCAAGTGGATAGTTTCGGTGTATTTTCCGGCGAGTCTCCGACGAAGTTCCGGCGACCGGTCCGGCGAGCCCAATGATGGCAAAATGCAAAAAAATGCGAAAATCGACACTAACGGGTATGTGAATACAAACTACCCTTAATTTCATTTAATTTTGAATTTTATGGTGAATTTTATATTATGTAAGTATATGAATTTAGGAATTAATGGGAAACAATTTGAGTTAATATTAGAAAATAATGAAATAGCATGAAATGGATGAGAATAGAAGAAGAAATTAAGTAATTAGTTTGGGAAGCTAAGTGATGCCTAATGATGCACATGAAAGTATTAAATGAAATATGGTGATTTTATTATAAATTAAGTGCAAATATAACATCCTAGTTGTAAAAGATATGTGATATGATGGAATTAAGTTAAAGATAATATATGAGTATGAAATTATAAATACAACATAATGGTATGTGTGAACAAACATTGATGTTAGAAACATAAATAACATCAAACAAAGTATGAAGAGATTCATGAGCGTTAAAAATTAATATGTTAGTTGAATTGTATATAGTGATATATGAAGTGAATAATTGATATAAAATAGTACTTTGCGTATAAAAAAAATGTTATATTAATTTAGAGAAGTATAATTAGAATAATTCAAGTTAACTAACTTATTTACATAAGTGCACTAAAAATATATATACATATTTAGTAATGTAACATGGTGTGACTATATATATAAGTAAGCAAAAGAGTGAAATAAATTAATAATGTGATGAAGTGACGTAAGATGAATAGTTAATAAATTGAGTTGAAAAATAGTAGAGTAGAGCACTACGGTGCCTACAATAGTAAATGATGTTGTTGATGAATCAACGAAGGAATAATGATGAAATGAAGTTATTAAAGATAAGGGAAACGACCGGTATCCTGGATATATATATAATGCTAATACATGTAGATACTAATTAATGGTAATATTATGTTTGCCCTTAGTAAAATTAAATAGGAATTGGGGTAATCGGATAAGGTTGGCATGCCAATTAGGGAAAATTGTAATGCGGCGCCTTGATGTGTAACATCGGATTGGATGGCTCCGAGAGCTGAATCCAGTGTATGTCATTTAATTGGGTTGTGGATTGGATGGCTCCGAGAGCTGAATACACAACTGCATTTATATATAAATACATGTGTGTGTGTATGAAATTATATTGAATTGTGGATTGGATGGCTCCGAGAGCTGAATCCACAACTGCATTTATATATAAATACATGTGTGTGTGTATGAAATTATATTGAATTGTGGATTGGATGGCTCCGAGAGCTGAATCCACAACTGTATGTGTATAAATATATATATAATTGCGTATATTGACTGAGAAAAATGGTTAAAGGGGATTGGATGGTTCCGAGAACTGAATCCCCCGATTATATCCCGTTTATCTAGCTTGTTGCAATTCCACTGGATTTTTCTAGGGGCAAAATGGTAATCTTGTATGAAATCGAGATGAAAGAATAATTATGATAATTTGGATGCCATAAATATAAATAATAAATAATATGAAAAATAAGATCAATGGGATGAGTAAGAGTAAAATTGTAATTACGTGATAAAATAAAAGTAAATTGGTTAGTTGGACCAAAAAGAGCAATACGAAACTTAACTTGGCTAAATAAGACAGAAAGGGGCAAGAATATAATTAATCAAAAATTAAAGGGTTAACTTGTAAATCTACCATCTTTGAAAAATTAAAAGAATCAAAATATAATTTGTACATTGAAAATTCAATAAAAGTCAAATAAAGCCAAATGAGTTAAAATATAAGTTAATTAGAGAAAATAGTAAATTGGAATATTAATATAGCAATTAGAGGAATCAAATTTAATAGACAAGTTACGAAGGATAAAATCGTCAATATTAAAAATGTTAAGAATCAAAATGTAGTTCGTCACCATAAGAGAAATTTGGGATCTAAATTACAATTTATGCACGTAATTTAAATTAAAGGATAAAGAAAGTTAAACCAGTTAACATTGTGATCAAAATTAGTTAAGTTAAGGAATTGTCAATTTCGGAAAAATTGAGAAATTAATTAGGGAGGGATAAATGATAAAGAGATCTAAAGTAAATTATGAATATATTAAGAATAAATTATAGATTTATGTAATAGAAAGAGATTACAAGAATTTGATTTGAAATTTTCTATTTAGTGAGGAAAGAAATGTAATCAAACAAGAAAAATATATAATAAAGATAAAGACAAGTAAAGAAGGTCAAATGACTTAATCGAAAATAAATAGCATTATTGACCTGATTATTAAAGTGTAATTAATATCAAAAGAGAGAATTTGAATGAATTTTTATAAATAATGAATGAAATCATAATATGGTCAAAGGGATGAAAAAAATAAATAAATGAAATATGATATTGTGGAATGAATCAAAGAATGAAATTAAGGGACAAATTAAAAGAAAATAATAAGTTCATGGCGAGAAATATTCAAGGAGAAACGAATGATAAACTAGTAGCTTGAGAAAATAATTAACGAAATATTGATCTAGCTAGACAGAAAATTTTAAATTCTAATTCAAACAGAAGCAAGAACTTAGTTGAAATTATATGAGAAAATGAGAAAATATAGGAAAATGAAGTACGACAAAATACTAAATAGCGATGGAGAAAAGAAGGTTAGTAACAGAATAGAAATGGAACGTTACAACGAATGAATGTTGACTAGTATAAATTTACTGTATAAATTATAGTGAACCCATAAAGTAACAAAAGAACGACAATTTAAATAAAAAGATAGGCAAGGACGAATAATTAATAATAGGAATTGCAGGGATAAGGTTAAGCAAAGAAATAGACTTGCTTAAGTTAATAGAGATTATAAAATTGAAAAATAAAATTTAATCGAATGAAATTTTGAGTAGTTGTATCCACCACTAAGCGACAATGTTGCTTAGCGTGCGGTTGTTGACTGCGCGCAGGAAAAGAAGATTTCGGGATGTGAAGAAAGAATTGTCGAATGACATCTATACATAAAGAGAATGGGATCGCATAAACTGAGGTAAATAAATTTGGACTCATAGATATATGTGTATATCTGTTTAGTATCACTATTTATGAGATATGAATATATGGATAAAAGTAGGGTGTTACATATAGAGTTGTCTACCCCTTTGAATCAATATTCTTTTTGGAAGATTTTTGAAAAATATACATTTGTGAGGAGTCAGTGATAGCATATTCCATTATCACTTTTCACTTGTAGATCTATCTTGAAGATACTACAAAATAATTCTTTTCCTTATCATTTGAAGTTAAAACAACCTTTTGGATTAGTAGGTCTATCTTAAAGACACTATAGCATAATTCTTTTCCTCATCTTTAGAAGTTAAAATAATCTTTTGGATTTGTAGGTCTACCTTGGAGATACTACAACATAATACTTTCCTTTATCATTGAAAGTTAAAAAAACTTCTAGATTAGTAGGTATATCTTGGAGACACTACAACATAATTCTTTCCCTCATCATTGGAAGTTAAACAACCTTTCGAATTATTCCTCATTCAATGTGCTTCAATTTTATACTACGATCTTGGTTTCAGTCATATGGATCAATCACTGGTAAAGTTTCTCACTTTGTCTTTAACCATTCCCCTATCTAAGGGAGATAGGGATGTATTCTGACCATCTCTTTTAAATTCTTCCAGAGTTAGGAAATATCTACACTTCTTTTTGCTATGCATCTCTTTTGATTTTAACATATTCAGATGGCTTCTTATAGCTTTATAGGTGTCTTGGGGCTATGATTGAGGAAAAGGAATAATCACAAATTATTATGCATTCACCCTTCATAAATACTCTATCCTTCTGATCTAGATTAGTGTTGGTATTCATTCCTCATTCATAAAAACTTTATCCTTCTTATCCAGTTTAGTATGGATATCCATCAACAAGTTTCTCTATTCCATAACCAAATAATATGCTCTATTATAACTTTATGAAGTGTGTGAAGCATGTGCTTCTTAAGAGGGCTTTGAGTGCCTGTAAGAAAAAGTGTGATACTAGTGCCTTGCTTATTGAATTTATTCTTATTAATTTTACATTTACCATTTTGGTTGATTATGGTTGATTTATTTTTTTGTCATTCATCTTGTTACTTTATCCGTTTCAATTGCTTTTTGTTAATTTTGATCATGCATCTTATTGTTATTTTATCATGTATCCTATCTTTTGTTATTTTTACATGCATTTTTCTTTTTTTTTATCATGCGTCTTATTTCAGATATAACAATATATCAATCATAAATAAAGCATAAATGAAACATAAATAAATGCATAAATAAATACACGTAATAATTCTTATATACATCAAACCATATAAAAAAAGGCTCCCAAAAGACTCTCTGAATGCAAAATACAACTATTGTGAGGGTTCTGGTGCCTTATAGTAGGATGGTTCAGATGGAGGATGAAAGGCTAAAGGCCTGAAGAGGTTTATATGGTGTCACTGCCTGTGTTGGTACTGGTGGCTACTCCTCTTATTATCAAAATTTAAACTCGAATCCAAGTAGTACGGCGGATAGCAGCTATAGAATCTATGCAATCACTCCTGTCAGATGCTCTAAGCTTTCTCCCATCCTATCCCTAAAATTGCTCGAGAGTACTGCTCTAAATATCTCATAAGATCATTCCTCAGGTCTTTGATATACCTCTTTAGCTGCTTATCAGTCTCAATCATAGCATGTTTTCTCGAAAAACCTATATCTTAATACGACCTATTTGATCCCTGATCTAGGTAATGGAATCTCTAATAACCCACAAAGATTCATCAAACCTTTGCCCAGCCGCTACCATGTTTGCTCTAATATCTTGTACATCAGTCTTTTGTCGACTTTGTATAGACTACACTAGGGCCATAACAGATTGTATGGTGTGATCTTATCTTTGGATAACCTATTAAATGGTCTAGATATATGCCTTAATGGCAGCTAACCTCCTTAAAATATCATTTAATAGAAGAGTTGATGTTGGCTAAATTAGTGGCGGAGATGTGGAAGTAAATGCCCTCAGATGGCCATATGGTGAGTACCTCCTCGATCCCATGAACGGTAATGGTCATGGTCTAATGAGTGATCTTAGAGGCAATGGAGGTAGACGTGATCCACCAAGCAGGTCATGCAAATCTACTTATATGTCTATCTCAAAGTTAAAATCTATGCTTGCCCTCTGGCTGATCTTTCTTGCCTATTGGTTGCTCTAGCATGATGGGATCCAACTTGTAGCTCTCTCTGGTCTCAAAAATAGTTAGTAGTTTATATTTCCTCTTTTACCCCTATACTGGCTCAACCATCCTTTGTAACACCCCCAAATATTTGTAATTTTCATGCATGACATGTGTAAGGTGTGAATATTTAACTTAGGTTTTTTTAAAGGAGAGCGTTACATTTAGCCCACAGGTCCCAGGATCGAAACCTGGCTCTGATACCATTAAATGTAACGCTCTCCTTTAAAAAAACCTAAGTTAAATATTCATACCTTACACATGTCATGCATGGAAATTGCAAATATTTAGGGGCGTTACATCCTTAGACTGAGAACAGTTTATAAATCCATAAAAATGTGCTTCTAGAGTGCTCGATCAAAAGTCCTCTTTTCTATGCCTAAATCCAACAGTAAGTGGGTGACTACTCCTCCTATACAAATCTATGATGTTGGCTGAGTAGCTACTTTGAGTAAGGTGGAAATGATCTCATGTGTAATATGAATCTTTCTACCTATACGCATTGCCTATAAGCAAACTATGTTGACCATGTTCATTGATCCAAGACTATCGGTATAACCGAAATAAGAGGTGAATAGAACTCTCTGAATGTATCAAAGCACTTGCATGGCCAATATAGTGTTATTAGCTACCTTAAAAAGCGTAATGGCTACCTAGTGTTCTTTCACTACCCCTCTCTTTGGAGTCAAAACATCTAGTCCCACTAGAAGCCCCATGGCCTAAATAAAATAACGGTATGTAATGTTATACTGGGTATCTTGTACTCTGAATATAACCACTCTTTCTTTTGTGTCAGCTCTCTAAAAGCCTCCATACTATAGGTTATCCAAGAACTCCCTAGTGACATCAGGATAAGTATGAAAAGATAGAGCAAAGAATGTTATCAATCCTACAGCAGTTAATAACCTATTGATCTCATCAGTTATGTCTATAAACTACAGGAATTGCTGTGACATGAACCTACTGGATTGATATTATACTTGAGATAAGGTCTGGTATCTCTTGGCCTAACATGCAATCATCCACCCTAAAGTAGGTGGGGCCGATGATAATTGTGAATTATATTACATTTTTAGTGTGTTTTAAGTATTTAAGTTAGTTACTTTAGTATTAATTTTGTTAATTTATGTTTAATTAGTTAAAAATTATGTTTTGAGGTTTAATTATAAGTTTTTGGTATTTTCAGGGCTAAATTGAAGAGAAAAGTGTTAAATTGAAGAAAGGAGAAGTTTAGGGGAAAATCTATAGTTTTGGAAAAATTTGGCAATTTGTGTCATAAGTGGTAGCAGCTCACCACTCAGCTGAATGTTTAATCACTCTCCTAAGTATTTTTGGTTACTCACCTATGAAGATTTTCACTCACCCATAAAGGCAACCCAATTTCTCCAGTAGGAAATCACTCTTCCAAGTGAGATGGTCACTCGCCCAAAGAAGAAAGTCACTCTCCTGAGTGATTTTGTTCACTCTCTTGAGTGTTTTAGGAAAAGTAACGATTTAAGTCTTCCTTTTTGAGCAAAACTCTTCTACAACTTGGATGAGGAAGTTATAAAGGGAAAAACTTCTTCTTTGGCCAGTATAATTCAGCTATAAAAGCAAGATAAGACACCAAAATGAAGAGAGAGCTAGTTAGATGTAGAGCAAGCTAGAATTATGAATTCTTTTTTAGTTTAGTTTTAATTTTTTTTAATTAATTGCATAGTAGTTTTAGCTTAGTTTTCTTTTTTTTTTCAATTCTCTAAAAGATTCAAGCTTTCTATTGAAGTCATTAGGAGCAAAGTTTGGAGCTTCATGAGTATTGCATCTCTTTACTTTAATTATTCTTTTATTTTCATTATGTTTGGTAAGTAGTTTTTCTTCTTTTACTAGGAAAAATTGAACCCTTATATTGTCATTGTAATGACTTTATTTTGAGCTTTAATTCAATGCAAGTTTCATTATTTCTGAGCTTTGGGCAACTTCTTATCTTTGGTTGTTATAGAATTAATGATTAACTTATTTTAATTAATGGTTAATGATTGATTTATGCATGACTATTGGTATGCATATTCTTGGATTAATGTATTAGTATTGAACCATGATTATATTCTAAATTAGTTGTAATTATATGTTGGTAAGAGTAGATTAACACTAAGAAAAGTTAAAACTAAGAATAGATCGAAGTTAAGTTTTCTTGCAGAATTTGATGCTTAAAAAAGAGAATTTGATGCTTAGAATGATAGTTTTGCAAGAGATATCTGGCTTTCTTTATCTAGTTTTTTCATAATCATTTTTGTTACTTTTTTTATTTAGTTGTTGCAATGAAAATTGAGGTAGATAGTTTCTTTAGCGAAAGTATTTCAGTTATTGCTTTGTTGTTTTATATTGGTTTAATTTTATTTTTTGTTTTGTTTTATTTTAGTTTAGCTCTTGCCTTTAAATCAAAAATTTGGAAAATAATCTTAGATTAATTTAATTCAAACATAGATATTCTTTTTAGCAATCCATGTTCCCTTGGATATAATATTCAGGATCTTAATCTTATTTTTCTATATTACTAGCTGATCTAGTACACTTGCTAGATACTGTTTAGCTGGTGTAACCTGTGCTTCTTATCATGACATCCTATAAAAGTTAAGTGTTAGTTTTTTAGAATTACCTTGTTTTGCAAGCAACAACAAAAATTAAACTCTTAAGGATTTTGGCAAAATTTCGACAGTATACTGACTTAAATTGACACTAGCTAACCTATACCAAAATATACATTAAACACCATAAGATAATTACAACACCCTAAGCCTATCAATAGGCATTCTAGAAATCATGTATGACAATCGAGGCAAATTAAAATTATGAATATTTACAAAATTTTAACAAAATTTTGGCAGATTCCATTAGAAATGTGCCTGTCTCATGCACAAAAATCATTTAAAAATGACAACATAGGCCATTAATGGCCAACGAGTATGTTATTTGATTTATCCATTGCTTATTTATATTACACCCAATCTCAAGAAGTCAATCTCGTTCTAAGTTTGCATAAGAAAAATAGATATCTAAGTTTTATGGCTCAACTAAATAAATTAAAACTTATTAATTCAACCAAATAATTCATTTAACTCAAGCAATAAACTAAACACCACATTCTATAAAATAAAACATAGGCAACAACAAATAGAAAAATTAACTAGGCATGTAAAAGCCAATTACACTCAAAATGTATTCTTTATGACTATTGCATTTACAAGACTATCTAAGTCACACAAATAGCAGGTTATCCATAAAAATGAAATCACAATCAAATAAATATAAACTCATCGATAAGCATAAAGTAAAGCAATAAAAAGAAACATAGAGGGAAACAATAATGCCAACCTGGAATAAGCAAATTAAAAGACTTCTAAATGCAAAATAAAGAACTCCTTAACATGCTTTGGCTCCTGTGAAATTTTTGTGTAAGCAGCTCATAAAATGGATAAAAAAAAGAAAAAGAAAGAGAGAAAATTATTAAAGAAAACCTTCAAAATTGCTATTAAGGGTGGTTATAAGAGAGAGAAAGAAAGAGGAAGAAAAAAAGTTATTTTTTAAATTTTCGAGTGATAGACGGGCAAGGCATCTATCGCAAGTAGCATAAGCAATAATAGTAGTAGTAACAGTAGTAGCAGCAACAGTTATTGTATATAGGTTAAAAAAGAGATAACTATGTTTGAAGATAAAAGTAAAAGTTGAGATAGAAATGCAGGGCCTGTTTTATTATTATTTTTTAATTCTTTTTATTTTTTATTTTTTACCAAAAACTGCAACAAATTTTTATGTTTTTATACACTAACATTTATCGACAGTTCCTGCAATTTTAACGTTTCAAACTGCAATAGTCTATTATATGTAGAATCATGTGTCAATTGCAGTAGTCAATAGTAGTAGTTAGTAGTAGCATAAACAACAATAATAGTAGTAGCAATTGGAGCCGTAGCAATAGCAGTAACAACAATAGTAGTAGTAGCAGTAGCAACAACAGTAGTAGTAGTAGTAGTAGTAGTAGTAATTATTGTTATTATAATAGTAGTAGCAGTAGTAGCAATAGTAGCAGCAACAAAAATAGTAATAGTAGTAGTAGCAGTAAGAGAAGCAGTAATAACAATAGCAGTAATAGTCGTAGTAGAAGTAGTAGCAATAGCAATAGAAATAGCAGTAACAATAATAGTAGTATAAGTAGTGATAATAGCAGTAGTAGTCCTATTGCAGCAGTAGTAGCAGCAATAATAGTAGTAGTTAGAGTAGGTATAGAAGTAGGAGTAGCGGTAGCAGTAGTAATAGGAGTAGCAGTAGGAATAAGAGTAGTAGTAGCAGTAGCTAGAGTAATGGGAGTAGCAGTAGTAGTAGCAATAGTAGTAGTAGGAGCAATGGTAGTAGTTAGTAGTAAGAGTCATTAGTAGCTGCAGCAGTAGTAGTAATAGTTATAAAATACTCTAGGTAAGCTAAGTCGGTTGATGACCTACAACATTATCCATGATGTTTTAGGCTTCCAATTAAGCTAAGGATTTTGAATTTAAGTGACAAGGAGGAAAAGACAATTTTGCTAGCAAGAATTGGAGGTTGATCAATGAAAATATTTTTATTTTAATTTTTCTATGTGATTATAGTGAAATAAATAATGAAAAATGAAGTTAATTTTTTTTTCAATTCTACTAATTTTCTTTCCATTTTTTCTCATTAAATAAATTTAAACTTTCATTATGCTAAATATATTATTTCTACACCAACAGCCATTGACTCAAATAGATATAAATCTGAATTCCTTTAAATAAAATTTGGATTTGAATCCGAGCACATATACTTGGTGTGGCAAATTTAGTGGTGCCGCCACTGCCTTACCAAAATAATCAATATTACCTAAAAAATTTCACTTTACTCAATTATTTTTTTAGTTTTTGCTTCTTTATATAATTTTTTTTATACTTTTTTGTATGCAAAAAAAGTAACCTTAACACATTTTAGTTCTAATTAAAAAAAGAAAGAAGGAAATACTACTAAGATGAAAAGGAAAAAGAGGAAAAGAAAAAAAAAGGGAAGAACGAATAGGAAGTAGAGGAATTATGTGGGTTCCATACTGCTGTCATCATTCTACATCGCTGATGACCCTTCGCAGCCGCAATCATCGACCACACCATCGTCCCTCCCCTGCTCCGACCCCCCTCCTTTTTGAATTTGGAATTTTCTCTTCCTTTAAATCAAAAATTTTTCGTTTAGTTTCAGCTAGCTCTAGTGTCGAATGGTGACACAGACCACACCTATAAATATTTGAAGGTGAGGCAAACCTTTTGATATTCTCTATTTCTTCCCACTCATCGATAATAGGTAGATCGAAGATGGATATACCAAGGCATTCCAGCTTGGATTCCAACCAAACCATGTCACGTCAAGGCGCATGACCACTTCAAACAAATTTATGATAGTTCGAACTTCATCCTAACAGTGATGGCACTTCTTTGGTGAACTTCTAGTGATCAGTGACTGGCACACAGACAATGATTCCTATAAAATTGAATCAAAATTAGAGGAGAATGGCTCCAAGATTTGCAATTAAATTATTCCTAATTGTTATGATTATATATGCATATTAGGATTAGGGAAATTGGAAAATTTCTTACATATTGACCAATTGATATTATAACTATCAAATTAGGTGTTATATGAATTAAATTGCACGGTCAATTGATTCAATAACTAGTATAACTGATTTTTCCCCTAATCTCAGTATAATATGTTTAGGGGTGACTTGGAAAAAATTGCATGTGTAACTGACCAATTAATATGACAAATATGATTAAAATCCATAAGAAAATAATTGGGATGGTTGATTAAACAAAATTTAGGATTTGGTGATGTATTGGATTTATGTATATTAGAAAAAATGATGAAATTCATTATGAATATATTGTGTTGATGCAAATAATGCTATCGGTACATTTTTAAATGAGAATATACATTAAATTTGGTAAAGTGCCAAATTGCTATCGGCTATAGATCGAGATGATTTTGGTGAATATGGTCGAATTTTTTTGTTATTTAATTTGAAAGGTGGAGATTGGATTTAGATAACAATAACCTTGTCTAATTTGCTTTAGATAGAAGTTGCAATTGAGGTGCAAAATTTCTCTCATTGTTCTTCTTTCTCTCTAATTTTCAAAAACCCTAAGAAGAATAGGTAATTGAGGGGCAAAATTAATGAAAGACCTTGAAATACCAAAAGAAATTCATGATATAATAACAATTTCGTTGCTTGTTCTTCAAAAGAACCTAGAAAATGCAAAAGGTGGAAGAACTAGAGGAGAGGAGAGAGTTTTTTTTTTTTGCTGACTGAATGGATAAGTAGGAAAGAGAGAAATGATATGTTGCAATATGATTGGTGGCCATTTGTTTCATTATCCATGTGGCTTTTTTATTTATTTGAGGGGGAAATCACACAACAAAACTAAGTTCAGGGGCAAAAACACATTAGAAAATTGATTTCCAAGATAAAATGGGATAAAAAAAGTTGAAGATAAAATCATCCCATTTTTAATAGTTGTGGGACAAACAATTACCTTAGTCTTTATTTATTTATTTATTACCAAAAGTGAGTAACAAAATAACTTTTTCTAAGTATAACAATATGCAAAAGGTACACATATTTATTGTATATGAAATGCTTATTTTTGAATTAATTAGTGTTAATTTTTGAAACCTTGAAAAACAGATCTTATTAAATATTCAATTTAATAAAATCTAGTAGCTTGAATAGTGTTCATTTTTGGAATTTTTAAAAGTAGTAACAAAACACTTAATTTTAGAGAAATAGATTATACTTTTTTGGGGAATATAATGTTTCCTGTTCATTAACATTTTCTTATCTTTGGACAAAAAAGTTTATTCATCTCATCACTTATGATACATATAAAATTGAAGTTGTGTTTGTGTTGATAAAATTTGTATAAAATCAAAACTTTCCATACAGTACGCAATTGGATAAATATATATAAGAAAGTCTAACTGTAATTAAATTTGCTTAGAGAAAAAAAAACTTAATTACAAGAAATTCTTATGCGATATATAAAAATTCGCACCAAATGCAAAAAATACAAACCCAATACGTAGCAGTTGAATTTGAGATGTTCTCGACCTCCAAAAGTAAGATGAAGCCACTAAATCCTTCGCATATTTGATTAGATTTACGTTTTGATTTGTACTTCCTCCGTTTTTTTTATCAATTACTTTTGTTACTTTCATTAGGATTAACAAATAATAAATAGATTTAAAGTTAGTATTAAATTACGTGATTAAAATTAAATTATCAAATCTGATTGGTTCTAACTTTATTGAAAAAGAAAAATAAATTGAAAAAATAAATTAAATTATATTGAAAGTTTAAAAGTGACAGATAAATAGAATTTAAATTTTATTTTAAAGTGATTGATAAAAAAAAAATGGGAGGAGTATATCATAACTATTTGTACTTCATTAAAGTATTAATTGATTATGGCACACATAATTCGGTATGCAGTGTATGCAGAATGTCGCGCATTTCATACCATTCGATCATATGAGCATCACACATTACATTTAAACAGTGCGTAGTGCGCTCACATACATGTGAGTCGAATCTGTCTCCCCTGTTTTGTCAGTGTTGGAATCGAGACTTTCGCATGGTTTAATATTATTTAAAAAAAAATATTGGACCATTCTAGTCTGTCCACGTGTCTACCTGAGGTAACGTCAAGAACGAGAAGCTCACCAACTCTGACGGATTGAATAGTGACAAATCTCTGCAACAGGAAGCGTTAGTTCAACTATATCTTTTTCTTTTCTTTTTTTTTTATTTATTTTATCAATAACGGTAGTTCAACTCTTCTTTTTAAGTCTTCAGACCATTGTCATTCACGATCATTTCCCGCACTCTCTTCCACCTAAAACATTAGTCCTGGACCAATCTCTATCAACAAATATGATTACGCATTTATGACTATTTCTAAGATTTTATCTAGGCTCATTTTTTATTCAATGGATTAACGTTATCAATTATATATATAGGATTAATTTCACCAACTGGATTTAAAATAAAACTACTTCAATATTACAAAAGAATTTTTTGTAAAAAAAAATATTTTGATTGAAACGATATTACAACGTAGTTTGGCAAGAAAAATGGAATAGAGCTTCTGAAATTATAGATTACAAGTTTTTTTTGTTACTTTTAAAATGACTCATTGATAACGGGATCAATCACGTGTAATATTTACATAATAAATTAGCGTATTACTTTTAAAATGACTCGTTAGTGATATGACCAACCTATTTTTAGAAGAAAAATGTTTATATATAATTTTCACGTGGACTTGCCATGGCATTTTCCTAAAGGGGTTTTTACAAAAACGATGCAAAAAAAATTCATGAAAAAAATTTCATATTTGCACCATCACATTTTCCTATCTTTCATAAATACTATTTTTAATTTTTTTCTTTTTTAATTGCTATTTTTTATATTTTAATTTTCAAAAATATCTCACTGTTTACTTCTTTATTTTGCATTGGTTTAAAAAGATAAATAATAAATACAGCTTTTTAACTTTTAATCCTGAAACGCAAAAGATCTAAGAGAATTTAGAATGGAGGAAAAAAAAGATAATTTGCCTGCCAATCTTTTTTTCTATGACTAACTCTTTAACTGACTTCAGTTTTTACATGCATTTTGGCTCAATGATGCTTCGATATCACTTAGATTTGGAAATTCATTCGATAAAAAAGAGCTAATATTTTCTTGAAACTATAACAAAGGATATTTACAACCAATCTGAGTGCTTCTAATTGCAGGCAACATATGTTCAAATCTCAACTTCGATCTGGAATTTGCAATCCTACCTATCGAGCCACCACTTCTGCTTCAATTTGTTAGTCCTAAAATGCTACCACCGGCAACTGCACCAGAACCAGCTACACTAACATATCACTAACACTAAAACTCGTATATTCATTTTTATCATGTGGACACACCTTGGAACAAATTATTGTAAAATTAATGTATAGATGAAAAACACATGTTTTCCATTTTTATCTTTTATTTAACAAGCTTTATTTCTCATAATAAAGAACAAATTAATTAGCTAAATCCTTACAGATTTATTGATATTATTGACACCGCAGGCCTTGCATTTCTAAAAGTCATTTTATTCTTTTATTTTGAATTGAAATCACTTAAATTATATAATTATTTATTTTCTCAACAACATTTAATTAATAGAATTAACACATACTAAATTCAAACATATGCTTACCCATTTGTAATAACATGTATAACTGCCACTCGCTTGAAGCTATAACAAAGAATTAATTATGAGAATCTCAAAAAATACAATTTATGATATTTTGTACATAAAAAAATTACATTGTATGATCTTATATATATATATAATATAGTATATTTTCTTGTATACATAAAAAATACATTATTTTTTATTTTGTACATAAAAAATATAATGTATGATATTTTGTACATAAAAAATACAATATATGATCTTTTGTACATAAAAAAATACAGTATATTTTCTTTTACAAATAAAAAATACAATATATGGTCTTTTGCAAATAAAAAATACAATGTATGATCCCTTATAAATAAAAAAATATGGTGTGTATTTTTTATACATAAAAATACAACATATAATCTTTTGTATATAAAAAATACACTGTATTTTCTTCTGCAGATAAAAAATACAATGTTTGATCTTTTGCAAATAAAAAATACAGTATACTTTCTTTTGTAAATAAAAAAATATAGTGTATGTACATAAAAAAATATATTGTATGATATTTTGTATATAAAAAATACAGTGTATGATTTTTTATACACAAAAAGATACAACGTATTTTCTTTTGTATATAAAAAATACAGTGTATGATCTTTTTTTACATAAAATATAGTATTTTTTTGTACATAAAAAATATAGTGTATTTTCAATATATGATCTTTTGGATTTTGGTATACGTAGTATATCGTGTGGTATACCAAAAGTTATAATTGAAATTTTCTTTTAGATTTTGGTATGCTAAATGGTATTTTGCTCTTATGCATAATAAATATTAATGTCGATGTTGCTAGCCTTAATCATAACAATCTTGATCTTCCTTACCTTTTAACCTCCTCCAACAAGACTATGTTTATTATTGTTCATGGATTCAGTATAACAATGCTAAAGTATTTTCTTTTCATACTGCTTCGGATAAAATGAAAGAATTAAATGATCCTAATAATATTAATTCATCAGTGACCATAACTTTTTAATAATTAATAGAATATTTACAATTGTTGTTTCATTTAAACACATTGTCAAACTACAATAGCTTTTCCTTTATAACTCTTAGGAATATTTTTCAATTTAGGTCTTCTAGATTGTGCTTCATATTCACTCTCAACCCCTTGCAGGTTCTTTGTCCACCCATGATGGTATAAATAGATTGCCAGTCTAGCCCAATGGATTTTCATATTGAAATTTTGAGCTGGAATCTCCTTATTCTCTATGAAATACTCAGCAAATGATAAAACAAAAACATCACAATCACTGCAACCACAAAATCATATAAATTAAGATAAATTTTACTAATTTTTTTTCTTTTTTTTTTAAAAAATGGTATCGGAATATACCTTTGTTCTTTTAGTAGTAACCCCTGCATCTCTACAATATCGAAAGGATCAATCAATTCCTTTGTTGCATAGGCCCCTTTATGAAAATTAATATCCCTTCGACTATCATAAAATCCAGTTGCTTCCAAAAAATAAGAAAGCAAAATACTATATGATCTTAACACATAATCTACTAACTCTTTACTTGTTTTTGACCTCAAAGAATCATATACATATAAACACCTTTCAAGAAAAGACAACCTAACTAGAATCCAACGCCATTCTTTTTGTACATTGATAGGAAACAAAAAATTTTTACAATCAACCCATGGTCTACCACAAAATAAATCGTATCCAAGAATGCAATCGGAACTCGATTATTTAAATTCACAATAGACGGGACATTTCCTTCAAAAACTTTCCATATAGCATCTGCAACGTTCGATCAAAAGAATTATCTATTGTTGCAAAACTTACTTCTATATGTTCTGAATACTTCCCATTTTTCCTCAAGTAATAAAAAATATGACATCTATTTGCTGTAAAAAACATATGAAATAAAATAAATAATCTAATAATTTTGGAGAACTAAAACAAAGACACAACATAAAACTTACTGAATTTGATAGAAGTTGACCACCATAACTGTACAATGAATGAAATCATATCTTCCTATCCACTTCAAAATTAAAAGGTTATGTAATCTAAATCAACTTATCAGGTACCATGCAAATAAACATCTGAAGTTGAGTTTGGCGAAGTTTAAGACTTTATTAATTTCATGTTATAGTGTAATGAGTTGCTTGACTGAACTTAATTTTCTCTCTTTTTTTGGCTGTTCTAAAATCAGCTTGAAACATGTGTTGAGAATTGCAATTAAGTTAAAAAAAGTTGCTACATAGAGTTTCCCCATATAAGAGCGTGTATTGAGAGAAACCATATTGTAACCTTCACAGAATTATGATTAGCAACAATTCCCCATTATAGACAAATTAAAGTTGCCACTTTATAGAAATATTTTCCTAAAAAGGAATTCAAAACAGTATATTCAAACAATAGCACTAATTAAGAAGGTTAACAGAGATTCAACTTTGCAAAGAGATCCACGAAGACCTCAGGATCCTAAGTCTGAAAAAGTAAAAACCTGATTCAATCAATTAGAACATATTGAAAAAGCTAAAGCCAACGAAAGGCTCTATACAGTTTATCATAAATCCAAACACCAAAAGGACACAAAATCAATGATTGAACTGGTAGCAGTCTCTCCTACAAATACTGACTTAGGTTTCCCATCTACAAAGGGGAATGAAGCATAGATGATAACGGGATCCTCCCCAGTGGGATCATAGCTATGAAAAGATTTGTCATCCTAATAATCAATAAACCCAATTTCCCCTTTATCTCCAATGACGGTGCATTCATCATCATCTAAACAAAAATGGCAAAGACAATAACCTTGAACATGAAGCTATATCCAGAAATGGTACCTTTTCAATCAAACAAATGCATCAAATTAACTCTCAAATCCTCAACAAATTAACAATCAACATAGGGATTCCTCAATTCTAACATACACACCATTAATCACTTACAATAACGCGAAATTTAAATCTCAAAACACAACTTACATCAAAATAAACAATCCAAAAACAAAAACACAAGAAAGAAAGAAATTACTAGTAAGAAATCCCAGCAAGAAGCGGCAATACAACAGAAAAAGAGGTATTTAAAAAAAAAATTAAAAAGGTAGTTTTAAATTTTGTTTAAGGGACGACTGTATTTTTAAAAAAATAGGGGTAAAAAGGGGTAATCTATGTGAATTCCTCCTCCAATAATGCTTGCTACTAATCCTAACGAGAATATGAAGAATTAATTAAGGTAAAAATTCAATTATTTTTTACCATGGTTAAGGATATGGTGACCTAAGAACCAAAGCGTAAAAATAGGTAGGTATTTTAAAGCTTTTTCTATCTAATCTCTTTCTAGATTTGAATCCTTATACACTCTCCTACTCACATTTTTATTTATTGGATCATCGTAATGCTTACTTTTTATTTTTCAAAGTTAAGGAATTGGTCCAGCTGCCCAAACCGTTCGGCTTATTCTAATCCAATTTTTTTTATCACTCAGAAACATTCGAACTCATCAATAATATTATAGCAATTTTATCTTAAATTTAGTAATTTTTTATGAAATTAACCAAATATTTTCACAACATCATTTTCAACTCAAAGGGAACGAAAATCAATTCAAACAATCAATTTCAAAGTTAAAACTATTTTTTCTTAAATCAACATATGATGGAATAAGGTGAAATTCACAGTAGTTGAGTCGGTCAACCTATAAATTGCTAGAAGAGATTTGGCTATATAATATGACGTAAAATATTATAAGAACATATTATCAATAATAAAACAATGCACAAGAAATCATTATAATTCAAGTATATTAAAAGAATGATAATTTTTTAATTAATTAGTATTTGAATTTCATCTTCTACCGTCAATTATGTAATTATAAAAAAACGATGTGCAAAATTAATTATTGTTGATCATAATATTACTACGTACGTTGTACTTTTACACCGGTAATTTGCTATAAATGCTGGAAAAGTGAAGAAGAAGAAAAAGAAAGAAGATGATAAAATTGAGTGTATACGGTGGTATAAAAATGCCGTAAATAGTAACATTTAATTGAAAATAAAATATTAAAAAGGAACAATTTTTTTTTTAAAGGAGAGTTGGATTCAAACCTTGATCAGTTGGAAGAATAATCAAATTTTCAACTGTTTGGATTACAAATTATTAAAAAACAAAAAGAAGAATATTTAATTAAAGTATATGTTAGTTTTATATATACAGACTAATACAGTATGGAACGGAAAGCTGTCATTTAATCGACTGATAAAAGCATTCAAAATGTTTTGATCAGTGTATCAGACAGTGTCTAGCACACGACATTCTATACACTAAATTAACACCAATGGAATTACATATCTAATTAGACCAACCAAAAGATTGCAGCAAACAATTTAAATTGGAGAAATAAACTTATACTTGAATCAATGCCAGGCTTTACATAAGGGTTGTTGTGCTGAATGATTCATATGGTTATAGTATTTGATAAGCAAACTAATAATTCTTGTCATTTAATAAGCTTCACAAAACTTAAAAAGGAAACCATAGGAGATGAAAAATTAATAAGTTTGCATTGCATTTTTATTGAACAATATTGCTACATATTCTGCTTCTGAACCTTACTTAAAATATATAGATGAATAAAATCTAAAGGAAACATCTCCTCTTATCCATAATTTGTTCGAATAATATATATATTTATAACCCAAATATCATTTACTCTGCTTCAACTTGTTAATCATTGACTCACAGTGATGAAAATCCTGCCAAATACTGCAGCATCTGACTGAATCACAACCTGATTTTCGGAGATATTTCGAAGAGCATAATTAGGAAACAGAGTAGCATTTAGATTCAATAATGAATACTGAACATTGTTAATAAGGTTAGGAAATAATAATATTGGACTAAAATCAGCAGTCCAAGATGTTCCATTCACTTGAACAGACTCCCTAGCAACAGTTGCTCTCATCTTCATACCCTTCACAACATTCCTATCCACAAGAACTTGTTCGATTTCCTTAAACGAACCATTCGATTCGTCCAATTGAACAATATCAATACCCTTATTAGATCCTGAAAACATGTTGTCGACGATATTAATCCCTTTAGCGACCCCATTTATCGATTTCAATAGCACGAAACCATCGCCGAGGAAAAAGCTGTTAGTGATAGTAAGTTGGACAGGATCTTCAGCGACAATGCCATTGTAATCCAAGTAACAATTTACTATCCTTGTCTGGGTTAAATTAGGCAATTTAATGTAAATGCCAGTGCCACCAAAACCGGTAGCCTTATTATAACAATGAACGCCAGAAAGTGTATTTCCCTGGCCTGAAATCATAACTCCAATTGCAGCTGAAAAAATTACCACATCAGTAACAGCATTGTCATTTCCAATTAGGTTAATCGCTGTTCCTGAAAAGTTCCTTTCACCGGGATCGGCTCCGGCAGTGATGTGCTGGCCAAGAAATGAGTTTCTGATATAGGTTTCATGGCCTCTTTGGACAAAAATTCCATTAGTACTAAAATGGGCAATGTAACAATTGTCTATGCTTGTCCTTAGTGAGTTTATGACTGAAATTCCTCCACCTCTGAAATTGGAATCCAGCATCAGATCTTTAAGTGTTATGTACTCATAGTTGTAGGAAGAGGAATTGGAAGACACTGATAAATCAATAAGATATCCATCTGCTGGAAAATCATCCGAAGCTCTTAATGTTCCCCCACTAATCTGTTTAATCAAAAATCATAATTAAAAGAAAAAAAGGGTTCAGCTATATTCTTATGTCAAATTAAGGAATAATTTTACTTTGGATTCCTTAAGTTTTCAAACTGCCTTTAATAGCAATAGGCTCTTCCCTGAAATAGTTTTGCGTATGTCTTACTTTTCACATTTTAGTCGTAAAAATACGATACCAAATATAGGCAAGGAAAATAATATTTTTTTTCCTGTAATAGAAGGGGGATAATACCATTTTCAAATATAATTACTTTCTCTGAAAACTTTTTATAAATTTTAAATTTTGACTATATGATTTTTATGATATTGATTTCAATTAAATTTGTTCTTTTTAATTTAATTAAGCACCTAACGGTATCAACCTCCAATAAAACTTAAAATATGTTGCCTGCTGAAAAATATGTTATTTTGTAAAGATAATGAGTATGTTTCCAAGAACGTACCACAAGATTCCCTACTCCTGCAACAGGCAATCGCAGAGGCTGTGTAATTTTATAAATCCCACCCTCAAGATTAATGTGAGCACCTCCAAGATTACTAATTCCACTCATCAAGAATCCATTTTTAGGATCCTCACAGGCTGCCGCTATTGCTTTTACAAGCGCTCCTGTACTATCTGATTGTCCGGTTGGATCTGCTCCAAATGACGTCACCTGATACATTCTTGGACTGTTCACCACCTGTCTCATATTTATCATTGATTAATTTCAACATCTTGCATTTGTCAAATTAACTATATGCGCAAACTTAATAAATTAATAAAATAGCATAAAGATTAAAAAAAAAAACTTTTGATTTGACTGTGTAAAATTATGCTAATTCTTGTAGGAAAATGAAAATTCCATGAAAATTTAACATCTTGTTGGATCACGAATTTCAATGAAGTGAAGTGTTATGAATTATGAAATAATTTAATAATCTGTTCCGAAATATAGGCCCTTTATGAGTATGAATTTTCATAATTAATTTATGAATTAATTTTTATTCGATCAAAAATTTATTAAACTATATCACACTGTATTATGCACGGTCCACAGCGTGTAAAGGAGAAAATAAAATTATAAATTGAACACAAAATACCTCTGGAGATGGAGAAGGAGAAGGAGAAGAAGCCAATTCGCGACGGATTAAAGAGGATTTAAAGGCTTGCATTCTTCTAAATTGACCATGATAAGGCGCAGTTGAGAAATCACCATAGGATTGTTGGTCCCCACTGACATGAACTGCGATCATCAAACACGAAAATACTACAGAGAAAATCATGTTTCTTGGCATTGCTGATGAACCCATGTGTCTCTCCTCTCTTTTAAGTTGGAGAGAGAAAGAAAGAGACTAATTGTTGAAGAAAACATGAATATATAGTGAACACATATGCATATCAATGTATAAATACTCGCAAGAAAGAAAGAGAGTTAAAGAGAAACTCTAGGACATGGAAAGAGAAGGGGCTAACTAAGACTTCATAAGAAAGGGGAATAGCATAATTTAATATAGGATCATTCATGTAGCACCTCAATTTTGGTTTCTTTGTTTCTAAATGTGAAGAATGAGAATTGCTTATAACAGAAAAGTAAGCAACCCACCAACCTCTTACTTTAAGGAGTTTTGTAAGTTTGACACTGTGTATATAAGTCATAATTTTTTGGTAAATTAAAGCACAGCAGTTGGGTCTTTGGTTGGGAATATCTTCCATTTATAGATTTACTTCATTTTCACTCATTCATAAATACTATTTAATTATGCCCGGCTGAGAATAAAATAAATGAATCAAAGAGAAAGAAATCATAACATTTGTAATGATATCAGGGAAGCTTAACTTGCAAAAATTGATCATTTTTTCTTATATTAAATGATTCATCCTTGAAATATTTATTTCGATGATGGATTGGTGGGAAAGGGAAACTGTAGAAGTAGTCGTTTTATATTTCTTTATTTATTTATCTTATGATTAGTGCACTACATGTGTGACCTTTGTCAATCATCTTTGAAATATTAAATACTGTATTTATTTATTTTTCAAACTTTAAATTTTTAAATTTGTTATAAAATAAAATAATAAGTAAGACAATAATTATAAATTGCATTTTATTTAAAAAAAAAACTACAAAATTTTTCTTTTTCTTTTTCAATGTATTCACAAATTAGATAAAAAATGCAAACTATGTTAAAGAAAATATATACAAACAGTCTCCATTTTCTAATTTTAAAATTGTATACATTAAATTTAAAACTCATAAATACTGAAATTTATCTGCAATAAAAAAAACGATCACATTGTACTTATTATTCAAACCTCCAAAAAACAATGGAAGAATTTTTTTTTTCTTACTTGCGAAGTTGCAGGGAGACATTTAAGCTTTTGAATCAGTACAAAGATCAATTGGCTAGCAGTGAACGATACCAAAAACAACGAGGAAATTACCCCAATTGCCAACTTTTTTTCCCTTTTTTCGTAAAATACAACCACCTCTCCTTATTTTTCATGAATCTCACTTTTTAAATTTTTAAATTTTTGTTTTCATAAATACAACTTTTTTTTCTAAATAAAAAATACATTCTCTTTCTCAGACGATCTGGAGATTGTTCCTGTGATGCCGATCATTGCACAGCCGCAACTTGCTAATCTACAAAACATATCCCTCTATTCCATATGACAATGAATATGTGTTGGCTAAACTACTGTTTGTTTCTATTTAATTACAGTTTTTCATGCATTGTCGGTTATCCTTTTTTGTCTTCTCCTTCTATTTTCTGTAGCAGCCAAAGGCTCCATTCTCTGGGACGAACCAATTGAGGCAACGAGGAAGAGAGTATCCTTCAAGGATGAGTTCACTTTCGGTTTGTTTTTTTTTTCTTTTTAATCTCAAAGTTGTCATTTTTATTTTTATTTTTTTCAATCAAATTTGCCTTAATCATCTGCTCGTTTACATATGAATTGCTCTAACTCTTGTCTATAATTGCAGAGCAAAGACTCGAAGAATACCATGATATTATTGCCAAGCACCCTGACAGAGTCCTTGTAAGTTCACAACTATAATTGATAATTTGAGGATATAAGTTGATTAATCATTATTATTTTAGTTCAAGTAGTTATTAATCTTCTTTTAGGAATTTGGTGTTATTTCTTGTTCAAGAGAATTTAGGTGTTCACTTTATGTTGCAGGTCATTGCTGAGAGGTATTACGAAACTGATCTTCCCCAAATGGAAAAGAAGAAGTGAGTTTCAATTCATAGTTTCTAATCCAAATTTACTTTATTCTTTTTCTTTGTTGTTGACTTGTGCTGGTTCTAATTGATCAGAATATCTAAATAAAAGAATATTTCTATAGATTTGTTCTTGCCTTTAAGCGTATCATTACTATTTTAAACTAGAATGTTGTGATAACAAGAGGGTCGAATACCCTTTTACGTATACAAACAAAAGTATCCATTGCATATTGGTGGAAGCAGACACACTTTTGATATCTGGTTCTTAGAGATATGTCTGTTGGGCAATTTATTTGTGTACTAAGCAGCAGGCTTCATTTGGCACTCGAAAAAGCTCTTTTTGTGTTTGTGAAGAACACGTTGCCTCAAACTGGTAAATTTGTCATCATATATTATAAATGGTTTTAGAAAATGCTTTGGCATTTGCTAATGCATTACAATTATGATTATCTGCAGCTACTCTAATGCAAATAATCTTATATTTACTAAAAAAATAATTACTATGGGAGCAAATTATCCAAATATTTTAATTTAATGCAACAATTGTCGAGTATTTTCTTCATTTCACTTGAAAGAATAATTATTTGTTTTTTTTCATTTTAAATACTTGTTAAAAATATTAACGAAATGCTAACTATTTTTTTCAAATTTTTCCTTATAATTATTTTCTTAAATGCTTAATAAAAAAAATTATTTAAAAAAAAAGAGTCATTGCCTTAATTCATGTGAACAATTTACAAATCATTTGGACACATCCTAATATTCAAGTTCTACAAGGTTAGGAATTAACAGAGTATATATATATATATATATATATATATATATATATATATATATATATATATATAGTTCATCTCTACTTTTTTGTTTCCCTCAACTAAACACTTCGGCAGACGGTACTAAATGAAGGCTTAAAAGATGCAAATGTTTTGAGCACATTGAAATCTCAAACTTGTGGTTGCAAATCAGTCCATGTGTATAATCAGTAATTGACTTCCATTCCACGAAACTTATCTGCTACGCATCACGCCGTCTCTAAAAAATATCTCTTATAGACAACTTAATTACAATTCATTTTTTGTAATTTATTTAGCAAAAATTCATTGTAGATTAATTTCTAACAAATATAATTATAAATTTTGTATTAAAATAATATTAATTCCGCTATATTTGCTATTAGGTTTGTGAACTATTGAATTCAAGTATTAACTTGAATCTTTCCTAATAAAAAATGATGTATTTTTTTATTCATCAAAAAAGATGTGCAGAACTTAGCCTTTGAATTTGATGAGAGTAAATAACGAGAAAATTTTTTATTTATCTCAGTGAAGGAAACAAGAGAAATTACAATTATGATTATCTACTAGATGTACACACTGTGTATAGCATATACACACGGTGTGTAATAGATATAGATAATGTGTACAGCATGTACACACGGTACGTACTAGATGTAGATATTGTGTACAACATGTACACACTATGTGTACTAGATGTACACACTGTGTACAGCATGTACACACGGTGTGTACTAAATATACACGCTGTGTATAGAACATACACACGATGTGTACATAATATACACACTGTGTATAGCATGTACATATCATGTGTACTAGATGTACACACTGTGTATAGCACATACACACGGTGTGTACATGATATACACACTGTGTACAACATGTACACACGGTACGTACTAGATGTAGACATTGTGTACAACATGTACACACTATGTATTAGATGTACACACTGTATACAGCATGTACACACGGTGTGTACTAAATGTACACGCTGTGTATAGAACATACACACGGTGTGTACATGATATACACACTGTATATAGCATGTACATATTATGTGTACTAGATGTACACACTGTGTACAGCATGTACACATGATGTATATTAGATGTACACGATGTGTATAGCATATACACACGGTGTGTACATGATATATACATTGTGTACAACATGTACATATGGTGCGTAGTAGATGTAGACATTGTGTACAGCATGTACACACTATGTGTACTAGATGTACACACTGTGTACTAGATGTATACACTGTGTACATCATGCACACACGGTGTGTACTAAATGTACACGCTGTGTATAGCACATACACATGGTATGTACATGATAAACACACTGTGTATAGCATGTACATATTATGTGTACTAGATGTACACACTGTGTACAGCATGTACGCACGGTGTGTACTAGATGTACACGCTGTGTATAGCACATACACACGGTGTGTACATGATATACACATTGTGTACTTGTTCAATTAAATTTTAATTAAGCCTAATATAGTGTATAAATTGGGTTAAGAAAATTTATTAAGAAATTTTCTTTGTGAATCAAAAATTTCCTTGTTAAAGAAATGAATTATTGTATTGTAAATTAATGAAATTATGTCCTAATTGATAGAAGATGAAATAATATATATCCATAAATTGTTATGGAATTTATAGAAATTTATATGATTATTTTGGAACATGTATTGAATAATATAATTGATAAAGTAGAGAATTTTTGTTGATTATGTTATATAATGATAATAAGCATCAAATAAATTGCCATGAATTTTTAATGAAATTAGTAGATGTAGACATCCTGATCCATCTATTATAAAACACAATTAAAGCCACCATCTATTGCTATTAGTATGTAATCATCCTAGTTTGGTATTAGTGTTGGACCCAAAAAAGTATGTTATCATAATCCTGAAGATAATTGCCCTAAATTTCAGGGATAATCATTGCATGAATTTTAAACCAATACAAACTATCCTTACGTTAAAAGAAAAGAAAACCAATGCATAAATTGCGATATGGCAGTCAAAAGAAAAAGGTTATCTATAGGCAAAATTAACAACATTTTTTTATGCATCGAAATTAATTCAATCAAATTAATATATATTTGATTTTACTTACGATCATATTGTTATAATGATAAAACAATTGAATATTCAGTATAGTTATTTACTTATTTATATTCTGATTTTTTTTAATGTTCAGATGATTTGAATATTTTTGTAAATCCTATCATTAAACTCGTTTGATTTCATTACCATCGTTATTGTTTTATTTCAGTTTACCCATGAATATTTCATTTTTAATCCTCATTTTCTTATTTATTTGCACCAATTATTTTCTTATTTCTTACTTTAAAAGTTAACAATTCAATTCAGCTTCTTATACTTATACCTTTGCTATAATTTTCATTCAATATCTGATTTATATTTAATACTAGCTTTCAATTCTACTTGCCAAATCTCTCCTTTTGATACTAATTCACAATCAAGCCCCTGATTTATTTTTCATTTTTATCATTCGTTTCTTGTTTGTTACTTTACATTTTAAATTATCAATTTCTTCTCCTTAAATTATTATTTGTGTTTTGTTGTACTAATAAGTTTTAAATCTGTATTCAAATGAGCAGTAGTGACTTAAAGTAGTAAAAATAACGATGGTAATGAAATCACTTATTTATATCCACCGGTTATATATATTTCCCGTTATCTCCAGCTTCCTCTAAGAATCCCTCCGGCAAGAAAACCAGCTCAAAGGGGCCATCTTTTGCCGGCGGCTTCATAACCCACAAGAAAGAAACACCCGAATTTAATAACCCATAAGCTAATTCATCCCACTGATCTTGCTTTAAGATCGCAATACTACCAAAAGAAACATAAACAACAGAAGAAGCGCCTTTTTGTCAAGTCACTCAATGCAATCGTCAGCTTTCAACAAATCGCCATGGACATTTATTTTTAAAGGTTTATGATCTATAAACAAAGGACCAACAGGTTTTATTGGGCAAAATTTTGACGTGTAGTCTATAAGATCACCCTTAAGTTCTTGAAATGTTTCCAACAAGATACAAAACGGTTTTTCAAGATTCTTGAATTGCCTCAAAATTGCCCTTGCGAAGACAGGATAAGGAGACGAAGGGTGCAAGAAACTAGGCAATTCATCGTATTTCAAAACTGGCATACAAGGTAATTGAAAATCAATTTCAGGATTATCTTGTGTAGGAAAAGGCACAAGGTTTATGATGGTAATGGTAATAGCAAGAAAAGGAAGCACAAGATTGGACCCAAAGCACTGCAGAAGGAAGACCAAGACTCTCAGCTACATCGGAAACCTATGGAATAAAAGGGTTATTGATTAAGCAAGAAATAGGCAGACCCTTTTCTGCATTTCTTTCAACAATATCATAAATGGCTTTTTTTACCATCTATCTCCAGTTGTTTCAAGTGTTGGTCGAGATCTTTGCGTCGAGGATCTTCTTCCGGCCATGTTTCTTTGAAGAATTCGAATCGAATAAAGCCATCGCCAATTGGAACAGGGTCTTCAGTATATAAAAGCAAAGAGTGTAAGAAGCGGTTCCCACCGAGTAGGAGATTGAAAGGCGTGTTTGGTGATTTTTGAAATGTTCAGTATAAGATAATAAACATCTAAGAAGTTGTATTTTTTGAAAATGTAATTTGTATAATTGATATTGAAAATTTAAAAAATTGTATTAATGAAAAAATTAGATAAGTGTTGTATTTTTTGTTATTTTTTTTTCTGTATATTTTTGTAAAACCCCCAAAAACAACCCAACATTTCCCAATGAACTTGGAACTTGATTCTGCAGTGCTTCATGTCTTTCGTGCCTTATGCCCATACGGGCTCTCCAGGGCCTGAATTACTGGTCCATATATCAACTGGCCTCGGGCCTGAATTACTGGTCCATGTATCAACTGGCCTCGATCGCTGAATGAACCAACCAGCCGGGCAATAACTTCCTTGAAAAACATTGATGCTGCCTACAAAATCAGTTTACTAAATCCTGATGCTCAAAATTGGAGCCGCCATTCATAAACTACAGTTGAAATATATAAAAAATGATACAGCATGAAGTTTTGCATTTCTAAACAGAAATTGTTTAGGACCACCAAATGTCCCAATGATAAGCAAAAACATGAATTTACAAGCCAGTAAAAGTGAGTTCAACAACTCAAGCATCAATAGCAGGTAGAGAACTTCCCAAGCTTTACATAATGATGAAATAATCAATTTATATAATGATGAAATAGCAGGTACAGAACCTGCAAAATAATCAATTTATATACATAATGATACATGTGGAGGCCAATGGTGGTCCTAAATATACAGGAAACTCATGTGAAACAGAATCAAGTCAAACACATCTTTACTGTTACAATATAAACTCCAATATGAACACATAGAAAAATCACATAGAACACCTTTTTCCGTTCATACAGTACAACAAACTGTATCCACATTTACATAGATACTCAATCAGACAGATGCCTGGTATTACAAATCAAAGGCTTCGAAAAATATTAAAATTAAATGAGTTACTAATATAATTAATGTTATAAAAAGATTGGGGAGCATGCAAAAGCAGAAATATGTAATGGATCAATATGTAAGCGATGTGGGTCAGATAAATAGTTGATGGGAGTAACTTTTTGAAGATGAAGTGGAATAGAAGCCAAATTATAAGCATTATCTGTTTCTCTACAGACCATAAGAAAAAAACTCTCTCAATTTGGCGATCCAAAGGACTTTGTTCTCTTGTGGATTAAAAACTATGAAATTTTGATTTAAGTTCACAAGTATATGGATAAAAAAGTTGTAAGGAAATTTAATCATGCAAAATTAGCAGCAAGCATAACAAAGAGTACATTTCTTGTTTCAACAAATTTCAGAATCACTATAGAATCAGAATTTGATTAGACAACGGGTTAATTTCACTTATGTTCACTGAACTCATACCTAAATACGTAAAAGTAATGAAATAATTTTTCATTACATAAAAGTTATTGAAATTAATAATGTCATATATAAAAGTAATTATGACCGATTTTCGATGAAAACTAATACTAAAAAGTACATATGACACGTCGTATCAGCACCTTGTGCACACGTGAATATATTTTTTTGCCACGTTATCAGATGAATAAGACTATATTGACACGTTAGCTGCCATGTAAAATGCATCGTCCACGTCAGCATGCCACATATGTGACTAATAAGAATATGATACGTGACACATAATTGCAAATTTATGAAATATTATTTTTCAAGTCCTAACCAATTCTGAAATATCAATTTACATATAATATTTATGCCAATTTTCAAATTTGCCCAATTTGAAATACAAAAATCAATTATCAAACTATTATGAAATTCAATTATTAACATGTTATGCACATTCAATTATCAACTAGTTATCACAAGGAAAAAAAAATTGCAAATTTGTAACAAGCACGTGACCATCACCCCATGTTTATGCACAAGGACACCTGCAATCCAACATTTACAGCATCCAAAAAAAAGGGAATTCATACCCCTAAAATATTGCTTTAAACACCATAAATGGCACCAAAAATGCACCCCAGGGCACCTATAATCTAGCATTTACAACGCTCAAAAAAAGGGAATTAAACCCCTAAAATACCGCCTTAAACACAGTAAGTGGCAAATAATCAAAATTAATAACAGGATTTAACTCCAAGCTAGCTTTTACATAATGCAGGAAGACTTCATTTAGCAGTACCCCTTCCTCTTGATGTCTTCTTCACTGTATTTACTACATAATCTTGCAAATATATAAACTTGACTTATCTTCCTCTCCTGTTAAATTTAGGGACTGCAGCAACTCCTTCTACTTGGTTTGCTCTCCCATTTCTTTAATTTGGTTGGTTTTTAGTTTCGTTCACTTGAGATTCACTAATGACTACATTTTTCCGTGTTGGTTATCTCGTAACATAGAAAATATAATAGATAATAAAAAAGAAAATTGAAGCTTCATTGTTAGCAATAGTACAACTTCAATTATAACAACTATTTACAACAGATAATGAAAAAAATTGAAGCAAAATATTTAGCAAATAAAGTGGCAAGTAAACAATTGTAAACAACACAAGATTAACATAAAAATTTGCAACATAACCTGGCCAGTAGCTGTTGTGATAGAATTGGCTCCAAAATTTTCATTATATATTTCATTGATTTCCTATACATTACAATGAATAAAAGAGATTTCATGAACAAACCAAAAAATAATTTATAAATGAAAGAAAAGTTCGTAAATTGGTTTTACTTGCACTACAAGAAAAATATCATTTACCGAAGAAAAATATTGATTTTCCATTGGTAATAAAAAATAATGACGGAAATTAATGACAAAAAAGCCATTGTAGATATTAGCATTGGTAAATCTTACCTACGGAAAATATTTCCGATTCTAATTTTAACAAAAAAAATTACAATTTTCATTGCTAATTTTAAGGACAGATTACAATTTCCATTGTTAATTTTAATGATGACATTACAATTTCCATCAATAAATTCATTCAATATTACAAAAAAAAAAAAGGAATTCACAAGGTCACCTTCCATCTCTAAAGAATATTTATTATATTAGAGTCAAATTTTCTGTCGCCATTCCGTCACTAAAATAGTATATATTTTTTAATTATTAGCCCCAACACATCAGTAACCTAAAACGAAGTAAAAGTAAACAAAACCATAATGAATGAAAATATCCTAAATGCATTTAAGACCCTATGGCATAGAAATTAAATGCCAGAACTCTAAAGCATAGAAATTAAAACCATAAAACTATAATAGAATAAAGAGTGATCTAAACATGCACATTCATGGCCTAATAGCAATATGTATATAGTTGTTTGGTTTCATCCATCTGCTAAAATATACAAAGACTGTTGAAAATTAACAATTACATGCATCTCATACATAAGCGGAATTTAAAATTTTTAACCAATAGATCTGATCTTGCTATAAATTTACAATATACATATTAATGAGAATAAGAATAATTACCTTTAATTTTTGTTGAACAGTTAATTTTTCTTCTCACTGGATTGTCGCAAACCATAGTGTCCAAAATTAAACACCTTCAATGAGTAATCCACACTAGAGAATGATTGAATGAACCAACAAAGGAGGACAATAAGGGCTGGCCGAAATCCCCTTGATGCTAGCAAGGGGGTGGCGGCTAGGGTTGAGAGAGTGAGAGAAACTTTTTTCTCTTAATTGTTCACCTTAACCCTAATACCCTATCACTTGGATTTTTATATTTAGGTTAAAAATCTAACTTCATAATATGATTGGGCTCTTTAAAATTGCTGGAGAAATATTAAATAGGCTTCTGGAATTATTCATAATTTATTTGAGCTCAATTAAATTTAATTTAAGTCATTTCGTAAAAGACTATGTACAAAACCCACAAACTAGGCCCTTTGTGTATATACTTGGATTTAATCATCCAAATGAATTCCAAATCCATCCAAATTAAACATGTGGGCTCCATAACACTTATGAAATATATTTAATTTATTTTGGTCCAAGAATTAGGCCTCTAAGACCTTATACCAGGGCTTGGCGTGTAATCCTTCCTCTAAAGGGTTTTTGCGCCATAGCCATTCTTCTGGGCCTCTTTTAATTTCTCCAATGGATCTATTAATTATTATATCAGCCATATAATACTTATAGTCCAATAATAATTAATTATGAAATATATTATTTCAATTAGGTCCATTTTACAGAACATTTCTAAATAGTTTTGCGAATAATTTTATTTGATCATAATTAATTAAACTCTTTAATTAATTATTCTATTATTCACTTCTCTATTCTCATAATAATATCAAATATTATTATCCTTATCATTTTACCATTTTATCCTTTTTTTCTATATGTGTGTGACCTATTGGGTTCCTGTCCATATTGGCAGTATAATACGTAATTGTGAGTTCTATTCAAAACTCACATGATTTAAACTCTTTTAAATCATTTTATCAATTCCTATTGATATTTATGATATATTACTATACAAGTCATGATTGGCCTCTATCTAGGCATCATGACTACCCAAATGTCAGGAAAGTCAAGTGATTTGATTATACCCTTCCATAGAAACAGTTACCGTGCAATTACTCCTTTCACCACTCTTATCTCAATTAGATTATGAGTATGGATTTCTGTCAACTCATATAAATCTAATTATTTATGTTCTATTAATTTAACCATTGTTTTCAAAATTTCCTTCATGGATCTCTATTCATCTTGGCATATTACTCTAGCCAGAGATTCTCTGAACAAGGTAATTATAGATATATGCGAGATAACTTCCCTTAATAAATCTGGGATGTGAATCCTTTGTCAATCACTCAACTATCTTCAAGTAGGTTATGATATACCTAACCTCCTAACTATATTCACCTCTAGTTGGAAGTAATCAATTATGGAGTCAAAGTATACCACTTGCTACTTAAGATAACTTTGGTGATCTCAAGTGTAAGGATACTTGCACAACCGTTATGAATAGATTCCTCACTGACATAGATTTAATATTCATGAGAGGATTCTCTTTTCAGGTCTCCAATGAACTTGTTCTTCTAACAAGCATCCACATGTTTGCTTTGATTATCTTCCATAATCACAGTTGTGAGAACCACTGCTTGAACCATTCAAGAAGCATAACATGTGCTAGTCTGTCCGAATTAACAGTGTCCTATCTTATTAATTTTATGACTAGGGATATTTAGATATTAACACATTTGCATGTAATAGACATCTCATATCATGAACACTTTTATGATTGCCTTTGCACTGTGTTTATAATATCTATGACTTCATTTATTAATTTAAGATTTACAAACTTATGTATTTAAACATAGCATTAATAAATGAATGATGCCTTTTATTAAGAATATGAGTTCATACATATGAAATACATCCCTATTACATGACCTCTAGGGCATACTCTCTAACAATCTCTCACTTGCACTAGAGCCAATCACTCATTTGTCTTAGACCTATGCTATTTATATAGTGATCATGCTTAATTTGGGAAAGTGCTTTAGTGAGGAGATCCACCACATTATCATCTGTGGGGACCTTTTCTATTTTCACATCATTTCTAGCTACTATTTCCCTTATGAGATGGTAGCGTCTGAGAACATGCTTGGATCGCTGATGAGACCGTGGTTCCTTTGCTTGCGTAATGGCTCCATTGTTGTCACAATATAAAGAAATTGGATCAACAATGCTAGGCACCACTCCTAGTTTAGATATGAACTTTTTAATCCAGACTGTTTCTTTAGTTGTTTCTAAAGCAGCAATGTACTCAGCTTCTATCGTGAAATCAACAACTGTTTCTTGTTTGGAACTCTTCCAACTAACTGACCCTCCTCCTATTATGAACACAAAACCAGAAAGTGATTTACAATTATCTTTGTAAGATTGGAAGCTGGCATCTGTATACCCATTTACTTCTAAACTACCCTCCTCATATACCAAGAATATATCCTTGGTCCTTCTCAAGTACTTAAGGATATTCTTGACAGCGGCCCAGTGTTACTCTCCAAAATTTGATTGAAATCTGCTTGTGACACTCAAAGCAAATGCTACATCTGGACGTGTACATAACATAACATACATGATAGAACCAATTGCAATGCATATGGTATTCTATTCATGCTCTCTCTATCCTCTAGTGTCTGCAGACACATAGATTTAGAAAGGTGTTTCCCATGCACCATGGGTATAAAACCTTTCTTAGAGAGATCCATATTAAACCTCTTCAATACTTTATCTATATATGTACTTTGAGAAAGACCTAGTAACCTATTGGATCTATCTCTATAGATCCTTATTCCCAGAATATAGGATGCTTCTCCAAGGTCTTTCATGGAGAATTGCTTGGATAACCATATTTTAACAGATTGGAGAAGAAAAATGTCATTTCCCATGATCAATATGTCATCCACATATAGAACTAGGAAGACAATTGCACTCCCACTAACCCTTTTATACACACAAGGTTGATCTTCATTCTGTGAGAAATCAAACTCTTTGATTGTCTCATTGAATCGTATGTTCCAGCTCCTAGAGGCTTGCTTCAATCCATAAATGGATCTTTGAAGCTTGCAAAACTTTTCGCCATTTCCTGATGTGAACCCTTCTGGTTGTGTCATATATACATCCTCAATCAGATTTTCATTTAGGAAAGCTGTCTTCACATCCATTTGCCAAATCTCATAATCATAATGAGTTGCAATGGCTAAAAGTATTCTTATAGACTTAAGCATCGCTACAAGAGAAAAGGTTTCATCATAGTTAATATCTTCTTTTTAACGATAGCCTTTTGCTACTAAGCAAGCTTTATAGGTAACTATATTACCTTCCATGTCGGTCTTCTTTTTGAAGACCCATTTGCACCCTATGGGTTTTATCCCTTCAAGTGGTTGAGTTAAAGTCCATACTTTATTCTCATACATGGAGTCCATTTCAGACTGCATAGCCTTAAGCCATAAATCACATTCTGAACTGTTCAAAACTTCTTGATAGCTTGTAGGTTCATTGTCCTCTACTATAGTTATGCCTATACTGAATCAATGTGAAATCCATATCTGAATCAATGTGAAATCCACATCTCATAGGGATAGAATGCATTCTAGTAGATCTTCTAGGATTTTGTGTATAATCAGGTTCAACTGTAATCTCATCATTATGAAATATCTAAAAGACTATGCACAAAACCCACAAACTAGGCCATTTGTGCATATACTTGGATTTAATCACCCAAATGAATTCCAAATCCATCCAAATTAAATATATGGGCTCCATAACACTTATGAAATATATTTAATTTATTTTGGTCCAAGAATTAGGCCTCTAAGGCCTTCTACCAGGGCTTGGCATGTAACCCTTCCTCTGGAGGGTTTCTGCGCCAAAGCCATTCTTCTGGGCTTCTTTTAATTTCTCCAATAGATCTATTAATTATTATATCAGTCTTATAATACTTATAGTCCAATAATAATTAATTATGAAATACATTATTTTAATTAGGTCCATTTTATAGAACATTTCTAAAAAGTTCTGTGAACAATTGTACTTTATCATAATTAATTAAACTCTTTAATTAATTATTCTATTATTCACTTCTCTATTCCCATATGAATATTATTATCCTTGTCATTTTATCATTTTATCCTTTTTCTCTATATGTGTGTGACCTATTGAGTTCCTGTCCATATTGACAGTATAATACGTAATTGTGAGTTCTATTCAAAACTCACATGATTTAAACTCCTTTAAATCATTTTATCAATTCCTATTGATATTTATGATACATTATTATACAAGTCATGATTGGCCTCTAGCTAGGCATCATGACTACCCAAATGTTAGGAAATTCAAGTGGTTTGACTATACCCTTCCATAGAAACAATTACCGTGTAATTGCTCCTTTCACCACTCTTATCTCAATTAGATTCTATGTATGGATTTCTGTCAACTCATATAAATCTAATTATGTATGTTCTATTAATTTAACCATTATTTCCAAAATGCCCTTCATGGATCTCTATCCATCTTGACATATTACTCTGGCCAAAGATTCTCTGAACAAGGTAATTATAGAATCATGCGAGATAACTTCCCTTAATAAATCTGAGATGGTGAATCCTTTGTCAATCACTCAACTATCTTCAAGTAGGTCATGATATACCCAACCTCCTAACTATGTTCACCTCCAGTTAGAAGTAATCAGTTATGGAGTCAAAGTATACCACTTGCTACTTAAGATAACTTTGGTAATCTCAAGTTTAAGGATACTTGCACAATCGCTATGAAGAGATTTCTCACTGACATAGATTTAATATCCATATGAGGATTCTCTTTGTAGGTCTCCAATGAACTTGTTCTTCTAACAAGCATCCACATGTTAGCTTTGATTATCTTTCATAATCACAATTATGAGAACCACTGCTTGAACCATTCAAGAAGCATAACATGTGCTAGTCTGTCAGAATTAAAAATGTCCTATCTTGTTAATTCTATGACTAGGGATATTTAGATATTAATACATTTACATGCAATAGACATCTCATATCATGAACACTTTCATGATTGTCTTTGTACTGTGTTTATAATATCTACGACTTCATTTATTAATTTAAGATTTACAAATTCATGTATTTAAACATAACATTAATAAATGAATGATGCCTTTTATTAAGAATATGACTTCATACATATAAAATACATCCCTTTTACATGGGTTCTAAGGCATACTCTCTAACAAAGACAAGTTATTACAAGTTTTCCACCTGGTAAGCTACATTGTTATCAGTTAAAACCAATTTGAAGCCATTTTTTGGACCTTTAAGCTTTAACATAACCAATTGTGTATCCTAATTCTACTCTAACAGTGTTTATTATCCCTTTTATGCTCCACATCAGATCATCCCTAAATCTATCATAATATTTACAGGCTAACCACTGTGAAGTCATATGAAAGTTTTTAAAATTTTTTACATAAGTGTGACCAAAGTTTGAGGTTTTACATAAGTGTGACCAAAGTTTTTAAAATGTCAACCATCTTGCCTTTATCAACTCTTACACACATTTCAAACACATCAGATTCCGTGTCTAATGTTAAAAAAAATCCTTAAACAATGTCTTGCAAAAAAACCTGACAAAGCCTTCACCCTTTAGCCTCTGATACATCTTTTCAAGCATTTTGAAATTCATTATTTTTGTATTATACCAGTATAAAATGGCTACATCTCCATACCTATAACCATTTCTAGATATAAACCTACTGTGATGAAGGTTTACTATGAAGTATTTACTTTTTTCCCTATATAAAGTCAGTAATACTAGTCAGTACACACATGCAAAAAAATGTACTTATACAAACATCTGTTATAAAAAATTAAAAATTATCCCAATTTTAAAACATATACCAAATTCCAACACAAGCCAAAAACCAACTGCTTATAAAAGAAATCACAAATTCAATGACAAAATCTTAATTTTAAATTTTGCTCAATTGAATAACCCAATTTGCATCAAGTTTGAATTTTTTTAACTAGACATAAAGCAGCCATTCTAATATCTGCCCTATATGATCCTTTAAAATGTACCTCAAACACATATAATAATCCTTATAGAGGTGCCTAATTTCTAGAAAGGTTTTTCAACCCATTACCCATACACTTGAGTATAACCGTCACAATTGATGGGTCTAGCGTAATAACATCTAGATCTACTCAAAAAGCAGAAATGTATAAACTTTCTTTCCGACACCTTGTAGCCAAACTTTGGTTCAAGTACTAGATTAATACCTTTGCCAGTAGCACAATAAAAATATCCTTGATTATCTCTTTAAGGATAAAATTATAATTTAATTTCATAATTTTCTATGAAATTACACTACTCATTAAGTTTGTTACTATATAAATGGTAAAAATTTCGGCAGCATAATGGCTGCATTTCTACCTAACCTCCTGCAAAGGAACAATTTTACCCTCCCAAATCACCATTTTAACCACACGTAAGCACTTTTAGCCACCATCAACCACATAACTCATTAAGATCCCATCTCATAATATTCTTAATATCATCACAAGTCATAGTTCTTTAATACATACCACTATATACAAACTTACATATATGATAAGTGTGAATTATATATAGTTTTTGATATATTTTTAGTTGTGTTATTTAGTTATTTTGGTTTTATTTAGGTTAATTTAGAGGTAATTTGTTAACAATGATGATTTTGAGGTTAATTCCATGTTTTGTTTGATTTTCAGGTTAAAATTGATATAAAAGGGCTTAAAATGCAAAAAGGGCAAAGATTGGGCCACAAGTGCAAATATTGGAAGTTGATGTAAGAAAATTGGTGTCCAGTCCAGAGCCTTCACACGTGACCACGTGAAAACATTGAAGCATTATACCCGTGGCCACGTGAAGGAATGAAGGATGAAGAGCCGTGGCCATGTGAAGATCAACTGAAGAAGAGCAAAGGAAGGACGTGACCACGTGGATTCCAAGAGAAGGACCACACGTGGCCACGTGTGAAGGAATGCTTAGGGAACCCGTGGTCACATGTAGAAATACACAATGAAGGGCGTGGCCACGTGATGCTATTCCCATTTCGCGAAGGATTTTATCGAACTTCCTATTTCGGGCAGAAATTACTTCCTATTTGATTCTAAGAGTTTGAGAAGGAATCCAAGTCTTATTTTGCCTATAAATAGCTAGCTGAAACACAGAAAAAAAGGAACAAGAGGATCCTGAGAATTAAGCTTTACTTTTCTTTAAGTTGTTTTTACGTTCTTTGTTTTTATTGCTTTCTTCAAAACTTTGTTTTTATTTTTAAGAATGTCCTGTGAGTAGTTTTCTTTAACTTTTGCTAAAGGATACTTGAATCCTTAACTTGTATTGTTATGACTTGAGTTTGTTTTTCAATTCAATACAAGTTGGTTATTTCTTAGTTCTTAAACATAGTCTTATCTTTACTCAAATTTAAGTTGATTGTTAACTTAATTAAGCATTGGTTAATTAATTGATTTGAATTGATTATTGGCTTGCATGTTCTTAGGTTAATTTATTTGGATTAATACATGATTATAACCTGAATAAGCTATAATTGTGTGTTGATTTGAGTAAGTTAAGATTGAGAAAAGGGTAACTAAGAATAGGTGGAAGTTAAATATCTTGAAAAAGGCTTTAATAGACATCTAGGAGACTTAATTCAGTTCCTTATGCTAAGTGTTAAGTTTATCTGAATAAGAAAATTTGATGCTTGGAATGATAATCTTGAATAAAGTTATCTGGTTTTATTAAACTGAATTCTCTATGATCACTTGTATGTTTTCTTTTATTTAAGTCATAGCAATACTTGTTAAGGTGGATAGTCCTTTAGTGAAAGTTGTTTTTAATATTGATTTTTACCTCATTCAATTTACTTGCTTTCAATAGATATCTTCTTTACTTTAGCTTTTTCAATTGTTTTATTTTGGTTTAAATTATTGTTTTTAGTCTTAATTCTTCAATCATCACAAATTTGGGATTTCTCTTTTTTCTTTTACACACGAAAATTGGTTTTGAAATTGAAATAGCACATACAAGCACAAGTTTCCCTTGGATTCGATATTTTGGGTCATAATCTTATTTCTCTATATTACTAGCCGATCTACTACACTTGCTAGAATCCGATCAAGTTTTTTGGCGCCGTTGCCGGGGATACATTGCCGTTTGCTTATTTATTTTGATTTTAAAGTTATTTTTGTGTGTTTTTCTTCTCTTCTTCATCTATTTTCTTATTTTTTTTGGGTGACTAGTGGTTTATGGTGAGAGACAACCCCATCCTACTATTAGACCCTAAAATTGAAAGGACATTCCATAGGATTAGAAGGTTAAGAGGTAATATGAATGACTCAGAAATAGAACAACCTATAAATGATCCACCACCTAGGATCGAAGAGCAACACATACCCCACCAAGCTCCCGGGAATCGGTATAGACCTAGAACCATTAGGGATTATGCTATCCCTAGGTGGAATGAAGAACATAAAACTATTAGGATTCCTCACCACCAACCCTTTGAGATTAAACCCGCTACCATCACTATGGTACAAAGAAACCAATTTTCGAGTTCGTATATAGAGGATCCTGCACAACATTTGGATATGTTCTTAGAAGTGAGTGACATTGTGCAAATTCCTAATGTATCGATTGATGCAATTAGGTTGAAACTCTTCCCATTTACCCTCATAGAAAAAGATAGGGATTGGCTACAAATGCTACCAAATCAATCCATCCATTATTGGCAACAAATGCAAGAAAATTTTCTTTGTAAGTTCTTCCCACCTACTAAGATTGCCCTCATTAGGAAACAAATTAGTGACTTCCAGCAATTTTATGAAGAGCCATTCCATGAAGCATGGGAAAGATTTAGGAGACTTTTAAAAAGTTGTCCACATCATAAAGTTCTTATTTTTCAACTAATACATATCTTCTATGCAGGTGCCCCTCCAGCAACAAGATCTTTTCTAGATGCAGCCTCAAATGGTAGTTTCATGAACCAAATCCCCGAAGATGCATTTTTGCTTCTTGATGAAATGGCCACCAATGATGCTCAATGGGCAATCTTTAGAGCAACTCAAAAGAAACAGGGAGTTCATAATATTGATGAAATAGCCATGTTAAAAGCTCAATTAGAATTAATGGAAAAAAGACATTTAAAAGAAATAAATGAGCTTAAAGCTAAAAATGTTTCTATGTTATCTAATGAAGTTGATTCTTATGCAGGAATTCAAGGATCTTTGGGAATGAAGAATAATGAAGGAATGGTGGAAGAAGTAAATACCTTGAATCCATATAGCAACACTTACAATGCGGGATGAAGAAGCCATCCAAATTTTTCATGAAGGGAAGGTAATCAAGGTTCTTCTTCTAACCCTAATCCTAGACCCCAATTTAATGATAATCAACCTCCCAATAATCAACTTCTATACCAAAGCCAAGCTCCACCACATTATCCAAACCGATACCCATCATAATCATACCACCAACCACCCGATTTTCAAAAATCTCAACCTCCCCCTCCTCAAGAAAAGAAATCCAACATTGAAGAAATGATTGCAAATTTCATGGCCTCCCAAAATTCAATTTTAGCTAGCCAAGATGGTAGATGAAAATCACAAGATATTTGGATGAGGAACCAAGAGGCATCAATTAGGAACTTAGAGAACCAAATGGGACAACTAGCTAGTTCCTTATCAAACCGTACTGAAGGGACATTTCCATCCAATGTAGATCGAAATCCAAAGGAGGAAGCCAAAGTAATCACCTTAAGGAGTGGGAAAGAGTTAGAGAAGACTGAAATTGGTAAGAATTCTTCCTTAAGGGTGGAACCGACAACGGAGGTAAGTAATTCTAACTCAGAAAATACTGAAAAAGTACCTCTTACAGTTGAGAAGGGTAAAGGTAAGGACAAACTTGTTTCTACTGTTCTTGATGAATCTCAATTACCATTTCCTGTTCTAGCTAGAAAAGAGAAACAAAATGAACAATTGAGTAGATTTTTAGACATATTTAAGAAGCTACATATAAATTTACCATTTGCTGAAGCTTTGCTACACATGCCTAAATATGCTAAATTTATGAAAGAATTGTGCTCTAATAAGAAAAAGTTAGAAGGCATAGGAATGGTTCAATTATCCGATACTTGTAGTGCCATATTAACCAATAAAATTCCTAAAAAATTAGAAGATCTAGGTAGTTTTACATTGCCTTGTGAACTAGGAGGGAATGTTGTTGGGAATGCTTTATGTGATTCGGGTGCTAGTATTAATTTGATGCCTTATTCAATTTGCAGGAAATTGAATGTAGGTGATTTAAAGGAAACTCGAATGACGCTTCAATTGGCGAATAGATCGATAAAGAGGCCAAAAGGAATCATTGAGAACTTATTGGTAAAAGTCGGAAATTTTATCTTTCCGGTTGATTTTGTGGTTATGGACATGGAAGAAGATAGGAAGGTGCCATTAATTGTGGGGAGGCCATTCTTGAACACAGCAAGAGCGTTAATTGATGTTCATGGACAAACGGTCACTTTAAGATTCAACGAGGAGGAAATGGCTTTTAATGTTAATAAAATTTTAAAACACCCCTCATATGATTTTGAAGAATCCATTTACTTTGTTGATGAAGTTCAAGAATGTGCCAACACAAAACAAGAGGATATCATTCTCAATGATGAACTTCAAAGTTGCTTAATGCATCCTAAGATAATGGAAGAGTTGGATACAAAGGAGAAAGAGTTGATACAAAATCTGGAACAAGAGCATAGTGAAGATAAGGAATGGAGGATGAACCATCCCCTCCTAAGGGAGATTCTGAACTTAAAACACTTCCATCTCATTTGAAATATGTATTTTTAAGTGATAATGCTAATCCGATAATTATCTCATCTTCATTAACATATTTGGAAGAAGAAATGCTCATCGGAGTCTTCAAAAAGCACAAAGGAGCAATTGGTTGGGCAACATCTGACTTGAAAGGAATTAGCCCCAGCTATTGTACACATCGTATACCCATGGAGGAAAATTTTAAACCGGTAGTGCAACCCCAATGAAGGCTCAAACCAACTATGCAAGAGCTAGTGAAAAAGGAGGTATTGAAACTACTTGATACAGGTATTATCTATTCTATCTCCGATAGTAATTGGGTAAGTCCTATTCAATGTGTGCCTAAAAAGGGGGGAATGACTGTAGTGATCAATGAAAATAATGAATTAATTCCTACACGCACAATAACGGGATGGAGGGTATGTATTGACTATAGGAGGCTGAATAATGCCACTAGAAAAGACTATTTTCCATTGCCCTTTATTGATCAAATGTTAGAAAGATTGGCAGGAAATAAATTTTATTGTTTCTTAGATGGATATTTAGGGTACATGCAAATACCTATAGCCCCGAAAGACCAAGAAAAGACCACATTCACATGTCCATATGGAACATTTGCATATAAAAGAATGCCTTTTGGTCTTTGTAATACACCTGCCACATTTCAACGTTGCATGATGGCCATATTTCATGACTTTATTGAAAAATTTATAGAGGTTTTCATGGATGATTTCACTATTTATGGTCATGATTTTGAATCTTGTTTGCATAATCTAGCATTAGTTTTGAAAAGGTGTCAAGAAACTAATCTTGTGCTAAATTGGGAAAAATGTCATTTCATGGTTAGAGAAGGCATTGTCTTAGGGCATAAAATTTCTGAAAAAGGCATTGAGGTTGATAAAACAAAAATTGACGTGATAGAGAAACTACCTCCACCAACTAGTGTTAAGGGCATTAGGAGTTTTCTTGGTCATGTCAGGTTTTATCGTCGGTTTATTAAGGATTTTTCTAAAATTGCCAAACCACTTTCTAATTTATTGCTTAAAGATGCTGTATTTAACTTTGATGCTGAGTGTTTGCAGGCTTTTAAACTATTAAAGAAAAAATTAGTTAGTGCACCAGTCATTGCATCACCCGATTGGAGCTTACTATTTGAAATTATGTGTGATGCAAGTGATTATGCAGTTGGAGCAGTCTTAGGACAGCGAAAGGAGAAGATTTTCTACACCATCTATTATGCAAGCCATATACTCACCGAAGCCCAAGTAAATTACACTACTACGGAGAAGGAACTCTTGGCAATAGTCTTTTCATTTGAGAAATTCAGATCTTACCTCTTAGGATCCAAAATTACAGTGTGGTCGGACCATGCCGCATTGAGACATCTTTTGCAAAGAAGGATTCTAAACCAAGACTTATCCGATGGATGCTACTACTACAAGAGTTTGATGTTGAGATAAAAGATAAGAAAGGAGCAAAAAATTTTGTAGCAGACCATCTATCTAGATTGGATCATGCTAGCATCGAAAAGGGAGAAATTTCTGACTTATTTCCTGATGAACATATTTGTGCTTGTTATATTTATGAAAAATCGGTTCCATGGTATGCTAATATAGCCAATTTTCTTGCAGGTGGTTATCTTCCTAAGGAGTTTACTTGGCAATAAAAGAAAAAGCTCATAGCGGATGCCAAGCATTACCTTTGGGATGATCCATATCTTATCAAGATATGCACGGATCAAGTACTTAGAAGGTGTGTACCAGAATTGGAACAGAAATCTATCATGCAACAATACCATGGAGGTGAAGTTGGGGGACATTACAGGCCAAATAGAACAGTTCAAAAGATACTCCAATCAGGTTTTTTCTGGCCTACTTTGTTTGAAGATGTGAGATCTTTTATAACAACTTGTGATAGATTCCAACGAGTAGGAAATATATCCAAAAGAGATGAGATGCTTATGAACAATGTGCTGGAAATAGAAATCTTTGATGTATGGGGCATTGATTTTATGGGACCTTTTCCAAATTCATTTGGGTTTGAATATATCTTGGTAGCAGTGGATTATGTGAGTAAGTGGGTAGAGGCAATAGCTACTAGAACATGTGATGCAAAAATTGTGTTGGAATTCATTAGGAAGAATATTTTCACTAGATTCGGAGCACCTAGAGCTATTATAAGTGATGGAGGCAAACATTTTGTCAACCTTCAATTTAAGACCTTGCTTAAGAAATTTGGTGTTAAGCACAAAATCACAACCCCATACCACCCTTAAGCCAATGGACAAGTGGAAGTATCTAATAGGGAGTTGAAATCAATCTTAGAAAAAACAGTGAATAACTCTAGAAAAGATTGGTCTCTTAGGTTAAATGAGGCTTTATGGGCTTATCGAACTGCATTTAAAACTCCTATAGGTATGTCTCCCTTTAGAATTGTTTTTGGAAAAGCATGTCACCTTCCAGTCGAATTAGAACATAAAGCATATTGGGCTACAAAATTTCTTAACTTTGATTTGAGAAATGCAGGAGAAAGGAGAAAATTGCAGCTCAATAAACTCGATGAAATTCGACAATGGTCATATAACAATGCTGCACTTTATAAAGAAAAGACCAAACGATGGCATGACAAGCATTTAAGGGTAAAAGATTTTGTTTCGAGAATGTTAGTACTTCTTTATAATAGTTGTCTTCATTTGTTTCCAGGAAAGCTAAAATCTAAGTGGCTTGGACCTTATCAAGTGATGTCAAGCAGTAATTTTGGTGTAGTGACGATCAAAAGCTTAAAGGATGGACGTGAATTTACAATCAATGGTCATCGACTCAAACCATACCAAATCGGACAATAAGAGGTTATGGAAGCGACCATGGTTCTTCAAGATACTTAAAAAACAGTTTGGAGAGTCTAGCTGTAGACTCCAAAAACTCAGAACTTCAACTTTCTATCTCTTTTATGTTTCTAGTCAAATTTTGTGTTTTTGTTGCATGTTTGTATGTTTGTGTGTTTTGATTCATGAAAAAAGTACATTAACAAGGTTTTAAAATGAAGACATGTTTTTCCCGGAAAAGATTTGGTGTTTTCAAAGCTTGAAATGGAAAAATTGCATTTAACGAAGCTTAATTGTGCATATATGTTCAAGATGTAGAAAAATACATGTACACGTGACCACGTGTGACTTTCCCTTAGCCATCACGTGGCCACGGGTTGCTGCACTGTCCCAAGACTAGTTAAGACACGTGACCACGTGTATTTCACAAGAGAACTTCACGTGGCCACGCTTGAAGTTACTGTCCTATCTTCTACACATCACGTGGCCACGCATATTTCAAGAGAAACAATCACATGGCCATGGCTTAAGTCACTGGCCTTGCATTGTTAAAACCTGTGACCACGTGAAATTCAAGAGTAACCATCATGTGGCCATGCATGCACAAGGAACAAAGGCACACGTGACCACATGTGGTTCTTCCCATGAACTTCACGTGGCCATGCCCTCACCTCCTGCCTTATAAACATTTCACGATTTTTTTTTCTTTTCTTATTCTTCACCTTTTACTTGCTCTCACCCGTGCTCACACCTCACCAACACAAAGATCAACCCATGACCACGGATTTTTCACTCACCACCGTTCATCACCATCTCCATTTGCTTTCTCTTTATTTTTCTCCCTCTCTTACCCATCATCTCTTCCTTCTCCACATTTGCTTCATTATTTTAGGTTTTTCACAACTTACACACACCACTTTAACTTTGTGCTGCAATTTTGGTGTGATTCTCACTTCCAAGTAAGTATTTACTCTCATTGCTCCTTACTTATTGTTTGCTTATCATCCATTGTTGTGTTTTGTGCTATTATTGTTCATGAATGTTTAGTTTTTAGGTTACTTTGCACTTAACATTTTGTTTGTATGATTAATTCTTTTTGCTTCTTTGGATGATTATGAGTATTATATGCATGTTATAGATGTTTGGTATGAAATTGGGTAGTGAACAATCCTTGTTATGCTCTTTAAATTAATGCTCAAACTTATGCCCACAACATGTTCGATGAAATGTCCCAATGATTTTTTGTTCTTGAAAATCATTTCACTTTCAATCTTTGGTTGGCATGTTTATGAGTTGTATTGATGCATGACAACTTAATTCACCTCTTGAAAGATTAGTTCATGAGTCTAGTCATGCATGATAGGCATTATGTTTAACATAGTCTTTGTGCTCAACCTTTGAATATCTTTTATGCCTATCATTTTGATCTCCGCATATTCTATCAACATTTCTCATTGCATCCAAGTGTGCTTTAATTCATTCAATGCATGCTTCATGTGCTTACACCTTAGTCTATTTTGGGTTATGACTTGATACTTACATTGTGTTTTTCTTTCTTTGTAGTGGCACCTCGAAGGACTAAATATCCTGATGTAGCAAGTTCATCCGGTATATGCATTACATCGTATGTGGACAGGGCCAAGATCAATAAATTTGAGTACTTCAGCAAATGTACCTATGTCCAGCCCACTTATCTAAGTCAATTGTTTCTCAATTTCCGGCTAGAAATCTGTGGGATCATGATATAGAACCATTGATCCAAAATATTGGCTGGGAGAAGTTCATTGAAAAGAAACCGAAAGTATATCCAGATATGGTACGGGATTTCTTATATTCTTTTGAATGCTACTTTAAGAGAGATGCGGAGGACGGCACAGTCGATTTTAAGTTTGATAAGAAAGGATATTCCTTGACTTTCAGTTAATTTTCTGAAATTTTAGGATTTGTGCCAAATGCCCTAACTGAATTAGAGGATGCATCCCCTGGGGAGAATTAGGAATGAATCAAGGATCTTGAATTAGATAAGCCATGGGTAGGGGGACAATGCAAAGTCCATGATTTACAGAATCATGTGTTAAGAATCGTTCATCGGTTTTTGGCAAGGAGTATGTACAATAATTTGAAGAATGCAAGCACTATTAGTGTGTCTTAAGCAATGGTTCTCTGATGCATGATGGATGGCCTAGCAATCAATGGAGCAGGCATTATAACAGCTCGGATTAAAGAATTGCAGAAAATGCCAGGACATATGGATACTATTTCCATTGGATGGATAGCTATAGTGATGGCAATTACAGTTGAACATCCGGGTTAAGGAGATTCACTTCCAGGAGAATTACCTTGCATTGATAACAAGATGCTCAAGCAGATGAAAAATTTGATTCTTAAGCCTCGAGCTCATTGGGCAACCCGAGGAGGAATACCTTAGAGAGAACAATATTCAGATTGAGGAGCAGCAGGAGGAACCAAATGAGGAGTATATTGCCACAGTTGTGCCTTCCCCCATCAATGAACCTACAACACCTGAATGGGAAGGTCCATTTAATCAATTAAGTAGTCATTTGGATGCTCAACAAATTAGGCTAGATCAAATGCAAGGAAGATTGGACATGCTTCGGGATATGGTGATGGAAGGAAGGTTGAGCACTTTATCCACCATTTTTGGCAGCGGTTTCCTTCACCTCTACCTCCACCGGAATAGATCTTCATTTGCTGTGGACATCAAAGTTTTGAAGAGGGGGTAGCCTCCTTTCAGGGAGTTTGTCTTCAACTTTTCTTTTCTTTTTCATGAATCAAACTTTGTTATTTTGTGTTTTATATTTTGTTTTCTGTTAGTTTGTTTGGTTTGTTTTCTTAAGTATGTAAAACTTATTAAAGACTTATGTAGTTCACCTTTTTACTTAGTTTGCATGATAACTTAGTTTGCCCTAGTTACTTCAAAACTTTGAACAAATTGAACTTGGATATGGAATATGCATGTTTTTGAGCCTTTGCTTAGTAAGAGAACATTTATGTTGTTTAATATGCCTTCGGATAGGTTAATCTTCAACTTGATAAATATTTGTTAGTTTCCAAATTCTTGAAAGCACTTAGACCAATTTTTGACTTAAAGAAAAATCAATACAATGAAGTAGTGAAGTAAGGAAATTTAGAGCACTAGAACCTTCCTCATCCCCCTTCAAAGCATATGAACAACTCAAACAACTTAGAAAATGATCTAGGCAACAATTTTTTTGATAAACTTTCTTAAAAGACTTGTGTCCTACCTTGATAAAATTATCCTTTGTTAAGCCATTTTGAGCCTATAGTTGCACCCAATATTTCAACCATATAACCTAAAAAGCTTTTATCTCATCCTATGGAATTGGCCACTTTAGGATTAAATGGATGTATGAAGAGATTAAAGTTTTATTGGGTTTAGCAAGAAAATCTTATGAAAAGTCATTGAAAGTGAGAAATTTACCTTGAGGTTAGCTTGTGAATGCTGGTTTCTTAAAAAAAGAAAAAAAAAAAGAAAATGTTTGAAGTTTGAGAAAAGGAAAAGGAAAGAAAAAGAGAGCTAGCAAATATGAAAAAATATAAGTGTGGGATAGTACAAGAAAAAAAAATGAAAAAAAAATATTGACTTCTTGGTGAAAGGGCATAAAAAAGTTTGAAAGTAAGGCAAGAACGAGCAAAATATGTTGTTGAAGTTATTGGGGTTTAGTAATCTATTTTATCTTAGAGTAGCTATTCATTTTGATTATCATTTATCCATTCTTTGTTAACCAATATCTTAGCCCTATTACAACCCTTGAAAGACCTAAGTGATTTTAAGCTTGTTTTGAGTTGTTTAGCGGAGATGACTTTCGCGTTCCGGTGCTAAAGGAGAGGCCTATTATGTTTCTAGAGTTTCAAGCACGAAACCGATTGTATACTTATGCATTCATATATTCTATACTTCATTACCTAGTTGTGTTGATGTTTTGATTGTTAAAATTGCTTAAAAAGATTTGGTCTTGCACACACTCAAGAAAACTAGCTTATATTCTCTTGTTCGAAGTTGATCTATTTAGAGGTTAAATTAAGTATTTTTGTTAAAAATTCTAAGTTTGGTTTTGAAATTGCATATCTTTGTTCAATTTTGATGGTTTTGAAGGTGGAATTGTTCTAATTTGCTTGAGGGCAAGCAAAGTTTAAGTGTGGGGTATTTGATAAGTGTGAATTATATATAGTTTTTGATATGTTTTTAGTTGTCTTATTTAGTTGTTTTGGTTTTATTTAGGTTAATTTAGAGGTAATTTGTTAACAATGATGATTTTGAGGTTAATTCCATGTTTTGTTTCATTTTTAGGTTAAAATTGATATAAAAGGTCTTAAAATACAAAAAGGGCAAAGATTAGGGCCACAAGTGAAAATATTAGAAGTTGATGCAAGAAAATTGGCGTCCAGTCCAGAGCCTTCACACGTGACCACGTGAAAACATTGAAGCATTATACCCGTGGCCACGTGAAGGAATGAAGGATGAAGAGCCATGGCCATGTGAAGATCAACTGAAGAAGAGCAAAGGAAGGACATGACCACGTGGATTCCAAGAGAAGGACCACATGTGGCCACATGTGAAGGAATGCTTAGGGAACCCGTGGTCACGTCTATAAATACACAATGAAGGGCGTGGCCACGTGATGCTATTCCCATTTCGTGAAGGATTTTATCAAACTTCTTATTTCGGGCAGAAATTACTTCCTATTTGATTCTAAGAGTTTGAGAAGGAATCCACGTCTTCTTTTGCCTATAAATAGCTAGCTGAAACACAAAAAAAAAAGGAACAAGAGGATCCTGAGAATTAAGCTTTACTTTTCTTTAAGTTGTTTTTACGTTCTTTGTTTTTATTGCTTTCTTCAAAACTTTGTTTTTATTTTTAAGAATGTCTTGTGAGTAGTTTTCTTTAACTTTTGCTAAAGGATACTTGAATTCTTAACTTGTATTGTTATGACTTGAGTTTGTTCTTCAATTCAATACAAGTTGGTTATTTCTTAGTTCTTAAACATAGTCTTATCTTTACTCAAATTTAAGTTGATTGTTAACTTGATTAAGCATTGGTTAATTAATTGATTTGAATTGATTATTGGCTTGTATGTTCTTAAGTTAATTTATTTGGATTAATACATGATTATAACCTGAATAAGCTATAATTGTGTGTTGATTTGAGTAAGTTAAGATTGAGAAAAGGGTAACTAAGAATAGGTGGAAGTTAAATCTCTTGAGAAAGGCTTTAATAGACATCTAGGAGACTTAATTCAGTTCCTTATGCTAAGTGTTAAGTTTATCTGAATAAGAAAATTTGATGCTTGGAATGATAATCTTGAATAAAGTTATCTGGTTTTATTAAACTGAATTCTCTATGATCACTTGTATGTTTTCTTTTATTTAAGTCATAGCAATACTTGTTAAGGTGGAAAGTCCTTTAGTGAAAGTTGTTTTTAATATTGATTTTTACCTCATTCAATTTACTTGCTTTCAATAGATCTCTTCTTTACTTTAGCTTTTTCAATTGTTTTATTTTACTTTAAATTATTGTTTTTAGTTTTAATTCTTCAATCATCATAAATTTGGGATTTCTCTTCTTTCTTTTACACACGAAAATTGATTTTGAAATTGAAATAGCACATACAAGCACAAGTTTTCCTTGGATTTGATATTTTGGGTCATAATCATATTTTCCTATATTACTAGCCGATCTAGTACACTTGCTAGAATCTGGTCAATATACATGCCACATAAAAAAGATATCTAATACATTTATCCAAAGATACAATTTAAATACATATCTTCATATAACTCCAATTGCTATAAAAACTCAGATCTTCTATTCCTTATAGCTGCTTTGGCTAAGCCTTGCATTGGTTACATGCATGCAGCAAATACTATATGCTAAAGTAAAAGTTTAGTGGTGGATATCCAATTAAAATATTTCATAAATCCCCAAACATACTCACATAATTTCTTAGTGACTTTCAAAATTATTTATTTCATTACACTATTTCAAACTTTTTTAACCCCTTTTCTTTTATTTAAATTGCATTTGTACCCCTAATATTTCTATTTTTACCCAAATTACTGTTTTATCTCTAATAATCCCAATTAATCTTATTTTATTATGTTTAAGCACTATAATCAAGTTTTTACTACAATTTAATCCTTAATTCCTCATATATTAATAAAATTTCATTTAGTCCTTATTTTACCATCTTTATCGTAAAATTAAATTTTAATCCTTGTTTGACTATTCTTTTACAATTTTACCCTTCAAGTTTGTTTTAATATGTCTATAGCATGCCAAATTACCTTTTTTTACCCCATTTTGTACCGTTTCCATATAAAATTAACATTTACCCCCTAATTCATCATATTATGCATTATACTTTATTTTTCACAATAACATATCAATTAAATTTCTAATTTTCCCTTAGTAGTTCCTATAGGAAACGCTTAAACTAGATATGCAGGATATGGATCCCACGGGTCCAAATTTCTATTTTCTTCGATTCTTACTTATTTTTATCATTCTTTTTCTTTTATTTACAATGCAAAATCGCCTATGATCCACTTTTGTGAGTCATCATGATCCGCTACTGCAATAAATGTCCCTATGACTAGCTAATTATATCTTATACTTCTAGTTTCACTAACAGGTACTAAGGGCAAAACCTATAATCATCATAATCAATAATTTACATTACCATTATCATGTACATCCCATTAATTGTTTCAACTAAATATAATGTCATCTATCATGCTATTTTTACATTATTCACACATTTTTTTACTCATCACACAACTCATTGTATACACATTAAGTATACATTATATTCATGTGGTATACATTTATTACATATTCATCAACATTCACCCACATGAGGAATTTCATACAATCATTGTTTAAATGCATTCTTAATTATCATTACTTAGTTATTTATCATATATCATTCCTTTACATCATATTTAATTCATGTATACTATTCGGTCACTATGATGTTATATCATTCCATCATGATTTTGTTTGCTAAATGTATTCTTAACATGTTTATTATGCATAATCAACATTATTCCACCATTAAATCCATTTAATACCTAAATTCATACGAAGACATAATGGTGTACATGTTTAGGATTTCATGTTCCCATGTATTTTTCTTACTTCTAACCATTCCATAACACTTAGTTACTACCCAATTACATATATTTAGTATTAATTTAAATTACGTCATTTGTTTCATACAAAAGCCCTACCAAACATAACCTAATTCATATGAATTATTCTAGTTTAGATTTTCACTTACTTTTTCTTTGATTTCTTCCTCAAATAACCTTCTATTTGCCTTTATCCTCCTTCCCTTTTTTTCTTCTTTTTCTACCATAGGCCAAAATTCAAGAGAAAGGAATCATGAGTTTCTCTTCAACCTATTAACATAAAAATGCTTAAAATCACTTATTCTAACATTTTTCTACAAATTTCAACCCAAAATTCAATTATACTTACTTGGAGAAAATTTCTTTGTTTATTTCTCTTCACTTTCTCTTATGATTTCTTGCTTTAATCCTTGAATTAATGAGATATAAGGCTGCTAGATTTAGTTTACTAGAGGAATATTTAAGAAATTTGAGGGAAGCCAAGTGAAAAATGAAAAACAAATGATGGATGAGGAGGAGTATTAGATTTGGCCAAAAAGAGGTAAAGATAAGGGGAGAGAAGATGAAAGAAATGGCAGAAAATTTTTAGCTATTTGTGTCTCCTTGAGTGTGTATAAACACACCAATTGGAGGGTAAATATTCAATGGAGCACTATTTAATCTAATGGCCCACATTGAGCCATTTGTCACCTCCACAATAATTGTAATGATTTTCTTATCAATTATTCCTCCAAATTAGCCTAAAAATATTTAAAAATATTTATTAGGATGCCTCTAAATTCTCATATCAATATGAGATTATTTCGATAAATTTTCCCGATCAAATGGGTAATTACCAATCTGATAATTTATTTTTCAGTCTTATTAGAAAATTAATCTAACACTTTTAAATTTCATTTAAGTCATTTATAATGAGTTTCCATGGTCGGATAATTTTCTAAAATTTCACAAATTTTTTATGGTCGGTCAAAGCTCGGTCAACCTTGGTAATGACTTGCAATTTTTTTTCCTTTTTTTGATTTTTTTAGGCATTACATCCTTAACCCTAGTTCCAATTTTTCAATCTAATGTATTGACATGTAAAATTTAAATTAAAAATAAATCTAAATCCTAAAAAGAATATTTTAATTCAATGACCTATATGATTGTTCCCCTTAAATATACTTTTTCCATATTTTTTTTAACTACAACAGACAAAAATAGTAAAAAATAATAAACACTTTAAAATTAAAAAATGTTTTGATATTAAAGACATTTAGATTTTAGATCCATATGAATGCTCCATTTATAAATATTTTTAGCATATGCTTTCAACAACAACGACCAAAGAAAAAAAAACAAGAATTATTATAACATATCTGCCCTACAAATGGAATCCACAAATAATCCATGTACTTACTATAATCTGGAGCACTTTTAAAACTCTATCTCAAAACGAGATGGTCAATTTTCACCTTTCACTTTCGCACCAACATCTAGGAAAACAACAGTTCCATTTTCTAAAAAATAAGATGTCTACTGCCTCATACATACATACATACACAACAAAATCACAAATCCAAATGCCACATGACTTCAATCTTCATTGCAAATCTTCTATTTTACAAAGATAAAGATATATAAAGAGATCTTGCACCTTAATTTCTTTAAAATAGTATGAGTTAGGGTTTCATGTTTATGAGATAAAAGGGTAGCCACGGTTTATTTTTTTTCATTTTCTTTTAGTGTTTCAAATGGGTTTTTAATATGAAGTGGTGCCTTACCATTTCATAAGTGTTGCTTATCTATTGGATTAATTTGTATGCTCAGTCAATTCAATTAGTGGGAGTTGTTGACATGCCATGCTACATGGACAATGTATTTTACAGGGCAATTGACATGTCAATGCTAATACATCATCTGATAACACGGAAAAAAATATATTTACGTTTGCACAATGTACTGATTTGGCCATATGTACTTTTCGGCATTGGTCTTCATCGAAAACTAGTCATAATTATTTTTGCATACAATATTACTAACTTCAATGGCTTTTGTGTAATTAAAAATTATTTCGTTATTTTGTATAATTTAGGCATAAGTTCAATGATCATAAGTAAAATTAACCCACTAAAGAACATATGAACTCCTATACAATAAATTGAGCATTATTATAAAAGAAGTTAATTTCTTAAGTGTAGGAAGCATATGCAATTTACAAGGAAAATCCATTTATATTGTAAAATTTTCCATTTATCCACATAAAGAATCAAACTCTGACGTTATCCAAAGTAAAATCAAAAGCTATAATTTCATGAATTCCTAAAATTAAAGTGCGTGTATTCACGCCATAGGATATTGCGATATGGGCAGCTTATAGTGCAAGTTATTTAAGAAATTAAAAATAAAAAAGTAAAATCCATAATGTCATGTCTCAAAATGAATGATTCCTACATTTTATGAGGAACCAAGCAGAGAAAGAAATACCTAGTCCGATATCAAAATTGATAGGAAGAAGAAAAGAGATCGAAGCAAAAGATAAGAAATGAACAAAAATATAGCGAAGGCACAACTAAATTTGTAGAAATAGAATTGTGGAAATAGAAGAGAGAATCTGGAAGGTGGGGTGTGGATGCTGAAGGAAACAATGTCATTTTTTGAGATTGCAATCGAGATTAAAAGATTGATTGATGGCTTAAAACCTCCTCTAGGGATGATCACATAGCGAGGCAGGGATAAGGAATGGGTCACCACCAACTACCTCGCCTAAAATAAGATATTCCTCATTCCCACCCCCAATAGGATTATAGGGGGAAAATTCCTTCTATCCCCATCCTAACTACAATCCCTGGTCCCTATAGGGATCCCAATTCATGATCAAGAATAATTTTAAGAAATAAAATAGAACTAAAATATAATATTCAACAATTTAATTATAATTGAAATACAACATTTAACAATTAAAATTTTTTAAATCAATCATAAATCAAATTACTATAAATGTTAACAATTGACAAACCTAAAATTAAATATAATTTAAAATTAAATTAAATAAATACAATTAAATATAATCATTAAATTTTGGGTTGAAAAAAATTCAGAGAGAGGAGGGGGGAATTGCCCCGAATTCTTAATCGGGGATTATTTTTCCCTTGCGTCCACCCCTATGAGAGATCAATTTAAATTTCTCACATATATATCAAAGTTTTCCCCAATTACATAAAGGGAAATTCATGGAAAACTTAGGCAAATAGTAGGATTTATTGGTCACTAACCTCTTCTACTAGCTTAGGCTTGCCTATCCCTCCTTTTCCTTGCCTTTAGCCTTGAAAGCTTGAAGTTCCCCTTTGTTCCCTACAATGGCCGAAATTTACACCATGAGAAACCTTATTTTTTGACTTCATTTGTTCAAAATAATTATATAAATGAACTCTAGACATCCTAATACACCTTTAGATACCAAGAAATCAAATTAAACCCAAAGTTTTCATTTACCTCGAATGAATACCTTAAGCTTTTTCCTTGAAAATCCTTTGCTTTAATCCTTTAAATCAAAGGTTTGAAGCTTGATTAAGCATCTAAAGGGATAGAATTAGGGTTAAGGTGCTTGACTTTCTAAGAAAAATGAGTGAGATTTAAAGAAAATTTGAGAAATGGATGGAGGAAAGGGTGTCGGCCTAATGAGGAGCTAAAGAATAAGGTAGAAGTTGCTAGAAATCTTTAGATATTTCTACCTTTTATACTTCTCCTAAAGGGCCAAAATTGGGCCAATTCTAATGGGCCTAACTCTTTTAATTTAAGGCCCAATTTCCATTTTTCAAAGGCCCAACAAGAAATCTCCCACTTTCTCACTCCAAATCACTTCAATTTTGATTCAATCATTCTTAAAACATCAAAAATAGGTTGTACATAAATTTTCGGCTCAATCAGAGTCCATTTTCGATCCGATTCAATCAAATTAGTCCGATTCGACAACTGTCGAAATCGCCGAAAAATTCATTTCTTTATACCAAAATATTCTACATAAAATTTCATGAAGAACTGCAAAATATGGCAAGTTTTGAAATTTATTTGCTATTTTTAATTATTTATGCAAAATCAAGTCACTTTTCCTACAAGGAAAATTGACTCATTACCTTTTTCGTATTTTTAACATTTGGAGGCACATTTGACCTCAATTTCACTTCAAATTTTAACTCTGGACTCACCATGACCAATACTTTCCGATGGTCAAATAAAATATTTTTCAATTTCAGGTACTATTCATAGCCCGGTAACCCTATTTACCATCGAAATTTACTGTTCATGGCTAAGCCGGCTTTAATGTCATTACAATTCTCCCCTACTAAGAGAAATTTCATCCTCGAAATTTACCTGTATTGAAAACAAGGGGATATTATTGTCTCATGGTTGCTTCTGGTTCCCATGTAGCTTCTTCAATGTTATGGTGGTGCCATAATACCTTCACTAGTGGAACCTGCTTGTTCCTGAGCTAGCGGATCTCTCTAGCTAAAATTTTCACCGATTTCTCTTCATAGGTCATGTCATCTTTTACTTGGATTTCTTCTGGTGTGATTACATGGTTAGGATCTGACCGGTATCTACGGAGCATAGATACATGGAAAACATCATGTATCTTCTCTAATTCCAAAGGTAATCTCAACCGATAAGCTACGAGACCTACTCGTTGAAGCACTTCATAAGTACTAATGAATCTTGGACTTAGTTTGCCTTTCCTGCCAAATCTCAAAATCTTCTTCCACGGGGATACGTTCAAAAAGACTTGGTCTCCCACTTGAAATTCTATATCCCTTCTTTTCAAATCTACATAGGATTTCGAACGGTCCATGGCTTCCTTTAGTCTACCTTTAATAACCCGAACTTTCTCTTCAGAGTCATGGATCAAATCAGAACCTACCAATTTCTTCTCGCTTAGCTCAGTCCAACAAGGAGGAGTTCTACACTTTCTACCATATAAAGCTTCAAAAGGAGCCATTTTTAAATTGGACTGGAAGCTATTGTTATAGGCAAACTTTGTTAAAGACAAATATTTCTCCCAACTGGTGCCAAACTCCAAGATACAACATCTAAGCATGTCTTTCAGAATCTGAATCACCCGTTCTGACTAACCATCAGTCTGAGGGTGAAAAGCAGTACTGAGGTGAAGTCTTGTATCCAAAACATCTTGAAAACTTTACCAGAACTGCGAAGTGAACCTGGGATCCCTGTCAGAAACAATGGAGGATGGCACTCCATACAATCTCACTATCTCATTTATATAAATTTCATCTAGCCTTGACAAAGGATAATCCATCCGTACCGGCAAGAAGTGAGCGGATTTGGTAAGCCAGTCGATGATCGCCCAAATAGCATTATGCTTCTTCTGAGTTAGAGGCAGACCAGACACAAAGTCTATGGTTACTTGATCCCATTTCCATTCTGGTACTAATAAAGAATGTAGCAATCTTGAAGGAACCTGGTGCTCAGCTTTTACTTGTTGACATATCAGACATTTACTTACAAATTCTATTACATCTTGTTTCATACCTAGCCGCCAGTAGAAAGTTTTCAAGTCCTGGTACATCTTGTTACTTCCAGGATGCATGGCATAATTGCTATGATGTGCTTCAGTTAGAATATTCTTCTTTAATTCCTCTTGATCTGGAACACATAACCTTTCCTTATAATAAATGCTTACATCCACATTTAAAGAGTAATCTTTCACTGAATCATTCTGAAGTCTATTCTTGACAATCATTAATCGATCATCATCCTTTTGAGCAACTTTAACTTGATGCGCAAAGTTAGGTTTGACTTGCAATTTAGCTACTAAAGCTCCATCCGATGCTAAACTCAGACTAGTATTCGTAGCTCGAAGAGCTGCAGATAACACATTTAACTATTAGCATATAACAATTACTTATACTAATTCATTCAAAAACATTAATATCACCTGACATAAATTTCCTGCTAAGCGCATCAGCTACTACATTAGCTTTCCCAGGGTGGTAGTCGATGTAGCAATCATAATCTTTAATCAATTCCAACCAACGTCTTTGTCAAAGATTGAGCTCTCTTTGGGTAAGCAAATACTTTAAACTCTTGTGATCTGAGTAGATATAATATTTCTCTCCATATAAGTAGTGCCTCCAAATCTTTAATGCTAAAACAATGGCTGCCAACTCTAAATCATGAGTAGGATAGTTTTTCTCATGAGTTTTAAGCTGTCAGGAGGCATATGCAATCACCTTACCTTCCTGCATTAAAACGCAACCTAAACCGTTTCTGAAAGCATCACTGCAGACCACAAAATCCTTACTCGATTCGGATTGAGTAAGAATGGGAGCTTCTGTTAACATACATTTAAGCTTCTCAAAGCACTCTTGGCAAGCATCAGTCCACACAAATTTGGCATTCTTCTGTAGGAGTCGAGTTAAAGGTATGGCAATAGAAGAGAATTCCTTAATGAATCTTCTATAATACCCTGCCAAACCTAGGAAACTCCTCACTTATGTAACATTTGTAGGCGGCTTCCATTGCAGAATTGCCTCAATCTTTGAAGGATATACTTTAATGCCCTCTGCAGATATTACATGACCTAGAAAGGATACTTCATTTAACCAGAAGTCGCATTTACTGAACTTAGCATACAATTGCTTTTCTCTCAGAATCTGTAGAACAATTCTTAGATGCTTATCGTGCTCCTCTGGTGTCTTGGAGTACACTCGAATGTCGTCAATGAAAACTACCACAAATTGGTCCAAATAGGGATGAAAAACCCTATTTATCAAGTCTATAGAGGCAGCCAGTGCATTTGTGAGCCCAAAAGGCATGACTAAGAACTCATAATGGCCATACCTAGTACGAAAAGCAGTCTTGGATACATCTTCTTCTTTCACTCCCATCTGATAATAACCTGATCTCAGATCAATCTTTGAGAAAACACCCACTCCCTTAAATTGATCAAACAAATCTTCAATACGAGCAAGAGGGTATTTGTTCTTTATGGTGGCCTTATTAAGCTGTATGTAATCGATACACAGCCTAAGAGTACCATCTTTCTTTCTTACAAATAAAACTGGCGCTCCCCAAAGAGAAAAACTAGGTATGATAAATCCCTTTTCTAACAATTCTTGGAGCTGAATCTTCAATTCTCTCAACTCTACAGGTGCCATTTTGTAGGGAGTAATGGAGATAGGGGCGGTTCCTGAAGTGACATCAATAGAAAACTCTACCTTCCTGTCAGGTGGTAAGCCTGGCAGCTCATCAGGAAACACATCCTGAAACTCTCTGACAGTGGGTACTTCTGTTACCTTTGATCTAACCTTCTTTGCCTCCACTACATAAAACATATAGGCTACACCTCCTTTCCTAATAAGTCTTTTAGCAGTTGTAACAGAGATCACATCAGACAAAAAGTCAGTTCTCACAACCACTACTGTGATTTCCCGATCATTTTGAAGCTTTAAAGTGACCCTCTTTCTTTTGTAATCAACCGTTGCTTGGTGGGCGGATAGCTAATCCATCCCTAAAATCACATCAAACTCATGGAAGGGTAGCGCAATCAAGTTTGCCAGGAAAATATGTCCTTAGGCACTAATAGGACACTATCTATAAACCTAATTTACTACCACACTATGCCCTAGAGGATTACTTACCAAGATATCCTGGTCCAAGCATGCCTCTTCTAACCCTTTATCTCGAGCTAAAGCAGTATTAATATAGGAGTGTGTGGAGCCGGGATCAATCAAAGCATACACAAAATCAGATAACATAAGAAATTTACCTACTATCATATCTGGAGCATCTCCCTCTTCTCTGGCTCTAACAACATAAGTCTGGCCTGAAGCTCTTCTCTGGCCTTGAGATGTCTGTCCAACAGGTCTGGAAGCTGCAGTATGAGGGGCAGATCCCCTACCTATACCTCTAGGTGCAGAAGACTCAATACCAGAAACTGGAGAAGCGACTGAAGCTGTTTACATAGCCAGGCAGTCTTTAATCCAATGATCCTTAGACCTACACCTGAAACAGGCTCCTGTCAAAAGTCTACACTCCCCTGGGTGTATCTTGCCACAGTGCTCACAAGCTACTGCTATTCCACTGCCTGTATCCTAAGGTTTACCTGTTATTGAACCTCTACCACAGGATACATTACCTTGACCTTTACCTACTGACACGGGTAACCGGCCCTGAGGTACTGGAAAACCCTTTTATTTCTTTCCTTGCCCTCCTTTACCACTAGTCTTACCCTGTTTCCTTTTCTGTTGGAATCGAGACTATATGTCAGCTTGTTCTACTTGAGTAGTTTCTAACTTGATAGCAGCTTCAACCATTGCTCTCAAGGTGGGGTACTTCTGAGCTCCAATAATCTGTTTGAGCTCTGTATGTAAACCCCGCTCAAATTTGTGGCACAATTTCTCTTCTGTAGCCTGGCTTTCATCTAGATAAGCGCTCAGGTGCTCAAATTCTTGATCATACTTTGCTACAGTCTTTTTCCTTTGCTTTAACCTCCAAAAAGCATCATGCATAATAGCTTTATATTTTGATCCAATATACTTCATTTCAAACTGTTCCACAAAGAACTCCCAACTCAACTGCTCTGCTAGAATATACCTTGTGACCGAATCCCACAAGATAAATGTAGGACCCTGAAGCAAAGCAACTATACCTTCAAATTTCTCTTCCAGAGGACTGTGGGTTATCTCGAATAATCTCTTTATCTTATACAACCACTCTTCAGCTACTGCTGGTGTCAAAGGTTCTCGCCTAGCAAAGTCTTCAGCCCCAAGCTTCTTTAACTGCTCCAGAATAGGTCTCGACCTAGGTGGAGTTGGTTGAACCTGTACTATTGTTGGCTAGGGTTGAACTGGAGCTGGAGTTGCCTGCAATCGTTGCTGAATGTATTCAACCATCAAATTCAGGAAATCCGGCTGAAGAGCAGGTGGTAGTGCAACATGAGAAGGAGCTTGTTGTGGGGCTTCTTGTTGCCCTACATTACTTGATGCCTCACTTCTGCTGTCACCTGCCTGATTTCCTTGCTCAGCAGACATTCTTTTCACTATAAAACAAAGGAGCAATGCACATAATTTCCAAAACACTTTTTCTCCAAATAATTGGCATGTATATATATAAATCACTTAACAATTCCCACTCCGATCTTATAATCGCGTAAACATTTGCTCTGATACCACTTAAATTGTAACACCCTTAACATATAGACCAAACGGAACAGTACTATTGGTTGGAAATTTTTTTTCTAATCAAAATCCATTATTAACTTCTTAAGTTAAATTGTCGAGCACCAAAATTGTCCAAAATTACTATTCAATTTACGAAATTTTGGCAATATAACGGCTACAAAATGGACTAGCCCCTGAAAAAGCAAGCAAAACATAGCCTTTCAGAGGCACCACAAACAATAAATAATTAATTCTTCAACAACAAACCATCATCAAACCACCCATCTCATCACAAAAGCCACAACCATAAATTCCTTACTCATTACATATTATCATTATAAACCTATCATAGCATTTTACAAATCCATAATTACTCCTTATATATACATGCCCAAAAAGATAAAACAATAATTTAACTCTTTTTTTTCTTCTTCCAGATGTGCATTATTGCTCCTGACCTTCTGTACTTGCACGCAAAAAAGCCTACGTACTGAGCATAAATTATGCCCAGTGGTGACCAACAATCCTAAAATTTTTCTTAGCTAAAACATTATTTTATATACATATATTGTTTCATAATAATTAAAAATTCTTAATTTTCTTAATTTCCTTTTAATTGTAATATGCACATAATTATCTTTAATAATATTTCTTAATACTTAATATACAACTTTTTTAACCTTTCAATTAAGTTCTCCAAATTACACCATAATTAAAATTTTGCCCTTTTTAACACATTATTACAAAAATACCCTTACCTTTGCATTATTTTGCTTTTAAATCCTTAACTTACTTACAAACTTTATATTTTACCTTGTTTTCATACCATTAGGTTGCTGAATTACCATTTTACCCTTGTTTTTCATTTTTTATCGAATTTACCCTTTAAACCATAACTTTGGTAAAATTATCATTTTACCCCTAAACTTTTAATTTCTTTCATTTAGGTCCTTTTCACTTTAAACCTTTATTTTCATTTTCTTTTCACTCTTTTAACTTTATTTTTCAATTAATGCCCCTAGTACAATACCGACAAAAATACTCAAACTAGATATACGGAATGTGGACCCCATAGGACCACAACAGACTGAGAAATGACTCAAATGGATCATTTCTTCACAGAACAGATAACAGATACAAATAATTACTATGGAGATCAATGATCCTACCATATCAAAGCAAGTCGTCATGACTTGCACCGCGGTACAGATATCCCTATGGCCAGCCAATTATATCCCAAGCTAGTTTTTATTGCCAAACTATTTTCTAAGGGCACCAAAACATTAAACTTAAGCCATTATTCTTTTCTTTTCACTCTTTTTATTTCTCTTTCAACTCAATTTCTTTGAAATTCAACTTTTTCATACCCTTTTACACAAATTGTGAATTATCTCACCATAATTTACCTTTTTCATTCCTTTTTATTCAAAATTTCACATTTCTTTAATATTTTCAATACTTCTCATTATGCTTTAATTTTTATTCAAACTTTTTACACACTTTGCAATTTACTACATCATATTTCACCATAATAAATCATTTTCTCACTAAATTATGCCATAATTTATACTAAATTCATATTTTTATTATTTACATAACAAAAAATTTATCTCAAAAATATTCTAATAATTTCTATGAATTCTCCAAAAATTCATACATGTATTATTTCATTTCTAATACCATTTAAAAGCTTAATTCCCTCAAAATACCTAAGATATACATTTTTCTCCTTAAGAGTCCATTTCGGCCACTAAGAGACCCATAGTATATAATCATTTAAAAATTCATTTAAGCCTTCTAATACACATAATTAAAGTCTAATGGCACTAATATAAAATCAATTTAAATTTCCCACATATATATCAAAGTTTTCCCTAAGTAAAGGGAAATTTATGGAAAACTTAGGCAAAGAGTAGGATTTATTGGTCACTAACCTTTTCTCCTAGCTTAGGCTTGCCTACCCCTCCTTTTCCTTACCTTTAGCCTTAGAAGCTTAAAGTTCCCCTTTGTTCCCTACCATGGACGAAATTTACACCACGAGAAACCTTATTTTTTTTACTTCATTTGCTCAAAATAATTATATAAATAAACTCTAGACATCCTAATACACCTTTAGATATCAAGAAATCAAATTAAACTCAAGATTTTCATTTACCTCAAATGGATACCTTAAGTTTTTTCCTTGAAAATCCTTTGCTTTAATCCTTTAAATCAAAGGTTTGAAGCTTGATTAAGCATCTAGAGGGATAGAATTAGGGTTAAAGTGCTTGTCTTTCCAAGAAAAATGAGTGAGATTTAAAGAAAATTCGAGAAATGGAAGGAGGAGAGGGCGTCGGCCAAAGGAGGAGCTGAAGAAGAAGGTAGAAGTTGCTGGAAATCTTCAGATATTTCTACCTTTTATATTTCTCCTAAAGGGCCAATTCTAATTGGCCTAACTCTTTTAATTTAAGGCCCAATTTCCATTTTTCAAAGGCCCAACAAGAAATCTCCCACTTCCTCAATCCAAATCACTTTAATTTAGATTCCATCATTCTTAAAACATCAAAAATAGATTGTATACAAATTTTCAGCTCAATCGGAGTCCATTTTTGGTCCGATTCAATCAAATTGGTCCGATTCGACAACTGTCAAAATCGTCGAAAAATTCATTTCTTTATATCAAAATATTCTACATGAAATTTCAAGAAGAACTGCAAAATATGGCAAGTTTTGAAATTCATTTGCTATTTTTAATTATTTATGCAAAATCAAGTCACTTTTCCTATCAGGAAAATTGACTCGCTACCTTTTTCATATTTTTAACATTTGGAGGCCCATTTGACCTCAATTTCACTTCAAATTTTAACTCCGGACTCACCATGACCAATACTTTCCGATGGTCAAATAAAATATTTTTTAATTTCGGGTACTATTCATAGCCGGTAACCCTATTTACCACACTGTTCACGACTACGCCGGCGTTGAGGCCATTACACGGCTAACCTTAGAAAACTCCTCACTTCAGTAATATTTTTAGGTGGCTTCCACTGAATAATTGCATCATTCTTTGAAGGATCAACTTTTATGCCCTCTATAAAAATCACATGACCCAAGAAAGATACTTCTTTCAACCAGAAGTCACACTTACTAAACTTAGCATATAGCTGTTTTTCCCTCAGAGTCTGAAGAACAATTCTCAAATGCTTGTCGTGTTCTTCTGGTATCTTGGAATATTCCAGAATGTCATCAATGAAAACCACCATGGACTGATCTAAATAAGGATGGAAAATCCTATTCATTAAATCCATAAAGGCGGCCGGTGCATTTGTAAGTCTAAATGGCATGACCACAAACTCATATTGGCCATATCTGGTGCGAATAATAGTCTTGGGTACATCAGTATCTTTCACAACCATCTAATAGTAGCCAGATCTCAAATCAATCTTGGAAAATACACCCGCTCCCTTCAGCTGGTCAAACAAATCTTCAATACGAGGAGGGGGATATTTGTTCTTTATAGTCACTTTATTCTACTGTTTGTAGTCGATGCATAACCTAAGTGTCCCATTTTTCTTTTTGACAAACAGGACTGGCGCTTCCTAGGGAGATACACTAGGTCTGATAAAGCCTTTATCAAGTAGATTCTATAGCTGAATCTTTAGTTCTTTCAACTCAGCAGGTGCCATTCTATAAGGAGTAATGAAGATAGGTGAAGTGCCTGGAGTAACATCAATAGAGAACTCCACTTTTCGATCAGGTGGTAAGCTTAGTAATTTCTCAGGGAAAATATCGAGGAATTCTCTGACAGTAGGCACTTCTAACACCTTTGGACTATTTTTCTTTACGTCTACTGCATAACACATATAAGCTATACACCCTTTTCTGATCAGTCTTTTGGCAGCAGTAGCGGATATCACATCAGATAAGAAATTGGTCCTTACAACTACAACTGTGATGTCTCCACCATCTTCAAACTTTAAAGTAACTCTCTTCCTTTTGTAATCAACTATCGCTTGGTGGGCAAATAACCAATCCTTCCCTAGAATCATATCTATTTCATGGAAGGGCAATTCTATCATATTTGCCAAGAAAATATAATCATGGGCACTAATCAAGCACTGTCTATATGCTTTATTCACTACCACACTATGTCCTAGAGGATTACTCACCAAGATATCCTGATCCAAGCATGCCTCTTTCATCCCTTTATCTCATGCTAACATAGTGCCAATGTAGGAATGTGTAGAACCAGGATCAATCCATGTATGAACTGAATCAGATAACAAGAGGAATTTACCTACTATCACATCTAAAGCATCCTCCTCCTCTTTGGCTCTGATAGTATAAGTCTAGCATGTAACTCGCCTTTGTCCTTGAGATGCTTGCCCAACTAGCCTAGAAGCTGAAGCCTGCTGCCCAGTACCTATGGATGCCTTACTCTCTCCATTCTCTACGTGCCTGTCACAATCTGATGACATCTTTTCACTAAAAAACAAAAAGGAACAAGTACATATTAGATTTCCATAACACCCCTTTACTAACACTTGGCATGTACATGCAGACATATCATTCACTTGTTCCCACTCCGATCTTAGAACCGCTTAAACCACTGCTTTGATACGATAAAATGTAATACCCTTATTGAAATGGTCTTTCCGATCAAAGTGATTGGCAAGAAACTTTTTTTTGAAATCCATAACTTAACTTTAAATTATTTATTATCCAAATGATGCTTAACTCAAAACTTCTAATACCAAGTTCACCAGGTCAATGACTTATATCTGATCCATTTTACTATTTATTTTACAAAATTTTGGCAATATAACAGCTATATATTAGACTAGCCCCCTAAAAAACAGACAATATCACAGCCCCTTAGGGGCTCAAAAGTTTAATATCCACAAAAATAATTTAACTATTCATCCACTACACGTCTCATCCAAACATTATCAAATCGTATCCAACATACACAATTCTTCCATTATAATAACCACATATTTACAAGCCAATTCCTATACTTCACAAATATATAATAATAATAATAATAAACCAAGATATCCTGATCCAAGCATGCCTCTTTCATCCCTTTATCTCATGCTAACATAGTGCCAATGTAGGAATGTGTAGAACCAAGATCAATCCATGTATGAACTGAATCAGATAACAAGAGGAATTTACCTACTATCACATCTAAAGCATCCTCCTCCTCTCTGGCTCTGATAGTATAAGTCTAGCCTGTAACTCGCCTTTGTCCTTGAGATGCTTGCCCAACTAGCCTAGAAGCTGAAGCCTGCTGCCCAGTACCTATGGATGCCTTACTCTCTCCATTCTCTACGTGCCTGTCACAATTTGATGACATCTTTTCACTAAAAAACAAAAAGGAACAAGTACATATTAGATTTCCATAACACCCCTTTACTAACACTTGGCATGTATATGCAGACATATCATTCACTTGTTCCCACTCCGATCTTAGAACCGCTTAAACCACTACTTTGATACGATAAAATGTAATACCCTTATTGAAACGGTCTTTCCGATCAAAGTGATTGGCAAGAAACTTTTTTTTGAAATCCATAACTTAACTTTAAATTATTTATTATCCAAATGATGATTAACTCAAAACTTCTTATACCAAGTTCACCAGGTCAATGACTTATATCTGATCCGTTTTACTATTTATTTTACAAAATTTTGGCAATATAACAGCTATATATTAGACTAGCCCCCTAAAAAACAGACAATATCACAGCCCCTTAGGGGCACAATAGTTTAATATCCACAAAAATAATTTAACTATTCATCCACTACACGTCTCATCCAAACATTATCAAATCGTATCCAACATACACAATTCTTCCATTATAATAACCACATATTTACAAGCCAATTCCTATACTTCACAAATATATAATAATAATAATAATAATAATAATAATAATAATAATAATAATAATAATAATAATAATAATAATAATAATAATAATAATAATAGTATACATGCCAAAACAAAATAAAACTCATATTCTTCAAAATCTCCACCTCCAGTGTACTTATGCTCCAGAACTCTGTCAATACCTGCACGCAAAAAATTCTATGTGCTGAGCATTAAATATGTCTAATGGTGATTAAAAATCATAAAATTTTCCAAACAAGCATAATTTCGCAACTTAGGTGAGTTGTTATTTTTCAATAATCAAAAAGTACCTTTTTAACCTTTTTAAACATTATTTCAATTTGTTAATGCAATTTTTGGTAAATTTTCATTTAAGTCCATAATTTTTCAATTAATTATGAAAATGCCCTTTTTGGCAATTATTTTCAAATTTGCCATTATTTTCTCTTTTTAATTGACTTTTGACATATAAAATAATTGAATGAGCTATGTTTCGACTTTTTGTGCAAAATTACATGTTAGTCCCTTTACTTTGCAAAATATCATTTTTGGACTGTTTGACCTTCAAATTATCATTTCACCCTTGCAAACCATTTTCTTATCCTTTTAACTCACTAAAGGCAAGTTTTGGAAAAGTTACAGTTTTGCCCCTAAACTTTTAATTTCTTTCCACTAGGTGTTTTTTCACTTTTAATTTCATATTTTAGCTTTCTTTTTGTACTTTTAGTTTATTCTTGTCATTATGCCCTTAGTACAATCCCGACAGAAATTCTCAAACTGGATATGCAGGACGTGGATCCCACAAGGCCACATATAGACTGAGAATTGATCCCAAAGGACCAATTCTCATAAAGCACTGACTACTATCACTTTTTAGAGGTTATGGGAGATCAATGACCCTACCATAACAAAATAAGTCGCCATGACTTGTACCGTAGTACAGAGGTCCCTATGGCTAGCCAATATATATCCTGAGCTAGGTTTTGATTGTCTGACTATTGCTAAGGGCAAAAATTCATTTGATTACACAACATTTGACAATTTTATTTACCTTTCAAAACAATACTTTTTAAATCAATCTTTTTTGGGCTTTACATAATTGTGAATTATTAAGTCATAATTCATCACTTTCCTTTAGTTTATGAATTAATACATATTAATTCATTATTTTCACTTATAATTCATTTCATTTTCATACTTTTGACAGTTTTTCCTAGTTAATTTACTCCAAAAAATCTGTCAATCACATTTGTATTCCTTTTTTCACGATTTGTGCTTTATTTCACAAAAAATCACTATATTTCATTTATTTGCATTGATTATTTTACCAAAAAATCAATAGTTATACACTAATATATTTGAATATTTTCTTTAAAATATTCAAATAAATTTCATAAATTCCATAAAAATATACAAGTACATTGTTTAATCAATTCTTGCATTAAGTCACTATAATTTATTTTTTTATTAGTTACATAAGCTATTATTTATTCTAAAAATAGCCATATAATTTCCATAAATTTTATAAAAATTTATGGACATTAATTTCCATGCTTGTAATTATTTTAAATTTAAATACAACAAAATAACCAAAATACATAATATTTTTCCTTAAAGGAGAATTCGGCCACCATAAGGTAACCAACATACATGCTCCTAAAAATTTATTTAAGCATTCCAATGAACTTATGTAAGGTCTAATTACACTAATTTAAGGTTAATTGCAATTATACATACATTTACATAATTTTTCCTAATTGACCAAAAGGAAAACCATGCCAATCCATGGGAAATAATTGGATTTTAAGCCAATAACCATATTCACTTGTCTTAACCTTGCCTTTTACCTTGAAACTTTGGCCTTCAAGTGGAGAACCTAACATAGCCGGTTATTCAAGCTATGAAAACACCATTTATTTGTTCTCTTATGACAAAATAAACATAAAAATGTAATTTAGACATCCAAAAATATTAAGAACCTATCCATAAACAAATTTAAACCCTTAGATTTAACATACCTCAATTTGACACCTAAGCTTTAGCTCTTGATTTCTCTTGATTTCTTTCCTTTAATCAAAGATAAATTGCTACTAGAGTGATCTAGAAAGGCTAAATATACTATTCTATGCTTTGATTTGGTGAAAAATGGAAGAAAAATGGAAGAGAAGAGAGAGAAACTATGGTGAAGATGGTTCGACCTTGAGAAGTGGAGAAGGAGATAGTGGAAGCTGCTGGATTTCTGTGTGGTTTATGCCTTTTATATGGCCTCTCAATGTGCCTTGTTCTGGGCTTTTATGTGGACTTGAACTATTTTAGTTTAAGCCTGATAATTACCCTATAAACGGCTTTAATTAATTTTTTCCACTTCCTAACTCCAAAACTCTTCAAATTTGATTCCATCATTCTTATCAACTTAAAAATACCTAAATTTTTAGCCCAATCGGAGTTTATTATTGGTTCAATTCAATTTAATCGATTCGATTCAAAATTATCAGTATTATCGAAAAATTTACTTTTTTCTACCAAAACAATCTACACATTATTTTAGGTACATAGGTAATTTTTTGTTAATTTTTAAACTTCATTTACTATTTTTCACAGCCCGATCAAACTTTTGATCAACTATTACCCTAAAATCCTAATTGCTCCATTTTTCGTGCTTTTAACTTTTGGAGGCTTATTTGACCTCAAAATTACTTTAAATTTCAACCTCAGACTATCCCTAACCAATATTTTTCGATAGTTCAATAAAATATTTTTTACCTCTAGCTATATTTTTCAGCCCGAAAAGCACTATTCATTATCGAAAAATACTGTCCATGGCTAATCCGGTATTGAGACAATTACATTAAATGCTTGTGTAAGACTCACAACAACTGATAAATTTGGTGGCTTGAGTAATTGGACATCCATTCAAATGGAATCATCTAACTCGACAATGAATAAACTTGTATGTAGATATTCTGCTACTATTTCATTAGCGCATGCCAGTTTTCCTAAAACGATAGGGCTCCATTATCCTTATCTATCGAAGGGTGACTAGTTCTCTAATTGGATATCTACTTTATGAGGGCAAAATCGTTGAAAATAATACTTTTAAAAATCTACTCGGTTCATTAGTGCCTTCGCCCACTTTAATTGATAATACCATAATTGTGCTTCCCCTCGCATATGAAAACCAGCCAACCCAACCTTGTCTACTTCATTGGTGTGTTCATTGTCAAAAAATTGTTCACATTGGTGAGCCCAAATTAATGGGTCTTCAGTTCTTTCATAAATAAGAAAATCCAATTTGGTGAATCGAGGAATTGTAGTGTGTGTTGTTTAACCAATTGCTGGGTTATTCTATTATGTTGCCATTATATTTGTCACACTTCCCCCTTTTTGCATGATAACAACAGCCTTTAAAACACCCTTATACCACTATACCGAATGTACAGTGATCAAATGTCACAGCAGAAAGGCAATAACAAATATCCTACATTAAACAATCTGCTAAAATTTTTTTTCTTAAAACACAAATATATTCGTTCCATATAACATATCTATATGGAAAACATAACTACAATTAAATATTGCACAAGTACAGTTCATACGTTATACCTCTAATATACACATATATACATGCCATGCCAACTAACATCTTTGAACTCCACTTTGATCCTAACCAACACTGTAGCCTCGGCTACCCATATTTCTATCTTTATAATCTGCGTGCAGTCAACAACCTATGCACTGAGCATCGAAATGCCCAGTAGTAGATACGTATCCCAAACTTTTCACAAAAATATCATTCACACATACATGCATGCATACACACGTACATACACACATGCTTGCTTCCATGAGTATTATTTAACCTTAATTAATCATTTTATCATTTTAATGTACATCATACATTCATGCACACATGCATTCAACATAGAAAACTGTTTAAATCATTCAGTAGGATACAATTGTCAGTTTTATCTTTTTAACATATCACTTGGTGTGATTGCCATTTTTATGCTTATCTTTCATTTAATTACAATGTTAACTTTCAATTATATTTTATTACTTTAATATCGATAATTGAACTCATTTAAGCACTTCATTCATTGTTCATTATGCAAATTACAATTTCATTTCTTAACATGATATTTTCTTGTAGTTTTACACTTTAATGTCGATTCTTTTCATTCTTTACAGATACATTCACTAACATTCTATTTTCACTTGGGAAATTATCTCCATTCTTTTATTCATTACACGGTCATTTAATCATTCGAATATACCTTCATTCATTCAGTCATTTAGACAATTATCCAATCGCTTATTTTAAAAGGATCTTCTTATCTCCGCCACATTTACTCTAAAGGTTTAATTGTTCCTCTCTCTTTTTAATACATTTTATGACACAAACAATTATGATGTAATCCCTATTTTCACTTTTGATCCCTATCTTACTATATAATAGGGTTCATTCATAGTTTTATTTTTCAATTAATATTTTATGTATAATTTTGCTATCAATTCACTTATTTTCACTTTAAATCCATTATTTAGCATACAATTTATTAATTAGTCTTCGTTTTAACATTTTCATGTTAAATTGCATTTTGGTCCTCCAAGACTACAAATGATTACTTTTAAGCTGGTCCTTCACTATTTTATCATTCTTTATTTATATATTCACGATTTTATCACTTTTACCCATTAAATTCATTATTTGGATAAATTATCATTTTAACCTTAAACTTTTCATTTTCTTTCATATCATTCCTTTTTCACTTTCATTTCAATTCACACTTCACATTTTGCACTTTTATGTCATTATTACCATTATGCCTCTAGTACACTTCCAATATAAATTTTCAGACCAAATATATGGGATGTTGACCCCACGGGCCCAAGCAGTACTATACAGTAGGGGATGATCCCGAAGGACCAATCCACCTTAGATTAGATCATAACAGAGTAGTCGGAATAGAAATCATAGGAGATCATTACGATCCTACCATAGCAAAGCAAGTCGCCATGAATTGTACCGTGGTATGGGTGTCCCGATGGCTAACCAATTATATCCTAAACTAGATTTAAACCCCCAGAGCACTATTAAGGGCAACATTATTTTCTCATTTCAGAATCACTGTTCATATTTTTGACATTTCATTTGCTTTTTCATTTCAATACACTGTCCATTCAATTCTTTCTTGTCATTTCTGTATACTGGTCATTCAGTTCTTTCTTCACTTTTATACATTTGACTTGTTCACTTGATTTTACATTTGATTCACTAACCATTCTATTTTTTTCATCACTTTTACACATATTATAAATTATCTGATTATAATTCATTATTTTCACTCATTTTATGAATTATTTCACTGTAATTCAACAATTTTGTTTGAAACATAATAAAATTTCATTTTCAAAAATATTTATATAAATTTCATACCACTTAATACCATTAGTTTGTTATACTTTTCAATTTAATCCTTATTTTTTCATTTAATTGTAAAAATTGCTCTTTTTACACTTTAATTATAAAATTGCCTCTAGTTTACTTATTTTCACTCCGTATTCACATATAGCATACAAAATTACTGTTTGATCTTTATTTTAACTTTTTATATAAAAATTTCATTTTAGTCCTTCAAATTCACAAATGTTCATTTCAGGTTATTTGCCTACTATTTCTTTCCATTTTTACCCTTTATTCATTTTTTTATCATTTTTACTCACTAAACTCAATATTTGAAAAAATTACCATTTTACCCCTAAACTTTTCATTTCTTTTCAATTAGGTCATTTTTCATTCTAAACCTCATTTTTACTTTACTTTTTACACTTTTCATTCACATTACCATTATTTCTTTCTTTTTCACACTTAAACTTTTATATAAGGAAATATTATTGTTTTATTCCTCAAATTTATTGCTTTATAGTTTTATCCCTCTAGTTCATTCTTATTTGCAAAATTGCCATCATTTTTATATTTTTAATTCATTATACTTTTATGGAACTATAATTTAGTCCCTAAAATAGTTGAATTACCATTTTATCATTTTTATTAAATTACAAAAATACTCCTTAGTTCATTTTATTTATAAATTTTCCACTATTATACATTTTGCACTAATAATTCACTATTCTTTTGTAAATATTTGGTTTAGTTCCAAGATTTCATTTCATATATATATTCACACTTAACACTCAATTAATTTTCATTTCAATTAATTAACCTTTATCTTACTTGCCATTTTTATCATTTTTCCTCAATATTTTGTAAATTATAATTTTTGCCCCTGAACTTGTAATTTCTTTCATTTAAATCTTCCTTTCTTCTTTTTTTTCTTATTTCATCGATTTAACATCATAACATACCAATAATCTATATTATACATTTAATATACATTTTCAATTAAAATATACAGTAAGTATATATATATATATATATATATATATATATATATATATATATATATATATATATATATATATATATATATATATATATATATATATATATATATATACAGCCAACATAATTATTTTTCACGCATAATTTATTTTGATCTATTTAACACTTGATCCATCTAATTAATTAATCATTATCACTAATTTACACTTAATTGATCATACACATTAAAAATCATTATAGTAAACCTAATTACTCTATTCGGCCATCTCAATTTCTTCACCTCAAATTTATTTTCTTTCATTTCTAATTAATCAAAACATTACTTTTAATCCTTTTAACCTTTTCTATAATAATTATTTCAATTATTTATGCATTAATCATATAAATGCATAATATACGAAACCACAAATCAAACCTAAATCAATGGAAATTAGGGGATATTATATCCACTTACCTTGTATCTTGTTCTTCATACTCTAAACCTCCTATCTTTTTCCTTTAACCTTGGAAACTCTTTCTCCTTTCTTGTTATCTATTATGGTAAAAAATACAAGGACACAAATCCATTAATTTCTTGCTTTTTTTATTCAATATAATTACATATACATGCTCTACATCCTTCAAACTATCTATAGAAACCATTAAATCAAATTAAAAACCTCAAAATCACTTTCCTCAATTTTAGTATATAATCTTTTATACTTATTTTCTCCCATTTTTTTCACTTCAAATGAGCTTTAGAGATGCTCACTAATGAAAATAGAGGCTAAATATTACTAGAGAATGTTGTATTTGGTAAAAACTTTGGAAGAAGGATGAAGAAAATTATGGAGAATTGAAGAATACACCATTCGGCCATGGAGAGTGGGAGAAGAGGGGAAAAAATTCTGAAGAGGAGGAGATCTTTCAGCCTTTATATAATCCCTCTTAATGGACCAAATCGTGGTCTAGCCAATTGGGCCAACCTAATTTAGCCCAAACCATTAATTAACCTATTATATAGTCTTAATTTATTTCTCCCACTTTTCAAGCTCAATTTTTTCCATATTCAATTCCATAATTCTTAAAATATATAATTAAGTCCACATAAAAATTTTCAGCCCAATCAAAATCAATTTCTGATTTGGTTCACTCAAATAGATACGATTAGCCAATTTTCAGTATTACAGTAAAATTAATTTTTTACCACCAAATAATTCTAAATACTAATTAGAGCCCAACTAAAACTTTCTATAATTTTTGAAGATCATTTACTATTTTTAAAGTTTTGTTCAAATTCACGATCAATCTATTATTATTTAAACCAAAACTATCACTTTTCTCTTACTTCTTGTGTTTAAATCTTCCTAAAAATACTTCCATAATTCTTATAATTTATTCATTAGGCTCCATAATTATTTTTGAGTCAATTAGAGATTGTTTCTCGATTTGGTTCACTTTTAACAGTCCGATAATTTAATTTTCAAAATCACCAAATAATTAATTTTTTTATTACCATATAATTCTATTTCTCATTTAATGTAGATCTAAAAATTCTAATAATTCTTAGAGTTCATTTGCTATTTTTAAAGTACCGGTCAAATCTTGGTCAATCTGGATACTATGTGAACTAAAATTACGAAATTTTCTTATTTTAGCTTTTGGAGACTCATTTGACCTCATTGCAATTTCAAATTCGAACAACGGGCTCCTGCTGACATATTCTTTTCAATTATGAAATAAAATATTTTTGTGACTCTGATAGCCACTATTCACCCTTGGTTACTATTCACCATCGAAAAATACTATTTTTGACCAACCTGATATTTGGGCTATTAAAGCTTTGCCCCTAATTAGCTCAATTGTGCTGTCTGCTTCACTGCCATCCACCGTCAGCTATGGGTGATTGTGTCCTAACCCTAGCGACTGGCCTTAAAGAATTTGAGCAAACCTATTAATTAGTCGTTGCTCCATAGTTGAGATCTTGGAATCAATTATGGTTTTCTATGATGGAATGTTCTTCCTTTAATCTAGAGTTAATGAAATTGCCCATGGTGATTGGCTATGATAGCAAATTGCTATGGCCTCGAGTTTGTGATCAAGTCAGCAAACGATTAACACATAAATAAGAATCAATGTAAGGGCCTTTTCCCTTACTTGGGTTCCTACTCTTTCCTATGGTCGTAGCTCGTTAAAAGGTCCCACACACTTTGGAACTCTTAGCGAGTTATATACCTTAAATTTGCTAGAATTTTAACTTATTTTTTTTACTAAATTTATCTCTATAAATAGAGATTAAATATCTAAATTGGAATCATTTTCTAACTAAGAAACTAATTTAAATAGAAATCATTTTACATATTTAATGAAAAATAATCACTAATTGAAATCAAATCCTATTATAACCAAAATATTACTAGTAAAAATAAAACCTTACTATAATAAACATACATAACTAAAATACTACTGCTAAAAATAAATCTTGCTATAATAAACATAGTTAATTAGAACCATAATAATAGCTCTGGTTCTTAAAGAGACAAATGGATATACATATTTTGGATCATACTTTTTCATTGCTTTAGATGTTGGAAGTACCCCTCCCCAGTAATCGAGTACTTGAATGTAAATTTCTCTTCAGATGAAACACTTGAACTTTATAGATTTAAAATTTGATTTAATTATATATCTTTTTGAAAATTTTGACAAATTCATAGAGATTAACATATGATTTTCCATAGCCTGAGCACTTGAACTTAAAGTTCTCATCAGAATTCACTAATTTGGCTTCAAACCTATTGAGAAAACAAATCAAATAGAATGATAGATAAATAAAAAAAAGAAAAAGATTTTATCCAAAAGAGTAAGTGATTCACTTTCCTTGGGTTTCTTATGATCGCATTTTACCATCCATCATCAATTATCATAAACTTTTTGGCTTTCAAAATGATAAATAGGACTTCTAAAATAGCCCCATATATACTATTAAGATATTGAGATAACATACCTGAAATAAGAACTCAATATACCGACATCATTTAGCTCTCTTTTTCTTATCCGATAAAATTGAAAAATAAAACTCATTGTCATCATGATCCCATTTTACTGATTCAGACCTAAGGATCATATTTTCAGGAATACATTGCACATAATTACCTTAAATTCTAGATGCATGCACCAAAGAAATCATCCTTCTTAAGTCCGTCCTCAATATTTTTCTAGCTAGACTTAGGTATAAAGCTGACAAAAGCTACTCTCTTTATTTTCTTGTAAGGTGCAACCTACTTTCAAGCATACACTATAAAAAAACTGATAATTTCATCGTTAATTACCAGAATTCTATCACTAAAATAAATTAGCGAAGGCATGACAAACAGTCGCTAAAAGTCCAGTCGCGAATATATTAGCGATGAAATTCAAAATCAGTAGCTAATTTAGCGATGAAAAATTTCATCGCTAATTTTTTTCGTCGCTAATTTATATTCATAATTAGTTGCGAAATTATAATAATAATATTTAGCAACTATATTTTTCATTGCTAATTCCGACGCTAATTATAAATTTACTGTAAAAGTTAGCGATGAAAAATTTGTCACTAATATGGTCGCTAATTATTTCTTAAATTATGTCTATTACATATTAGCGACAGTATACGACAGATTTACTGTCGCAAATTTGTCGCTAAATTATTGCATAATTGAATTTTTTCTTTTACTGTATTTTAAATTTTTAATCCTGTCTACAATTATCGTTATCTATTTATTTTCAACCTGTATATAACAATGATCTCACACATACAAACATATATTTATTTCAAATCAGAATATGTTCCAAAATACACATATATATAGAAAATTATTTGAAATATTACATAATATTATCCTCAAATAATCTCTCATGAAACAATAAAATAGTAAATATTATCGTACTAATTAGCATCAATAGTATCATTTAAATAAAATAATAATCAAACATATAGTGCAGCTAATATCACTGGGAAGTAGAACCACCACCATGAGCAGATGGAGAATCATATGAAATAAGTACTACAAACTTATTTCCTCCAAATTCAAGGCTTAGGCAACTTGAATCTCAATATTGGTAGTCAGCACTGGTGGAACATACTCTTCTTCCTTTGAAGGATGGATAGTGACCAGATCAGGCAATAAAGTCATTGGGCCCACCTTGCCCTTTGGATCTCAGTCAAGCATGACCTTCACCTTGATACCAAGAACACCCTAATACCATAGGAAGTACATGATTAAAAAAGGAACCCAGGTGAGGTTGAAGAAAGTTGTGAAACCAAAAGCCCACAAACAACATGTGTAAATTCAGATCATGTTGCAATATAGAATAACAATCAACCACATAAGCAAGAGAAGCAACTGACCTATCTTAGAAGCATGTGTCTTACATTAGAATCAATGTACTCCTTAATAGGTTGACCAGAGGATATCATGTTCCCATCCTTGAATTTCATTTACTTGGCACGTTGATCTCTGACAATAAAGGTCACTAAACTTCAAAATCCTAATTGCGTAGCAAAATTCAGACTACATCCCCTCAAAAAATTGTTGTCCTCATATGTATGGCTATGAACCAAAGTCATAAGTCAAGAAATGGGGGAAAATAATTTCCTATCTATGTAATAAAATACTCTCCTTGGACATGCAACTAAAAATGGATACATTAAGATATTTACACAATAGCAAGATCATGATCTAATAGCAATGATCAAAGAAGAAAAAATTTTCATTAGCTAGCATTCCAAATATTCAAATGAATATAAAGAATGCATCAGCTTATCAGATGCATAACACAAAAATATCATGACCAACATGATGTCAAAAACATTTATATTTAATAATCAACATCACCGATGATATATAAACTTGTAATATTGAAAGTCTAACCGCTATGTTTAGAATGGTAAAATTAAAAATTTAGCCCCACCAATGATGTATAATAATTAGAAGGTGCAATTTTCAAATATAATAGCATGAGAAACATGTCAACTAGATCATACTCATTCCACTAAGCGGTCTAACTTCTATTATGGCCAATTGTATTCATATTGATAGTTCAATACAAATCAATGCCATTTAGAGGATGTTTAGTTCCATTTTATGCAATACAAACAATTAATACTGAAGTAGATTTACCATAAAGAGTTTTTGTATCAAGTCCCAGTCTATTACCTCTTTCTTGACTTTTTGAAAATGTACAGAGATGCAAAACCCATTGTCTTCTATTCTTGCACCTTGTACTCCTATAACTTGCTCCTTCAATGCTGTCAATGTCTGTAACAAATGCATATGATTCTCCTCATTGAGCAACCATGAACATAATGCTATATATATATATATATATATATATATATATACATACATAGTTGCACTATTGGGAATTCTTAATTAGTGGGATTATATTCTAATAAGGACCTACCTCATCAAATTAAAAGCAAGCTTACCTACAGAATTGTAGGCAAAAATTTCTTAGCAAGTTGAAACAGAACTTCATTCCCCTACCAAATTGAACACATGTTAGTTAATGGAAGAATCATATTTTCTTTTTGGCTTCTAGCATAGTATACATTGCTCAACTTTACAAATTCTTTTACCTACACCAAAGAGAGCCTCCCTTACTATAATTGAAAATATAATTAAAAACACAAAAGTAAAACCATTAAACAACTATAGTTATTACCATGTCTCTGCTTTTACCACTTATTATAGATGTAGGAAAATATTTTGCTACTTCACAAAAGCAGTTATAGAGTTCACAAGAAAAAAAGAGTAGTCACAAAATCTACTACAATGAAAGTTCATAGTAGATTTATTTAGTTTTATAACTGAGATTTTAAATGAAACCTAAGGACATATGAAGATAAATTCACATAGCACGATAGAGTTAAGTGGTGAATAAATATCAAATGCACATAGTTTCCAAGATTACCTTGTCATTGATTCATATTTGATCCAACTTACAGAGGAGCCCAACCCTTGTAACATGCCAGTGATTCATATAATTCTTCAGTACTGTACCTAAAGGCTAAAGTGGTTTGTGATCCAAGGTATAGGAATTCAAGCATCTAATCTCATCAGCTTGGCCATAACATTTACCAATCAAGATATAATAGTCACACTAATGATCACTAAAACACTAGAATGACCTATAATAAAAAAGAAATAGCCAATTGCTTCGCCCATAAATTAGGACTTCAAAGATCTACCATATATTATGACATGTATTACTTTGCTACTACACATGAGATTCTCTTATATGGAAACCAAACAAAAGAGAGAATGCTGAATGGTGCATGCATCCATGCAGTACAAATCAAATATCATAAGCTAGTAAACATCTAAGAGCTTACAATCATAACTTACTTGTCTAAGGATATAATCATAGCCAACACTTGCTATCACATCTATTGACATGTAGTTGTACATGAAGTCGGTAGCTAGTTTAACCTTGACAAAACATAGTAGTGTAAGCATAATGGCTTGTGGGTTCTCGGATCTATTCCTTGGCTTATCAGTTTCTTGCTAAGATGTGTATTCTAGTAATTCTTTATCTCATTATCTGTGCGACCAGGTATCCTCCCAGCTATCAAGGTCCACCTGAAATCATAAAAAAACCCATTATTTTAGACCATACAACCATAATTTCTTGGTGCCTTTGAATTCTTACTGATTGTAATTTATTAAAAACAAACAAGTCTTGCAGTAACAAATGAAAGTGCACAAACATATGATTACATTCCCAAAGGCATTAATCAATAAATGCAGATAAACAACGAGAGGTAAGCAAAACTAATCAAAATATTTATACAAAACTTGTTCGTATATCAGTGTTAAGTGTGTTACTAAGTTCCAAACGTAGTTTTTCCACTTCCCTAGCCATGTTAACATAGTTCTTCTCCATGGCCTTAAGTGATTCCAAGTGGTCACTAAATAATTTCTTCTCATAGTCATATGAAACCTTGCACAGTCAAAGTTATCTAAGCACCATATAGCTATAACTGGAATTTGGAGGAGAGAATTATACAAAATAAATAAAAGGGGAAACAAAGGTATAGGTGGGGAAACAAAGGTATAGGTTGGGATAAAAGAAATAGGGATATACTGCTTTTAAGAATAATTACATTGATGCGATTTTGAAAACCATAAAAAGGCATTTACAAAATCTTCAACTTAAAGCAAGCAAAGTAACATTCATTTTCATTATTTGACCATTTGAAATCAAAATTTTCCTTAGGTTAATTGGAAAATAATGATAAGCAACAGTCAAATAAACACCTACAACACTGATATTCCTATCTAAGGCTCTCAAGTTCTGACATTAAGATAGGAATATGCTGCACATCTATGTGAGCCCTATGAAAATCCTGAGTCAGCTAATGTATTTTTGTCACAAGCTCCTTCCTCGCTACAACCAATTTCTCAGCCACTGTCCTTGCTTGCTGCAATTCTAACTTGAGAGGCTCCGCAGCTTTCAACTCACAATTACAATATATATAAATGGTTCAGCCTAGACTTTTAGAATGTGAAAGTTAGATTGGCCTTATACACTGAACATGAAAAATTGAGTGCACGTATATGACATCCCTGCCATTTGACTAAAATGTTATTTTTGTTAAGAATTGTCATCTATTTGGTCTCAAAATTGCAAATTGATTCAAAAGTAATGTTGTAATATCACTCAATTACATATAACAAGTGGACAATTGAAGGAGATACATATTTAAGAAGAATGATTTAATGCAACACCAACATCTAAGAAATCAAATATGTAAAAAATAGTTACCTTGCCTAGGTGATTGATAAATTTACAATCATGAATAAGTTACTTCTTTAGCATTGGTGGAAGTTGGAGTGACACATACTTTTCCAAGGGTCCAGCACATTTTCCCTAACAGTTGAGAAAACAACAAACTAAGAAGAGATGCCAAATTATGAATGGAGAACCTCTTTAAAGTTATTCAAAAGAATGTTGATGTATTCTCTTTTTTACATTCAAGTAATGTGTATTCATTGGCATAATAGACTCACTGAGACAATAATAGGAAGAATTAAGTTGGAGCCCACCTTGACAACAGAGTCATTTTTCCGCTTCTTGTAGGCAAAATAAAAATAAATCATAAATTTTTTTATAATTATTTTAAATGAGATGTAGGCAGTATGGAACAAAGTCACCTCTTGCAAGGGAAAGAAATTGATGTATCCAAGACTACTTTTTGCACTAGATATGGCCATTATGATTTCTTGATCATGCCATTTGGGCTTACAAATGCACTATCCGCCTTCATGGACTTGATGAATAGGATTTTTTACCCTTATTTGGATCAATTTGCGGTGGTCTTCATCGATGACATCCCGATGTATTCTAAGACATCAAAAGAGCATGATAAGCATCTAAGGATTATTCTGCAGAGCTTGAGAGAAAATCAATTGTATTCTAAGTTTAGTAAATGTAATTTCTAGCTAAATGAAGTATCTTTTCTAGGTCATGTAGTGTCTGTTGAAGGCGTAAAGGTGGATCCTTCAAAGATTGAAGCCATTCTTCAGTGAAAGCTACCTAAAAATGTTATAGAAGTGAGAAGTTTCCTGGGTTTAGCCAGGTACTACAGGAGATTTATAAAGGGCTTTTCCACTACTATAGTTTATTTGACTCAACCACTGCAAAAGTATACTAAGTTTGTATGGACCGATAAATGCCGATAATGTTTTGAAAAGTTTAAAGGTATGCTAATAGAAGCTCATATTCTTACGTAACCCAAGTTAGGCAAGAATTTTGTGATCTATGTACAGTAATGCCTTCAAAAATGATTTAGGTTGTGTACTGATGCAAGAAGGCAAGGTGATTGCTTATGCCTCCTGACAACTTAAGACTCATGAGAAAAACTATCATACTTATGATCTAGAGCTAGCAGCCATCATTTTTACTTTGAAGATTTGGAGGCACTATCTACATGGAGAGAAATGCTACATTTATTTAAATCATAAAAGCTTGAAATATTTGCTCACATAGAGAAAACTCAACCTTAAATAGAGACATTGGTTGGAGTTGATTAAAGATTATGATTGTTTTATCGACTACCATCCAGGAAAAGCTAATATAGCAACTGATGCACTCAGCAGGAAATTTATGTCAGGTAATGTGAATGATTTCAAATGAATGTATTTAAGTGATTGATAAGTGTAATTGAATGATGATAGTGTTTGCCGATCCTCAAACTATGAATGTCAGTTTAAGTTTGGCACCAGATGGAGCATTATTGTCTAAAATACAAGTGAAGCCTAACTTTATGCATCAGGTGAAGATGCCTCAAAAGCAAAATGACCGACTAGTAGCTATTGTGAACAAACTTAAGGATAGAAGTGATGGGGACTATTCCTTGAATGATGATGGTAGCCTCTACTATAAAAAATGGTTTTGTGTTTCAGATCAGGTGGAACTAAATAAAAACATCCTTACTAAAGCCCACCATAGTAGCTATGTAATGCATCCTAGAGGTAACAAGATGTACCAGGACTTGAAAGCTTATTATTGGTGGCAAGGCATGAAAAGAGATGTGATAGCATTTGTAAATAAATGTTTGATATGTTAACAAGTGAAAGCAGAGCACCAAGTTCCATCAGGATTGCTTAACCCCATTTTAATACCGAAGTTGAAATGGGATAGGATGACTATGGATTTTGTGATTGCTTGTGACTCAAAAAAACATGATGCTATATGGGTGATCAATGATAGACTCACCAAATCTACTCATTTCTTGCCATTACGGATGGATTTTCCTTTGACCAAGCTGGTAGAGATCTACATTAATGAAGCGGTGAGGTTGCATGGAGTGCCATCATCTATCATTTCTGATAGGGATCCTAGATTTACTTTTCATTTTAAAAAAAAAGTGTGCAAAAATCTCTAGATACAAGGCTCCACTTAGCATAGCATTTCACCCTCAAACAAATGGTTAGTCAGAGCGGATGATTCAGATATTAAAAGATACATTATGATGTTGTATGCTAGAGTTTGGTAGCAGTTGGGAGAAATACTTATCTTTAGCAGAGTTTTCCTACAACAATAGCTACCAATCTAGCATAAATATGGCTTTTTTTAAAGCACTATATGGAAGGAAATGTAAAACTCTTTTATGTTCGATAGAATTGAGTGAAAATAAGCTTGTAGGATCTAATTTTATCCATGATTCAAAAGAGAAAGTGCGAGTCATCAAAGGTAGATTGAAGGAAGCTATAGATCACCATAAATCTTATGCAAACCTGAAAAGGAAAGACATAGAGTTCCAGGTCGAAGATAGAGTTTTTCTGAAGGTATCTCCATAGAAAAAAGTTCTGAGATTTGGCAAGAAATGCAAGCTAAGTCCAAGGTTTATTGGCCCCTATAAGATACTTCAACGAATGGGTCCTATGGCTTACCGATTGAAGTTGCCACCGGAGTTAGAAAAGATGCATGATGTGTTCCATGTGTTAATGCTCCAAAGGTACTGATCTGATCCTAGCCATGTGATCACACCATAAGAAATCAAAGTGCAAGTCGATATAACCTATGAAGAGAGACCAGTGAAGATCCTAGCTAGAAAGATCAGACAGCTCAGGAATAAGCAAGTTCCACTAATAAAGGAGCTCTGGCACCATTAGACCGTGAAAGAAGCTACATGAGAACCAGAAGCTGCTATGAGATAATAATATCCTTTGCTCTTCAATACAGGTAAATTTTGAGGATATAATTTCTTATAGTAGGGGAGAATTATAATGGTCTCAACATCGAATCAGCTTGAATAGTATTTTCCAATAGTGAACAGTGCTTTCGGGTAAAAGTACATCCGGTGATGAAAAATATTTTATTTAACCATTGAAAATAATTGATCACAATTAGTCCGAGATTGAAATTTGAAGTAAAATTAAGATCAAATAGGCCTTTAAAAGTCAAAAATACGAAAAATAAAGCGATTCAGTACAAAGGTTAACTAGATTGATATAAGTTTGACCAAACTCTTAAAAATAGCAAATGAGTTCTAAAAATTGATAAAAATTACAGATGTGCCCAAAATGATGTGTAGAATATTTTGGCTATAAAAATTTAATTTTTCAATGACACTGGTAATTGTTGAATCGGATCGATCTGATCGAATTGAATTAGTAATGGACTCCAATTGGATTGGAATTTTATGTACAACCTATTTTAAACTTGATAAAAATGATGGAATCAATTTTAGAATGATTTGGATTTGCCAAGTGAGAGAATTATAGAAAATGGTATAACGGGTTTAATTTTAGGCTTTTGGGCTTGAATTATTGGACTTTGGATTGAACCAAAGTCTAACCCATTTAGCCACTATAAAAGCCAGCTAAGATAGCAATTTTTAGGTAGCCATCCTTATCCCTTTAGCCATCATCTCTTTCCTTTTTGGCCAAACCACCATAGCTACCTTCTCTCTCCATTTCTTTAAGTTTTCTCTCTTTCTTACCTAAATCCAAGCATCCAAAATGAAGTTTTATCTATCTAGAAGAGTATCTCAACCTCTACTCTTTGATTAGAGTGAGATGAGTGAGAGAAATCAAAGGGGAAAGTGAAAGGATTTTATTTGAGGTAAGTGAAAATCAAAGCTTTAATATTATTTAAGGATGCCTACAAGTATTTTTACTTACCTAGAGTCTATTTATGGTGTTAATTTAGGCAAAAGAGATAAAAAAAATAGGGTTTTACTTAATAAAATTTTTTACTATGGTAGTTTTCCCACGTGAGGGATATTCTTCTAAGGCCAAAGGCAATGAAAAGGAAGCTTAAAAGAGCCTAAGAAAGGGTGTAAGGTTAGTGACTATGAAATCCAACTATTTCCCTTAATTTGGCATGATTTTGCTTTATAGAACTTAAGCAAACCTATGAAAAATACATGTATAGTTGAAATTGAACTTAGAATAATGATTTATCACGTTAAATATGGCCATTAGAATGTTTATTAGAATTAAAAGTGATGGTAAGTTAGGTAACCCCTTATGGCTGAATGGTTCTCTAGGGCAAATCAAAGTATTTTTTGTGTATTTTTTATGATTTATACCATAAAATGAATATAGAAATGAAATATTGTATCCCTGAATTTTTATAGAATTTATGAAAATTCATTGAATATTTTTTAGAAGAGAATTAGCTTATGTATAAAGTGTATTTGTTGAAGTATTGAGAAATCATTATAATTTGAGTGAAAAATGATGAATTATAATGATATAATTCATAAATTATACAAAAGTAATGAAAGAACTGAATGACCATTGTACTGTAATGAAAAAGTAAATAAAACTGTCAGCAATCTAAAAAGTGAGTTGAAATTAATTGAAATGTTGCCCTTAGTAGTGGCTAGACGGTCAAAATCTAGCTCAAGATATAATCGGCTAGTCATAAGGATTATACCACGGTGCTAGTTATAGTGACTTGCTTTGCTATGGTAGGTTTGTACTAATCTCCCACAGTATCTATCTGTTATGTATTCAATTCTGTGAAAAATGATCATTTGGAGTCATTTTTCAATCTGTACTATGGGCTCGTGGTGTTTACATCCCGTATATCCAATCTGAATATTTTTGTTGGGATTGTACAAGGGACAAAAATGTCAAAATGAGTGAAAAATGTAAAAGAAAGAGTAAAAATGAAGTTTAGAATGAAAAAAGGACCCAATTGAAAAGAAATAAAAAGTTTAGGGGTAAAATGATAATTTCTCCAAATATTGAGATTAATGAGTTAAATGATAAAGTAATGACTAAAAAGGGTAAAATGGTAATTTGGTGAACAATCAACCTAAAAATAAACTTTTATAAAGTGGAAGGACTAAAATGTAATTTTGCATGAAAAATTTTAAAAAAGACCAATTGGTAATTTTGTAAGCCAATATTTGAATGTGGAGTGAAAATAAGTAAACTAGTGGCAATATTGTAATTAAAGTGTAAAAAAGGGCAATTTTGTAATTAAATGTAAAAGTAAGGACTAAATTGAAAATTTTACTAAAGTAATGGTATTAATATGTATTGACTATTAAGAATATTGATAATTATATTTTTAATAGAAATTTAATGAATTTTGCATAATTAATGCAATTATATTTGTCTAGAAAATCTTTTAATTTATAGTCACCACTAGGCATATTTAATGCTTAGCACGTAGTATTTACTGTATATAGGTTCTGAAGAATAATTGGAGCAATAGTACACAGAGGAGCAAATTTTGAAGGAAAAGGAGTTAGTTAGAGATTATTTTTTTTATTGGAATATATATATTTAGTTAAAATGGAAGTAAGGAATTGTTTTGTAATATAGAACAGTTTTTATGTATATGTAAATATGTATATTGACAGAAAGTGGAAATGAATGGGTGAAATTTGATATGAGATTGAATGAATGGATATATGTATTTTCTATTTATGAACTATTGTGCACCTAAGGGATTGTGAATTATTTGCCTTTCAGGTTAGCTAGGCAAGTTTTTAAGACGTCATATTATCGAAATTTTATTAAATGAATAGTAAATTAGATAGTTATAGGTCAATCGGCAAGTTTGATTTGAAATCTTTAGTAATGAGAAGAATGTGTTATTAAGAGATTAATTAAGATTCGGTATGTGATTTTAAGGAAAAAAATTTTTGACTTAATCGTTTAAATTCATAAGACTGTTATAGTAAGGGTGTTACAATATGACATAACCTAAGGCATTTACATCCAAAGACGGTGAAAAAGTATGCAAACTTCAAAGATCCATTTACAAATTGAAGCAAGCATCTAAGAGCTAGAATATCCAATTCAATGAGATAATCAAAGATTTTGGTTTCTCACAAAATGATGATGACCCTTATGTATACAAGAAGGTCAGTGGGAGTGTAGTATTTTTTGTTATTCTATATGTGGATGACATACTGATCATGGGAAATGATATTGCCATTCTTCAATCAGTCAAGATTTATTTATCCAGACAATTTTCTATAAAAGATCTTAGAGAAGCATCTTGCATTTTGAGAGTAAGGATCTATTGAGATAGATATAATAGGATGCTAGGTCTTTCACAATCAACGTACATAGACAAGGTACTGAAGAGGTTTAGTATGGATCTCTCTAAGAAAGGATTTATTCCTATGATACATGGGAAAAGCCTTTTTAAGTCCATGTGTCCTCAGACATAAGAGCAGAGAGAAAGCATCAAGAGGATCCCATATGCATCTACAATAAAATCAATCATGTATGCTATGTTATGTACACATCTAGATGTTTCTTATGCTTTGAGTGTCACAAGTAGATTCCAATCCAATTATGAGGAGGAACACTGGATGGCAGTCAAGAACATCCTTAAGTACTTGAGAAGAACTAAGGAGATATTCTTAGTGTATAGAGATGGTGATTTACAAGTATGTGGGTATACAAATGCTAGCTTTCAATCTAACAAAGATGATTGTAAATCATAGTCAAGTTTTGTATTTTTGATATGTAGAGGAGCATTCGGTTGGAAGAGTTCCAAACAGGAACAACTATAGACTCAACAATAGAGGCTAAGTACATTGCAGCTTTTGAGGTGGCAAAGGAAGCTGTGTGGATCAAGAAGTTCATCCCTAAACTAGGAGTGCTCCCTAGCATTATTGACCCAATACCTCTATATTGTGATAACAATGGAGCTATTGTGTGAGCAAAGGAACCATAGTCTCATTAAAGATCCAAACATGTCCCCAAATGCTACCATCTCATTAGGGAGATTATAGTAAGAAATGATGTGAAGATTGAAAGAGTTTCTGCGGACAGTAATGTGGCAGATCCTTTCACAAAAGCACTATCCCAGAACAAGTTCGATGACTACATATATTCTATAGGTTTTAGATACATAGGTGACTAGCTTTAGTGCAATTGGGAGATTGTTAGTGATATGTCTTAAAGCCTATATGTAATAGGATTTTTATCCATGTATAAAACATTCTATTTGAATAATAATAAGGCATTCATACATTCTTTAGTGCTTTTTATGTAATAACGTTTGCAAGAATATAACTTAAACTATTAAATGTTGTCCTTGGTATATAAACACAATACAAAGATAATCATAAAGAGTTTATGATATGAGATATCTATTGTATGCAAATGTATTAATACCTAAATTATCCCCAGCCATAGTATTAATAAGAAAAAACATTGTTAATGCGAATAGACTAGCATATGTTATACTTCTTGAATAATTCAAGCAGTAGTTCTCATTATCTATGATTATTGAGATGATCAAAGTTAACATATGGATGCTTGTTAGATGAACAAATTCATTAGAGACCTATCATGAGAAACTTCACATGGATACTTATACTATATAAATGAATAATCTTATCATATCAGTTGTGCGTATCCTTGGACTTGAGATCACCAAGGTATCTCGGGTAGCAAGTATTATACTTTGATTCATGTGTTTTTACTTAATGAAAGGGTATATATCAGAGAATAGGTATAACATGAACTACTTGGAGGTAGTTGAGCAACCAATAAAGGATTCACCACCTCAGTTATAGTGAGGAGTTCTATCTCAAGTATTTTCATACATCTTTAGAAAATCTTAGCCAAGGTGGAATGTAAAGTGAATGAGATTCACAAGGGCATTTTGGGAATAAAGATAAAAGTATGACAATATAATAAGTTTATGAATGAATTGATACATGTCCATATTCAATTCATGAATGAGATTAGAAGAATGTTAAAAGGAGTGATTGCATGGAAACTTGATATGGAAGGGTAAAAGTGAAAACCGCCGAATTTCTATCATTTAGGTAGTCATAATGCTTGACTAGAAGTCTTTCATGACTTGTACAATCATATATGGAAAATATCAATTGAGAATTGATATAATAGTTTAAAAGAGTTTAAATCATAAGAGTCACAGTTCGACTAGGACTCTTAGAGTCACAGTTTTACTAGGACTTTTAGAGTCATAGTTCGATTAGGACTCTTAAAATCATAGTTGGACTAGGATTCTTTAAAAGTCCTAATTTTATTAGAAATTTTAGAGTCCTAGTTTGATTAGAACTCTTAGAGTCCCAGTTCAACTGGAACTCTTAGTTACATATTGTACTGGCAACATGCACAGGAAACCCAAAGGATCACACACATATAAGAATTAAGTTCTAAGGTGAAAGCAATGTATAAATATGACATGGGATGTCATGAGAACTTATTTGATAAGTTGGTAAGAGAAAATTTAGGATTTGATAAAAGGTGAAAAAGTTTATTGCATAGAAAAGGCCTATAAGGCCTAATATATACAATAGGGTTTTTAAGAAATAGAGAAATTTTTTTGGACCCCATTTGGCATTGGATGCAGCTAATAACAAATATAAGGCTTCATTAATATGTTATAAGGCTGTACATAAATTTTGAATGGATTTGGAGCCCATTCAAATGCACAGGCCCTGTTTATTTTGGCACTAGCGCAAAGTTGGACAATTGGGCCTCTGAGTGTCACTTTAAGCCCATCCAATTGATCCAAGCTTAATTAGAAGCTACAACCACTAGAATATAACCCTAATCTAACCTATGAGAATTATAAATACTTCTAAAAGTCGAAATTAGGGTAAGTTAAGCAAAGAAAAGAGAAAAAGAGATTTTAGCCATCAGACCCTAGCCTCCTCTCCCTTTCTCTTCAATCCGAATTGGCTTTACTAGTCCCTAAGCCAATTTCGGCCATTGTTGCACCTTGAGAAGGTTATTAGACATTACTTCTTGTGTGGATACCTTAGAGGTACCTTGATGTAAGGATACTGGCGGTTTAAGATAACCCGGTGCGACGTTTAACAACTGTTCAACAAACACTTACGGTAAAGTTCTGAATTTTAGTTAGGAAATTCAATTATTTTGACTAAAATATGAAAATTTTGGTTTATAAAAAATTTTAAATTCTGCCCTTTACATCTGATTCAATGTGATTATAAACCAACAAGTAGTACTTAGCATAACCCTTCAATCAAGGATTAGCCAAACATGAGGAGCAATTCATCAAACCTTACATTCACGAATTTCATAGTTCACTATCATATCACTACTTTGAATTCATGATTCAATTTTATTCTCTTTCATTGACAATTTTAGTCTCTCAAGATTTATATAAATGCATGTATCATTTTTTTTATTTATTGAATTTTTAATTTTCATTTTACATTATTTTTGTTCTGCTAAACTATTAATTAGTGGAAAGTTTCTAAATATCGTGACAAATAATGATATATGCAGTAGAATAATAAAACAAAATCAATTAATTTCATGAAATATAAAAACATTAAGGGTTGATCAAATATAATAAAAAATATATATAAATATTTTTTGCAATTTACCTTATTAGAATAATAAATAGTTTATGAGATTTTAAGTTTGTCCGATTGATATTATACTGATTTTAATAGCTATAGTTTGTGTAATTATATAAAATAATTAATAATAACAATCATCAAAACAAAAATCTAAATACAGTTATACATCATATACAGATTGTCTATAACCGAAAGATCTTTTGATTAGGTTTATTTATCTTAACAATGCCAGAAAAAAAGGAGAAGGAGAAAGAAAGAAATCTTATTTTATTTTATTTTATTTTATTTTATTTTTTGTAATTTAATGGATCCACTAATCTAAATTTGCAACAACTTATTGTAAAGTTTGTATAAATCTTTTTAGATTTTAGAGTATCTAAATTCGCAGCTACTTGTTACGAATTCATTAGAATTTCATATTTTCAAATATTATTTGAAACGCATCATTTTTCAAATTATTTTTTCAAAAAAATTTATTTATAAAATTGTCCCATTAAAAATAAGTAAAGACATTAAGAAATCAAAATGGTTATAGACTATAGCTTAATGATCAAGACCTGATTTTTAGATGAAAGTTAATACATAACTTATTAGAATATTTTATAACCTCATAATAAATTTATACTACATGTATTTATAAAAATCTATATTTATAGATTCATAAATTTTTTCTATTGTTTGAACAATTTATAATTTTTTATATAAAATGATAAAAAACAGAAACAACTCTATATAATTACCAAATGCTTAAACATTAATTATCAATTTGTTATCATTAACAGGCATCCACTACTAGCAACAAGTATCAGCTAGAAGCTGCATTTATTAGCTAAACAAAACGAATGGGTCATCCTCTAAACTGAACCTGTTCAAGAGAGTCCATAATACTGACAGCAACTTTTTTTTCTTAACGTAGTAAACATAGAATTAATACCAAAGGAAAAGGTGTTCCAATTATGAAACATTAGGAACAACATTATACTAAAATAAAATTTCATATTTTTTTCAAATTTTATATGTATTTTTGTACTTTTTACCTTTTTATACTAGGGGCGTGCAAAAACTGACCCGAACCGAACCGACACATTCGGATGAGGTTAATCGGGTTGGTAGGTTCGGTTCGGGTAGGAGGTTTGTGAAATTTTCGGGCTGGTTCGGGTAAAAACTTTCTAAAGCCGACCCGACCAACCCAATTTACTAAGTATATAAATAAAAAAACCTAATTTTTCTTCTTTATTTTCTCTTCTAAAATCTGTGATTCACGGTCATCTCTGCCGCTCCTAAGATTTTTTTGCCACCTCCATTGCCTCATCGTCGGTCGGTGATCACCGCCGCCTCGTCACCTCCTTCATCCAGTTATCCTTCGACAAGCCTAAGAAGTATGTCATCTTCCACCAACTTCCAATCTGCTTAATTTTTTTTTCTTAATTGCAATAAAACCAATCTTCAAATGGCAGATCTCTTGACTGTCGCTCTCAAGGTTCATATATATTCTCTTTGTTTTCAATGTTTTTTGGTTTATAATGATTCAGAATGTTTGAATTTTGAGTTTTGATTTTGTTTGTTCTCTCTTTTCATTTATTTTTTCCCATATGTTTGAAGAAGTATGTCAGTGAGTTTCATGGCCGATCATATTTCCTTTTTTTCCAGAATTTTCTTAAAAATTAAATGTAAAATTAATACGAAGATCTGATGGTTTCATTTTCTTTCTTCTTTTCTGTTTGTTTTCACTTGGGGCAACTAGATCTATGAATAATTTGTGTGCATTGCATTTGAAATTGTGCATAGGTAAAAGGCAATTCCATTCCAGAAGAAGAAAATGATGAAAAATATTCTGATGATGATCCGAAAAAGAAAAATAAAGTAAGATTCAGTCCTGATGTTGAAACTCATGAATATGAAACTTCAGTATATAGGAAGTCACCTAGGAGGAGTAGGAGGAAAACTTTGACTAGATCTTCGGTGAAAGGTTTGGGAGAGAGCAATTCTCCTAATATAGTTGATGAGAAGAGAGAAAGGGGAAACACTAAAACTATTTCAAGGATGACTCGTTCATGGGTGAAGATTGACAACGAGAACTCTTTTATGATTGAGAGTAAAACTGAAAATGATCAAGGTCAGGAGGGATGTGATAAAGTTCCTCAACATGAATGCAATTTGAAGGAAAGAGAGATATCTAGAGAATTTCATAAGAAAGTTGCTAGTAAAAAAATCGGTAAAGATAGTGGTGAAGCTAGAAAGGTCGCAAGGCGATCTGCAAGAAATATGGCTGAGTGTACAGAGTCTGAACTGGTAACTAATGGATCACAAGGTTCAGAGCATGACTACTGCGGTTGAAGGCAACGCTGAGGTTGTTTGCCTCATAATTAAATGAAAATATTGCCATTATAGCATGCCATGTGATTGAAGAGAACCTTCTTTTCTTACCTGCTTGTGTTTCTTAACTTTTGTTTATACTGAATACAATGTATTCATTTTTCCTCAAACATGACATATTGTATTCACTTTTGACAAACCTAATATATTATTTAATTACATTATTTTTACTTTTGACAAACCTAATAAACTGTATTCAATCTTGCTCAAACTGAATATAATGTATTCATTATTCCTTAAAAGTTAATACATTATATTCACTTCAAAATGAAATCTAATACAATATATTTTATTTTGCAAAGCTATAATACACTATTAATTTTTGGTTAAAAGCTAATAAAATATGAATATATAAAAAAATTTAATTACATTTAATTAACTTTTGACAAACCTAATATATTGTATTTTTAAAATATTTTTATGGTATTTAATATTATTTATTTACATTAATTTAGGATTTTAATTTAAATATGTAAATTAAAAAAATTAATTTCGAATTAATCGGGTTGTTCGGGTCGGGGTCCGAAAAAAATTGGGTTGTTCGGGTAGGGACCCGATATTTATGTAGGTTATGGTCGGGTGAGGGAAATATGTAAATTTCGGATTTCGGGTTAATCGGGTTCGGATGCACACCCCTATTTTATACCATACGGAGGAGGGACTACCAACTTGGAAAATTGCTCAATAAGTCCTCTGTTAAAAAATTAAAATTAACGGTAAATATTTTGCCCCCTAAACACAATTGGTTTTGTGATTAGAAAAAATCAAATTCCACACTTATGGTCAAATTAATGCATGAATTTAGTAAATAATTAAACTTTATTTTTACAAAATAAAATTCAATGGATAATTACTGTTTAAAAATGAATATACAATGAATTAATAAAATCAAAAATTTTTAATCAATTTTACTTATTTTTAATATGCTATTATTTATTTCCTCAAGTCGATAAAAAAAATTAATTTGACCCTTCGTTAAAATTCTTGATAAATCCAATTTATCCAAAAATTAACTCTTGGACTAAATTAATAAAAAAAATTGATAAATACATTATGAGTTATCAAAATAAAAATTCCAATCAATATCACTTGGTTCTTAATATTTTTGCTATTATCTATCTAATAAAATTAGCAAAAATTTTATTTGACCTTTTAAATTTTTAGCTACATCTATTTTGTTTAAAAATCGAAATTCGAGACCTGCAGGTTGTTTTCAATTTGCCCATTTGTCTAAAATAATATTTTTTTATCTTTTTTTTCTATATTTTTACACCATTTTCTATATGATTAATATAAATTTTATACACCCTAAGTAACTTGTAAAACCATAAATTCAATCACTATTTGGGCAGAAAAGGTCTCATCTGATGGCGAGTTTTGTTAGTCTTGTTTATTGACAAGTTTTGTTTGGTTCACAATATGTTTTTATTCCTGTATCATGAATATGAGTTCTTCAAGTCACAATGATTTGGCTTCGATTACCTCTCATCTCTCATTAAAAGATGAAGATGATGCAGGATTGGTCTTAAGTAATGATGTCGAAACTGCATTGCCTATAGAGTCTCAGTGATCTTTGGTTGGAAGATTCCCAACAAACAGAGTCATTAACTTTAATGCCATGAAGCAGACTCTGGCTTCGATTTGAAGGCCAGTGCAAGGGGTGTGTATAAATGAAGTTGGCTCAGGTTTATTCATACTTCAATTTATCATGAGATTGATATGAAAAGGATGATTGATAGTTGTAAATTATAAGTACTTTTCTAGTGTGTTCTAGGTGTTTATTTGAGTTAGTATAGTGTTAATTTAGTTATTTTATGTTTAAATATTTTAACTTTATATTTTGAGGTCTAAATATGAAATTTTGGTGTCTTTTAGGTCTTATTTGAAGGAAGAGAGAAGTTTAATAAAGAAAGGAGAAAAGATGAACTAAGAAGGCAAGAGAAGAGGAGATTTTCGGGTTAAAGTGCAGCATCACTTGGCTGAGTGAGCTAGTCACTCGGCTGAGTGTCCAGTTCACTTTACTGAGTGATGTTTTCACTCACCCAAAGGCAAATGTCACTCACCTAAGTTGTTCCTCTCTTTTCTCCAGCAAAACTTCACTTTACTGAGTGATTTTCATCGCTCTCCCGAGTGACATAAGAAAAAACATGATTTTTAGCTTCCTAATTGAGTAAAACTCTAATTTAACAAGGATTAGGAAGTTTATTAAGGTCCAAACTTCTTATTTAAAGCCTATAAAAGGAGGTCTATGGCACTAAAGCAGAGGGAGGCAATTAGATACGAATTTTACTTAGTTTTTAATTTAGTTTTCTTCAGTTAATTTTGTATAGTAGTTTTTAGATTAATTTTATTGCTTTCTTAGTCTGTAATTCTCTTTATTTTATTTGTTCTTATTACTTTTATTGTTATTTAATTTTCATCATATTTGGTAGGTAGTTTTCTTCTTTTGCTAATGGATACTTAAACCCTTATATTTTTATTGTAATGACTTTAGTTTGAGTTTAATTTCAATGCAAGTTTGATTATTTCTTAGTTTTGGGCAACTTCTTATCTTTAATTGTTATTGAATTAATGATTGACTTATTTTAATTAATGGTTGATGATTAATTTAAGAATAATCTAAGATATGCATGTTCTTGGGCTGGTTTATTAGTATTGATGCATGATTATATTCTAATTTAGGTGTAATTGTGTGTTGGTAAGAGTAAATTAATACTAGGAAAAGTTAAAATAAGAATAGGTTGAAGTTAAGTTTTCTTGTAAAAGAGTTTAATGGATATCTAGGAGTTTAAAACTGGATCTTTATGCTAAGCGTTGAATTATTCCCAATAATAAGATTTAATGCTTAGAATGATAGTCTTACATAAGATATCTGGCTTTATTTATCTAATTTTTCCATAATTGCTTGTGTTACTTTTGTTATTGAGTTATTGCAATGGAAGTTGAGGTGGATAGTTCCTTTAGCAAGAGAATTTCAGTTATTGCTTTGTTTTTAATGCATATTAGTTTTATTATAGTTTTTGTTTTGTTTAATTATTTTATTTTATTTTAGTTATTGTCTTTTGATCAAAAACTTGAAAAATAATCTTAGATTAATTTAATTCATATTTAGATATTTTGCTTAACAATTCATGTTCCCTTGGATACTATATTTGGGATCTTAAATTTATTTTCTATATTACTAGCCGATCTAATACACTTGCTAGACACTGGTCAGTGATTAATAAGATTCCCTGGACATTTAATAATCAACTACTGCTTTTTCATTGTGCTTGTACAAATATACAACCATCAGCTTTACTAGTATTTAAGGTAGACATTTAGGTGTTGATCTCAAATATACCAATTGACTTTATGTTAGACAGAGTAGGAGAAAGAGTTAGGAATTACATAGGTAAGTTCATTGAATCAGACCCTAATAATTTCAGTGGTAGCTGGCAATCTTTTATGCATATTAGAGTCTCTCTGGATGTTAGAAAACCATTAAAGCAAAACATAAAAATAATGGAGGGTGGAGAATGGTTTGTCATAAATTTCAAATATAAGAGACTCCCCACTTTTTATTTTATCTATGGGATGATTGGTCACCTAAATGGATTTTGCAATGTCCATTATGAAAGTTCCAATGTGCCGATCATCATAAAATATAACATTATTATGAGAGCTGATCCTCTATGGTTTAACCACCAAATAGGGGATTCTTAGCTAAGGAATAATGGCTGGAATTAGCAAAGTGAAGTGTAAGATGCCATGGCAGTAGATCAGCAAAGGAGTTGTAGTTAGGTGGGAATGCGCAAAAAGGAAAAAACATAATTGGAAATGATCCTACCGACTTTAGTGGGATTTGCAATGTTCAAAATGGAGATAAAAGTATATATGGGAGTGGATTAAAGGAAGGGATCAAAGTAGGTGAGATTTAAGATATGGACATAGGAGATAAATCAGGATGAGATGATTTTTATTAAAGCCTAAAGGAAGGGGTTAGGAGATTAGAATGAATCCACTGTTATTGCTACTAGGCCACAACCAAATCCAACCCATTACGTTGGCAATAAAACCCTAAATTTGGACTTACTAGAACCTATGGATCAGGCCCACCAAACATTATGAATTGCTTGAGCTAGAATTATTGTGGGTTTGGCAACCCATGTGTAATTCAAGTCCTGAAAGATGTAGTTAGGGTCCATAAGCGACATTTCATTTTTCCTAGTGAAACTCTTTGCAATCAATTTCTAACTAATAAAGTAAGAATTTCTTTGGGCTATGATATTTCTTTTGCTGTTAATTGTGTAGCCCATAATGGTGGGCTGGACTTTAGTTAGAGATATTGTAACGACCTGAAATTTTATATTGGTAAATATTTGTAAATGTGACGTAATCGAAATTAATGTAAATGTGAAGGGTAATTTTATAAATTTGCTAATTTAGGGGTAAATGTACATTATTAGAGAAGACAGAAGGGCTTGATTGAAATTGTATATTATAAGTTTCATGCCAAATAAAAGAATTGGTGAAAGAAGAGGGAGCAAAGTGAAATTTGTAATGGTTAAACAAGTGGCCCAATGAGACATAAATATGTGTTCATTCTAGAAAGAGGGAGAAGAAGCAAGAAAGAAGGAAAAATCTTTGCTTTTTTTTAGATGGACGGCCACCTTTTGGCTAAATTTTTAGCCATTTTCTTTCCTCTTTCTTCATTCCATTTTCTTGCTTCAAGTTGCTATCTAAAAGGTGTTTGTATATTTAATTTGTAAGGCCCCAAAGTACACCCTAATAGTAATTGGATGCGTTTGGGATGTATTATGAAGATGATACAAGGAGATAAATGTTTAGAGTGTAGTTAAGGACCTAAAGGGAATTAAATTAGAAGTGCAAAGGCAAAAGGGGTTATTTGGCATTAAGTTGTATGTGTGTAAATTTAGAGAAAATGTGAAAGTGGAGGCTTAATTGAAAAGAGAGTGAAAGTTTTATGGTAAAAATAGAAAATAAAGAAAGGATAAGGAGTGAAAAGTAAAGCAAAAAGTGACCAATAGGATGAAGACAAGTATCCTAATATAGAAATCTCATGAGAACTCATAAAAAGTGAGGAGAACTCATGGTATAAAAAGGGGATGAAGGAGTTGGCCCCTTTAGGGGTTATAAAGCACATAAATTCTATTCATTCTCATTAATTTCTTCTCTCTTAAATTATATGCTTATGGGTGCTCAAAGGGTGAAGAGAGAGAATTTAAGGGTTAAGCAATTTCAAGGTAACAGCTTCTACTCTTCTTCTTATTATATAAGTTTTATATGATGAAAATTTAATGATTTGAAAATATTTTTATACGTGAATGATCATATGAAGAAAGAAGAGTAAGAAAGAGCAAAAAAAATAGGTAAAGAAATAGTGAAGAAAGTGGTTAGAGTATTAATAAGGTATGGGAGTTTATGCTATTATTTCATATGTTTGTAATGGAATTAGATTGCTATCTATATTGTAGATGATCTATAGTTGATTTTTGAGTGAAGAAATGATTGTATAGTGCATGGAAAGATGATTTGTTCCTTCGAAAAATGAAATAGTATAAATCTATTTAAGGTTCACTTGAATCAATTTCAGCATAAATTACATAACTCCTTCCGTAGATGTTTGATTAATATTATTTTAGTTGGAAATAAAAGATAAGACATAGATCTACAATTTTGTAGAAGCAACTAAAATTTAAATTTGTACTTAAAGAATTAAAAAATGAGCCTAAAGTTGACAAATCCTTATTGTTTTGTTCTCTAGACCAATCTGTAATGTTTTAGTGATATCTTGAGATTTAAAAGTTATAATTAAGTTAGTGATGTTTTGAAAACTAGAGACATAGTGGAACAACTTTGTAGAAGATCACTTTCCCTGAAAATCTCATTTTCTAGGTCAAAAAAATGAGATGCAAGTTGAAACTGAAAATCTAACTCTGGGAAGAATTGACCTCAAAGTCAACAGGAAAAATCTAATGATCATGACATAGCTTAAATTTCAGTCCAGAATCAAAATGGAACCTACATCACAGTCAACAAGTATTATCCAATGATCGTGACCCCCCTCTCGTAACATAGGTCACAGTCAGCACTTTTTTGGTACTGACCGTAAGGTAGTTTCACTCAGTCCAAAACCAAAATGTAACTTAGGTCATAATCAACAGGTTTTACCTAATGACCATGACCCTTCCTAGCCTTTTTCTAAACTTGTTTTCAAGGTCCTAAATTGATACCAAAGCACATTTAGACCTACCTAAACACGTTTAGAGTGTTTTAAGTGTAAAAATAAGAGTAATAATAGAGGTGCTCACGGGGCAGGGCAGGGCCGGGAATTATATCCCCACTTACTGCCCCGTTGGGGTCGGGGATTCCCCATCCCAGCCTCTGACTCTAGAACGGGGAGGAAATCCCCCCCGTCCCCCGAATATTTTTTTAATTTTAAAATATAATATTTTATAAATAATTAAAATTGAAATATAACATTTAATAAATAAAAAAATTAAAATCAATCATAATTTAAATTAATATAAATTTTAACCATTCATAAATTTAAAATTAAGTATAATTTAAAACTTAATAGTTATAAAATTAAGTTATATTTTAATTATTTATAAAATATTATATTTTAAAATTAAAAAATATTATTTTTTATCGGGCGGATACCCCATTCCCCGTTCCCGCCCCTGAATTTATAACGGGGAGGAAAATTCGGGGATTCCTCTCCCCGAACAAGGCGGGTCCTCGCCGGGGTCGGGGAATCCCCGCCTCGTGATCATCCCTAAGTAATAAGTGATATAGAGTGAGTGTAAAGTATAATGAATTAGTGAAATAAGGTTAAATGTTAAACCTTAATGAATATGAATGAACATGAATATGAATGACATGATATAGTGAAATAAAAGCATGATCTAATGAATGTATTAATGTCATGTTTTAAAAGTAAGAATGTCATGTTTTAAAAGTAAGCATTAAAATGTGCAAGTAATGAATGAGAATAAACATGGTACATGATAAGCATGGTATTACATAATAATCATATTAAAGTATGATTTAAATATATTTGAAGTATAAATGAGTTTACAGTGTATAGTGATCCTATTGCCTGCTTTTATGGAATGTGTAAATTCTATGATTCTCAATGTAACAAGTGTAATATCCTTAAGTGACTAGTGATTTTTTAAAGCCTAAATTTTTCATAATAGTGGATATATAGGCATGCCTATAAAGGGGATAGTGATTGCAGCTGCCTAGAGATTCGATACCTAAAGGTGTCGCCTATATTCGAGACTATCATATCCTGCTTGTTCAACACCTTTATCGGTGTCACCTGATTCGAGACTATTATATCTTGCCCGTTCGATATTGCTTGTCAGTGTCGCATGTTTGTATCTGTATCCACCATTTATGAGAATTCAGACAATGAAAGTAATTTGATTAATGAATATTGATAAGTGATCAATAATGTAAGTGTTTCATTTTTTCATGATAGTGCTAGTGTTTCTTATTGAATAATGATGTATAATTAAAGAGTATATTGAAGTGTTATTGTGTACATTATTAAGAAATTGTATTGCAATGTTTTCTTAATGAATAGACCATTGTTATAGTATATGTGTTTGGAATATGAAAAGTCATGCTACTATTTTATCTGTATGTGAGACTTCGATAAGAAGTCAATTGCATTGTTTTTACTTTCCACTGAGCCATTACTCAGCACGAATGTTCTTTCCATGTAGGTACACAGATGTAAAGAAATAGTGATTTTTTTGAGTCAACATCTACAAGCCACTAGAAAGGTAGCGAGTGAAGGGTAATTATGATAATGTATTACATATTTTGTAAATGTATAATGTAAAAGATTTGAAATATATGTAATGAACTAAGTTGTAAATTATACTCTAAGTGTATTATATTTCATATATATAAATGTATTTTTTTACAAGCAATTTAATAGTATAATAAATAAATAAAAAGGTATTAAGAGCGGGCGTTACATGATTTGTTTTAGAGATTTACAAGGTGAGTAAGTATGGATATTGTGAAGGGGAAATCTTCTTCTTCCTTTCTTTAGTTTATATATATGTTATTTTGATTAGTAATTGAGTAAAGTTTTTTATAGCTATTGGAAAGAGTAGCAAGAGTAAATGAAAGGAGAAGGAAGGGCTCTAGGGAGTGAAAGAGGCCAATTTTTGAGGTTTGGGAGTTCTCTCTTTACTATATGTTTTGTTGTTTTAATTGAGGTATGCATATGCTAAGAATGTTTGAAGTTGATGTTGGAATTGAGTGATGAAATTGTTATATATGTGAATGATAAAGTACGACTTAGGGAGTGATATAGTGAAAATTTGTTTAATGGATTCTTGCTATTTTGCTATTTAAAACTATTTACATTGTTTTATTGAGAATTCAACGTTTAAAAGTGTAAATCAAGTGATTTCTAAAGGTTTTAAAAACTAGAGATGTAGTGAAAATGTTCTATAGAAGGCTACTTTGTTCAAGGAAATGTATATGTTATGAGAAAAAATGTTAGTGCAAAGTTAGTGAGAGAAATATTCAGAACATTTTCTTACCTGTCGCGCTCGTAACCTAAGTCATGCCCACGATAGGGCATCTTTATTTAGTGTATTTCCTTCTATCGCGTTCGCGATCCAGGTTATGCTCATAATAGGACTTGCTGAGTGTTCTCTATCGTGCTCTCGACAGGGCAAGGTAAACCAGTTTGTTTCTATTTAGCTTTTCTTATTCCATGTTTTTCTATCTTGATGCTCATGTATGTTATATTCATAGCTGAATTATGGTGTTATAATCATGTATATGTTATCTGATGGATACTCATGTTTATAGTTTTCAAACTATCAAATGATATCTCTAAGTAACCAAAATTCTTCTGTGCCTGAATTTCGTATAATAGCGGATAGATACGGATGCCTATAAGTGATAGTGATTGCAACTGCTAATGTTGGCACCTGTGGTGTATAATGTTGATACCTTTTGGTATCCAGTGTTTTGAGACTTCTATCTTTAGTGACTAATATTATTTATCAGTATCCAGTGTTTGTCCCGTTATCCACTGTTCATGGAAATTCAAGTGATAAAAGTGATCTGATTAATGAATACGGATAAGTGATCAATAATGTTAATGTTTCAGTGCTTCATATATGTGTTAATATTTTTTTATCAAATAATGAAGTGTAATTAAAGAATTGTATTGAAATATTATTGAGTGTAATTAAAGAAATTGTATTGAAATATCGTTTAATGCATGAAAATACTATGATATACGTATGTGAGTCATGATGTGACAAGGTATGCTAGTTAGTAGAAAATAATTAAATTGATAATTGTTAATAAGTGATTAGTAGTGTAAATGCCTTGATGATTTAGTGTGCTATCAATATCTCTTAGTGACATTATTATTGTATTGAATAAATTATATTGCAATTTTTTATGCATGTATTATTGTTATAAGTATATGTGTTATGTGACATGAAAAGATAAGCTATTATGTTTTTGTAATTGCAACTTTGATAAAAAGTCAGTTGCATTGTTTCAGCACGGATTTTTTCCCATATAGGTATGCAGGTATATAGTGAAGTGTTGTGTAACTAGTCAACATATGCAGGCCACTAGAGGGAATAGCAAGTGAAGATTGATTGTAGTGTAGAGTTATTTCTGTATAATGTTCAATGTAGAAGATTTGGGAATTATGTAATTAATGAATTTGTAATTATATTTGAAATATTGTTAAATTTATATGTATAGATGTGTATATGTGTTAGAAATTCAATAAAATATTAAGTGCATAAAGACGTAATCGGAGTGGGCGTTACAGATATAGCAAAGATGTAAAGTTGTTGGGCTACTTAAACAATTTTATTGACTTAGCTATTACAACAGATAATTCCCCTTATTTGAGACTCACCGATTTTTATGGCCATCCTAATCGTAGCCAGTGGTGTGGTTCTTGGCAGCTTATTCGAGATTTATCTTACACTTCATATCTCAGGGTGTTGTGTGGGAGATTTTAATAACCTGCTTAGTGTTGATGAAAAATGAGGTGGACATCATTACCCATCAGCTCTTAATGATGGGTTAATGAAGCCATTGAAGCTGCAAGTCTGACTGATCTGGGGATGAAAGTGTACCCATACACTTGGGAAAAAAGTAGAGGCAATGATTCATAGGTTGAGGAGAGACTGGATCGAGCACTTTCCCATCTCAACTGGATCGATATTTTTAAGAGTTACAAAGTGATTAACCTGGGGTACTTTTCTTTTGATCATTGCCCACTTTTGGTTGTGTTTAATGGTATCCAAGGTATTAATTATAAATCTTCTTCTCCTCCTTTTTAGTTTGAGAACTCTTGGATCATTGAGAGCAATTTTTGTAATGTAATGCGCAAAGCTTGGAACCATCTTAACATTAACAATACAATTGCCAAAATTGCCTATTGTACCAAAGTCCTTCAAAAATGGAGAGGGAGTATTATAAGGGATTTCAATAGCAAATTGAAGAAATGCAAAGCCAGATGATTTATTTTTGTGGTAAAAGAGATAGCGTGTTGGTTCAAAAGTTTAACTCTACAAGGAAGGATTATTTAGAGGTGTTGGATCAAAAAGAAATTTTTTGGAAGCAAAGGATAAAGATTTTCTTGCTTATATAAGGACAAAAAACTCTAAATACTTTTATACACTATGAGAAAATTTAAAAATAGCAACGAAAAAATAGCAATGGAATTGATTCCGTTGCTAATTTAGCAAAGGAATTGCATTTTCGTTGCTAAAATTGATTAAACTTTCTAGATTTAGCAACGGAAATATTTTTGGTTACTTCCGTTGCTAAAAGTTGAGGAAATTTTTAGTGTCAAAATTTAGCAACGGAAATTAGCAACGGAATTAATATACCATTACTAAATAATGCGCTAATGGATGGCGGAAAAATTTTGGAATGAAAAATAGCAATGGAAAAATTTTTGTTGCTAATTTAGATTTTCGTTGCTGTATTAGCAACGGAATTAATTTTTCGTTGCTGTATTAGCAACAGAATTAATTTTTCGTTGCTATATTAGCAACGGAAAATAATTTCGTTGCTAAATTATATAGGTTAAAAAATTTATTTCCAAAATAGCAACAGAATTATTTTTCATTGCTAAATAACAACGAAAAATAATTTAATTGCTAAATAGCAACGGAATTTCGTTTGTATTTTCTAATTTACCCTAGGTATAAATACTCATTTTTCCTTCCCTCCCAAATTAAGCCCAGCCACAAAAGCCTGCTAGTCTTTCTCTCAAAAATCAACTCTCTTTACTCTCTTATAGCAAAAGTTGAGCCTGATCACGATCGTTGTGAGGACGAGGGAGCAACTGCTACCGAGGATGAGGACATCGGAGCTCGGGTCGCTCCGATCATCAAACTCGAGGAGGTCGCCATCACCACCGGTGAAGAGGACGAAGATGTGATCCTCGATCTGTAAATAATCTTTCACCCAATGTCTTCTACTTTTTTCGATTTCTAGGGTTAAGGAGATTTTGAATTAATATTCTTGGCCCTTTGAGATTGTTCTTTGCCTTTAATTTGTAGCCGTTGATCTTTGTGTAAAAGGAAAAGTAACCTAAAGACAAAGAAGGCCTTCATCTCTTTGCCCTCATCAAACGAAGACGGTAGAAGAAGTCCATCCGAGATTATCAGGTTCTATTTCTTTCTTCTTTGCATTTACTTTGCTCTGTGACTGAAAAATCTTTTTATTATCCTCAAAATCTTAACCCTTTATTATCCTCAAAATCTTCTCTCGTTTTGCTTTCTTTTGAAAAATGGCAGCTTTATCTTGCATTTGTGGTGTTGAGAAAAGTTATCATTGTTTGCTTTAGTTTTTTGAAAAATGTAAAAACAATATGTGCGTTTGAGTCTTTGTGAACTAGCTTAATTAGGTAAGATGGTCAGATATACCCAATGCAATTGAAGTGGGTAATTGGGTTCAAGCTCTATTTATTTCCATGAAGTTTAAAGCACTTGTTCATTACTAAGAAATTTGTTTTTTTGGTATTATATTTGTAATTTTAGTGAAGTGGACTTGAAGGAATGACTTCTACTGTTGTTTAATTGCCCTCCTATCTTAAAGCTTAAGGAATTCTACCAATGGATGGATATTCTTTAGGAGTTGCATATTTAAGGAGAGGATGCAATCCTGTTTATTTATTATTTTATTGAATTGGTGATGTTGTTTGGTTTATGATAAGGGCAGGTAATGAAGGTAAAGACAATATCTCCTCACTGGAACCTTGTAGATGCCCCTTACGAGTATGCTTCATATTATGGAGGTTGTAAGACACAAAACTTTTCTTATGAGGCTCAGATCAAAGCTAAGGAACAGCAAGTCCATGAATTGATGATACATGTTGGAGCATTTTATATATTTTATTGTATTGTCGTGTTTGGATCAGTTTGTTGTTGTATTGTAAATACAGTTTCGAGCTGTTTGTTTTGGTTAGGATGCGGATGGTTTTTAAAAATTTCTCTCTTCTGCTTTTATGGGGAACAGTCAGAATGATTAATTTATTTTTTTCTTTTTTGTTGCTTTGATCGATGATGAAAGAAAATTTAAATTTCCCTTTCTGAAAATTTTCACCAATTGAATTTATAGATCCCATTTTAGAGGTGAAGACATTGTTTCGATGAGTAATTAAAATCATGGGGGTTCTTGGAAAGGAAATAGGTAATTCCTTTATTGGTGTAATTATCTAATCAATCGTTTTGTGAACTTTTTCTTTTGCCTCTACAAAATTGAATGTGTTTAAGCTGACTTTTTGTTTGAAGTTAGAGACCATGTTTTAGGATTGTGACATCTCTTTGAATGGCTTTTATATGCTGAAATGGTTTTTTATATGCTAAAGTATGCTTTTATAGGGTGCTTCATGAACGTCCTTGACTGATAACCATTCCTTGTTTGCTTGTGTTTCATTTCTGATAGTAATGATGTGCAATTTGGCAAGATTGTCCGCAATGTTGGCTTATTTCATTATTGATAGTTGAGAGTGGTTCAATTTAGCAAGTTTCATCATTATGTTTGTCAATTATTTTCGTATTGAACATAGCTTCAACCTGTATGTCTGCTATTTGTAGTCAATTGAGACTTGATTTAGCAAAATTGTCTCTTATATTAGTTAAATACTTTTGAAAGTCTTAGTTAAGAGAGTTTGTGTTTGGCTAGATTGTCCATTATATTCTTTAAGCACTTTGCAGTTAAAGATAGTAGATGTTCAATAAGCTGTTCTGCATTTGATAGATAGTAGATGTTCAATTTTGTAGTTTGTACATGATGTTCGTATTAACTTTTTGCCATTTGCCAATAGAGATTCGATTTTGCCTAGCTTTTCTTTTATTTTAATTAATTACTCTTGTTATTGATAGCCAGTAAAATTTTGTTTGGCAGGATTATTCATCATCTGTGAATTTTATGTTGCGTGCAACTTCCTATATTCTTAAACTGACATTATATCTTGACCTAATGCATTTTTTATTGCTGTTTCTTCCTTTTCCTAATGCATTTTTTTAGATGTTATTTTAGCAACTTAAGCTTTTTATATATATCCAAAAACTTTTGGATCTTTTTTTATTTCTTAATACTATTTGAAGTAGATTTCTTCTCTCTTGCGTTCTCTCTGATTTTTTTTTTTAATTACTATGTTAGGCTCCACATCTTTTGAGAATTTCCTAAGGATTAGGGAGTCTTGCCTTGAATTGACATGTGTTCTTGAAGATTTAATTGTTTGTCTTATTTACCTATGCTAGAAAGTCCTCTGGATCTCTCAATTTTGAGTGGAATTATATAGAAACCTAAACTTGTAAAATAGACAACTTGTCTAGAACTGTTATGTATTATTACATTTATAATTTTTGTTGATACATAAATCTAGAAAGATATTTGACTTGAGCTACTAAACCAATTGTTAAGATTATATTTTAGAATCTTGATTGCATACTTTTGTTTTCTCTTTTTGGTAATTTGTTGAGTGAAAATTATTTGGGACTATATCGGCAAAAGGTAATGATTGCAAAAGAAAATCTACTTTAGAAGCCACTAATAAAATTTTGGGAGAGTGTGTTTAAAACATTTATGAGGCTAGGACAACAATTCCAGGGGCAGCAGTTGGTAGGTTTTTAAAATTTTGTAAAGGTTAAATGCATTTTGGAAGTTGAGTGGGGGCGCATGCTTTTCCTTGACACAAATGGATCTACTACTGGTCTTATCCAAATTAGATGCATCCTAATTGACAAGTATGCTAATTTTGTTTTCTTGTGATATGGCATTTTCTCTTGGAAATTATCTAATGTGCAAGTGGAAACCTTATTGCTCATGGTTTATACGGTGGTCCATAAAGATCCTTGAATAAAATTCCATTAGATACTGCACTGATAAGGCTCTCAATTGGAGTAGTAAAATATATGAGAACGGTTGAGGAGATAGAGTTTAATGTTTATATATGCGATATCTCTTATTAGGGATACTCATTTTTAAACATGAATAAGGGAAAACGATTAGAAGTACATACGTTTTCTGGAATGTGAATTATAATTTGATATTCTATGCAGTGGTATTGATCTCTCTAGCTTTATTAATGCTTAAAATGTTGTTAGGAATCTTACAATTTTTTTTGCTTTTAACAGAATCAGGACACAGTCTTTTGCGAGTCCGTTATAAATGAATATGCAGTCAAGATGCAACTGGAAAAGCCTATTTACAACACTGTGCAGTTTCAAGGATCGCTTCCAGTGTTTGCATCCTCATTGGCTTTCAATGGTGTTACTTATACTGGTGAGACTGGAAGGACCAAGAAAGAGGCTGAACAATTGGCAGCACGAGCTGCAATTCTTTCTCTTACAGGTATCCCACATCTTTTAATAAATTCTTTTCATTTTTAATTACATACAAAGTTTTTTCTTTCCTTTTTTTGGTGATTGATCAATTGAATGCTATGATGAAGCTAATTCTGGGTCAGCAACAATTATTTCTGAAATGGTCAAGTCTAAAGTCAAATTATATGCCACATTGCATAAACTCAAGGACTCCCAAAATAGCAGTTTGTCTGTTGATCTACCAATAAGTGCAATTCCACAGGCAACTTCAGGTATGTATCAGCCCCACAATGAATTTGCCATTACTAAAAGCAGGATCAATCAGAGAAGTAAACCTCTAAATTGTGCATCCAGTTGTCAGACAATCTCTTGATTCTGGTCCTAGTTCTGGGAAGAGACGGAAAAGGCAAACAGGAAAATTTAAACTGAAACCCAGTAAGTTTATGATGCAATTTCTGGCATTTCACTGTCCTGTTTGATGTGAATCATAATGCTTGTGAGGCTGAATGATTATTTTGTAAGTTCATGTCTTTTATTCATGTCCTCATTTTCTTTTTACCTGACATCATACACCTAATTCTTGATTACCCTTTTTAATCTGGTTTGAACTTTTTTTGTTTTTTCCATCTTTTTCCCGGGAATAGTTTGCTCAATTTATACTTTCACTAAAGGAGGTATTTTTCTGCAGACCTATATATTAATTTTGAGTCTGAGATAAATCTGGAATTTTGCTAGTGTCATATTGTTATTTGGCAAATTGAAGGGTAAATGGGGGGAGAGAGAGAGAGAGGGAGAGAGAGGGTCGGTAAAAGAGTAAGATGGAAATATTATTCAAAGAAGAATGTTATAAGTGTCTGATTCAACCACACACTTTGTCGATATATTCTCCCATATTTTATTGATGTAGCTAATCAGCAATCAACAATACTAACCATAACATTTTCACTCATTAATTACAACTTTAGCTAGCTAAAACAGTAGCTTCTGCTAGTTGTGCAAGCTGTATGTGTGTACATTTCTGTTCAGCTAGCTGTTGTTATATCTTTGTTTAATTATTGGTTCTTGATTGGCCACCAAGTTTTTGTCATCTATTTTTTTTTTTTTTTGTTTATCAAGGGCTTGCCATCTTGTGTTTGAATTATATGATGTGAACCTGCCATGCCTACTCTGTATACCAAATATATATGTCAAGCATATTGATTAGTTTCTTATATTAGAATACATAGCGGCTTTTATTTTTTTAGCTTTTATGGATTTTTTTTTCTTATTTTATCTTTGTTTGAATTGCTTCATATGAAACAGTACCTGTGAGATTTGTCATTCCATTGCTCGCAATGTTGTTGGAGTAAATGAGATTGAGTCAGTAGAGCAATCGAATGAGGTTTATAGGTACTCATACGTCCTTGTTTTACACTCAATACAAAATAGTGAGGTTTTCATAATAATAATAATAATAATAATTATTATTATTATTATTATTATTATTATTATTATGCTAAGCTCTTTCGCCATTGCTTGATGTACATGGAAGAATTTATTTATGGCATTAAACTCTTTGTGGTTTGCATGGTCCTATGAATTATTAAGTTAACCAGTTTGGTCTCGGCAACTTTATTTTTGTAAAGAATGATCCATGAAAGTCTTTTTAGTAATTTCAGAATTTCAAACTAATTCTTTTTAAAATATCATGATGTTGTTTTGGTATTGATGGCTGCTGGTAGACTTTTGTGTTGGATCAACTCTTATTGGCCGCTCAGTATATATATGTTTCTCTTATGTTCTGTTTACAAATAGACAAGGAATTTAATAATTCAGATTTTAATAAGCTTTTCTCTTTTGAAGACTTGATTATAGAATCTTGATAATAGACAGGTTATATATATATATATATATATATATATATATATATATATATATATATATATATATATATATATATATATATAACGTTGAGAATAGTTCTTAATATATATTAATCAATTTAATTAATAATTATGCTCCTAATCATATGCTTCTATTTAAATTAAAGAATTAGGTTAATTATATCAAATTGGTTAATATATATTAAGAACTGTTCTCAATGTTTATATATATATATATATGCCTATTGTTGTACTGTGATTTTAGTCTTAATATATATTAATCAATTTGATTAATAATTATGCTCCTAATAATATGCTTCTATTTAAATTAAAGAATTAGGTGAATTATGTATTCTTTATTTGCTGTTCATTGATTACTGCTAAATGGTTATACAGAAGCACTTGCAATTGTAATATTGATATTTTTGAAAGTTTACCTTTTAATTTTTAATTTAAATAGAAGCATAATATTTTTGTCTACGGCTGTTGGCTAAGATTGCTGTGATTGCTGCTGATATACTTGAAGCTAATATTTCATTACTTATTATTAATATTATTATTTTTTCATGTATATAATCGGTAAATATATATAGTCTATTTGATTTCTGCATGGTTTTGCAATTGTCTTTTTCTTGTAATATATAGTCTTTAATTTTCTTCTTATTCTACGAATTTTACATTCTTCTAATAGAATCACATTGTTTACATAGGCTGTATAGGTAAGGCCTTAAATCAGTTTAATTTTTGCCAAAGAATTTAGTTTGCATTGTCATTGTGGATTGACCTAACAATTCTTGAGGACTAATCTAGTTAAGCACTGCTAGTGCTTGGCTTCGAATGGGTGATAACATGAAGTGTTAATTGCATTTAACCAAATACCTTGTTATCTTCAGTTTTAGTGCTGAATTTGGTTTCTAGATATTTCTCAAGGTCACTTTATAATGTTAACTAAATACAATAATATAGTTGTGAAGGTAAAGGAGAATTAATTTGTTGCTGGTCTGACAATTAATTTCATTGTATACACATTATTGTCTTTATAAGTAACAGTTATGCAAAAAGAAATATACGAAACATGCTGGCTAAGTGACCAGCAGAGCCGTGGCTGGGTTTGCTATGCAATTCATTGTCTTGAGCCACACATCATGCTCTTCAGGAGACCTTTGAACTATCAACAACAGCAGGAGAATCAAGCTCAACAAAACATGCTTTGCTAAGTGATCACATTTACCCTCAGGTACATTGAAAATGTTAAATACAAAACATACTATAGTTTATGCTCTGCATAAATGCTATGGATAATATGGGATTTTCTGGTTGTTGTGATGTAATTCTTGTTGTTTAGAGAATTTGACATTAGGCTTTTGCTGCTAACTTTATTGACTGAAAAAAAGAAGAAGACTTTATTGGCTAAGATGCTCAGTAATAATTAATATAAAAGGATATTAACTAAGAATTAAAATGATGGGCTGTGTTGCTGATCTCCAATTTGCATGTAAGTGTATAGTATTATATTTAGCAGCATTTCTCTTGTATAGTTGAGCTCTTAACAGTTCAGCTGTATAGTTGTACTATATCTAGTTATATTGGGATATATTTATATCTTTGTAAGTGCTCTTGGATAAAGCATTAAATATAATTATAGAATAAATAAATGTGGTGTTTGGAATTGGAATATTTCTTTTGGAACTCATAATAGGGCAGCGGTAAATTAATTAAAAATCTTTATTAAATTTTAGTGACGGAATAGCGATGGATATCACCATCGTGAATTTTTTATTGGTGAGTAAGAATAGCAACGAATTAGATTTTGTTGCTAAAAATAGCAACGGAATTGAATTGCAGTTGCTAAAAATAGCAACGGATTTTTATTTCCGTTGCTAATTTTGACAATATCACTGAGTCTTACCTTGGTGGATTGTGCAACGGAATTTTAATTCCGTTGTTAAAAATAGCAACTGTCAATTTAACAACCGAATTTTTCGTTGCTATTTGATTATTTTCTTGTAGTGATACCTATACATCTAAGTGAAGAATGAAGAATACTATTGAGAAACTTTAAGATGATGATGGGAATTGGATTAATTAGGAAAGCAGACTAGGTAAGCACATTTGTGGTTATTTTCAAAAGCTGTTTACTTCCAATCTTCCCATTGGAGTAGAAGTTTTTAGCCACATCCCATCCATTGTTATGTCAGAACAGAATCAAAAACTCCCTAATCCTTTCACGACGCTTGAGGTTAAAGAAGTTCTATTTGCAATGCATCTCGATAAATCTCCTAGTGTTGATGGCTTTAATCCTACCTTCTATCAATATTGCTCGGACATAGTGGGCAATGATATTTTAAAGACCTGTAAATCATTAATAATGTCTCTCTTCCAGATAATCTAAATGACATTGTCATAGTTTTGATTCTAAAGAAGAAGAGGGCAAAGAGTATTACTGATCTTAGACCCCTTTTTTGTGTAATGTCTTATAAAATTATTGCTAAAATGTTGGCCAATAGGATGAAAAGTTTTTTGCCAGATATTATATCAAAGAATCAAAGTGCCTTTGTGGCAAAAAGGCTTATCACAAACAATATATACTATGATGGCATTTGAGATTCTTCATACACTCCGTAGGAAGCAATAAGGCAGAGTGGGATTCGCTGCTTTTAAGGTCAATATGAGCAAGGCATATAACTGCGTGGAATGGGTCTACTTGGTTAATGTCATGAAGAAGCTGGGCTTTCAGGATGCATGGATTAAACTAATTACAATGTGCATTTCAACAGTTAGATTCATTGTGACCTATGGCAAGTACAAATCGGAACCCATTACTCCCGGCAAAGGGTTGCAGTAAAGCTGCCCTTTATCTCCATATCTCTTCATCATTTGTGCACAGAATTTTTCTTATTTGCTGAAACAAGAATAAAGTGTTTGACTTCATTAAAGGGAAAATTCGTAAGAGATTTCAAAGCTAGAACAGGACTATGTTATCAAGGGTAGGGAAAGAAGTTATTGTAAAGACTGTGGCTCATTCTATTCCAAATTATCTAATGAGTATTTTCTTACTTCATGTGTCTCTTTGTTCTTAAATAGAAAAAAAAGTTGAACGCTTTCTGGTGGGCATCAAAAGATTCTATGGATAGAAAGATTCATTGGAAAAGTTAGGATTTTTTGTGCAAAAAGAAGTTTGAAGGTTGTTTGGGTTTTAGGAAGTTTCACCATTTTAACCTAGCCATGATTGGGAAATAGGCATGGCATTTCCTTTCTAAACCAAGTTCTTTGGCCTCTCAACTTTTCAAGGCCAAATATTTTCTGCATTGCTCTTTTCTAGAAGTTGAAATTAGGCGCATCCCAAGTTATGTTTGGCGCAACCTTTTGGCTACTCAGACTTTTATGAAAATAGGTTGTCATAGGAGAGTTGGTAATGGAAAGGATACCCTGATTTGGAAGTGACCTTGGCTCCTTGATGATAGTGATCCATATATAACAACTCAATATACTGATGATAATATGCTGAATAATCTTAAAATGGCAGATTTGATAGAAGAAAATAAGTTTTCTTCTAAGGATACTTTATTGCAATCTTTATTTAATGATAGGGATAGGGGTCTAATTAGGAAAATCCCGTTGAGTTATTGACATCCCTATGATTTGTGGTGGTGGAATGTTGATCCAAAAGGTGTGTATTCAGTCAAAAGTGTTTACAGGGAACTGTCTAGTTCTCAAGTTAATAGTGCAGGCTATAGCTCTTTATGGAAAAATCTCTGGTCTCTGAAGGTGCCTCTGAAAGTTTTTAATATAGTTTGGAAGGCGTGCACAAATTGTCTTCCTATAAATGTTTTGCTTTATTTTAGGAACGTGAATCTAGATCCAGTTTGTAATGTTTGTGGTCTCTAGGATGAAACAATTATTCATGCTCTTTTAGAGTGTACCCGAGCAAAGAAGAGCTGGTCACAGTCTTCTGTTGGTTTCTTAAAAGGCTCTTTTGTGAGCTTCGTCGATTGGCTAGCTTTTATCCTTGATCCAATTACCATTGGAAAAATGCTTGGAGGCTGTTACAATTTGCTAGAGTTTATGGACATATAGAAATGAACTGATTTGGAATAGGAGACAGTGCAAGGCTGCTGAATTTGTGGCAGGAGCGGCAGCTTTGTTACTCAATTATAGCAATTCAATTAAAAAATCCCATTTATCATCTAATCCAGGGAGTAGCAATCCTGGTAGTTCAGCTGCCATATCCCCCATAAGTTGGCATAAACCTGAGCTGGGGTGGATGAAAATAAATGTGGAGGCTACTATATTTGAGAATGATCAAACAGCAGGCTTCGATTTTGTTTTAAGAGATGCAGAGGGCTCTTTTTTGGCTACGGGCAATGGTTCACTTATGGGTGTTCATTCTCCTATTATTGCGAAATGCTTAGCAATTAGAGAAGTTCTCAGAGGTATTCAATCGAAAAGCCTGGGATAAATTATCATTGAATGGGATTATCAAGTTTTAATTCAAGCGCTCAATTATTATATTGTTTATGAGTCTACTTTGGGTCTCTTATTGGATGATTGTGTCAACCTTGCTTCCTCTTTAACAAATATTATATTTGCTTCTGTCAAAAGTTTAGCAAATGTTGTAGCTCACAAGTTAGTTAGAGCTTCAAATTCCATGTCTAGCCTTCACATTTGGTTGGATTCTCCTCCAACAATTTTGTTATCTTATTTGTTAGCTAATTCTCTTTAATGATAAACTCCTTTTACTTTAAAAAAATATATATATAAATTTTGTAATATTAAAATATAAATTAAAACAAGTTTGATGTTGATATTGAATTTGCAACAACAAGCTAAGATTTTAATTAAAAAATTTTTATACCAAGTGGGACTAACTTGCAATTCTATAGCATGTTGTTGCGACTTCTAAGCCAACTTCAATTCCCCTTTCAAATGCATAAATTTACCAAATAATTTTTCAAAAAGCATTATTTGTAAAATTATCCCCTTATTTGCTTCTCTCTCACATGGTTAATTTCTAAAAATTTTATAATTTAAAGCTCTTATTAGAAATATCTTCCAAAAAAGAAAAAGATCTCATTAATAACAGATAACAAGACCTTAGTTGATAGATCGAAAACAATGAGCAGTTAAGCTGGTGTAGCCAATTAGCTCGAAACATGACATCACCTTAATGCAATATTCGATTACATCAAGCAGTTTTGACAGTATACAAGCCAGTACACCTTACGATCCAAAGATCAGATTATAATAAGCAAAACCAAAATAAGAAGAATTCTGTCATATCAAAAGAAGATAACTCTTTCCTTATCTTTTCCCTCAAAATAAGAAGAGATATGTTTATCTTATTTAAGTAAGAGATTCTTTCTCAATGAGAACTCTACTTCAAATATCTAAAATACGTACAAACTCTGAAACTCATACTTATAAATAGAGAAAAAGTCAGGCATGCAAATTAAGTTTTTTTTTCAGTTTCTCTACTACTATCAAAGTTACTGACTTAACCGTTGGAATCTCTATTGTCGAATTTTTCAAGTGACTTGACTAGTTTTGTGTGAATTTTTCAAGTGACTTGTTCGTAATGTAGAACTGTGAATTTTCTAGCAAAATCATCAATAACAAGTAAATAAATGAAGAGATAAATGCTTACAAACTATAGCTTATTGAGCAAGACCCCTGATTTTAGATGATAGTTAATACATAATTTATTATAATATTTTGTAACCTCATAATAAATTTATATTATATATATTTATACAAAAAATTTATATTCATTCATTAATAAATTTTTTTATTGTTTGAGCAATTTATAAGTTTTTACATTATATTATAATTTATTTTATTTATTAATATGGTAAGAATATATATTTACATTAAAAATAGCACCGTTGATAATTATATAATTAAAACAAAAACAATTCTATATAATTACTAAACACTTAAATATTAATCATCAATATGTTATTAGCAATAGACATCTAGTACTAATTGCATCTAAATTAAATGAGATTTATGTATAAAAAAAATAATGCCAAAAAGGTCTCCCTATAAAATGATCCTGTTCAAGAAGAGGAGCCCATAACACCGAATTCAACTCTTTTTTTAAATTAATTTTATTGTAATAAATATAGAATTAATATGAAATAGTAATTTAATGTGCCTAAATTTGAGGCATCAAATAGCATGCTTCCAAATAAATAGAGAAGATTTAGAAACTGGCTACAATAACCCTAGCCGACTGTGAGATCTTGTCGTCGGTGGAAAAGGCCCCGCCGCCTTCTCCCCCGGATGATAGGTCTAGGAAAAAATGCAAGAAGGAATTAGAGGTGATTGAGATGGACGTTCAAATGATTAATGGGGATGCCATTCAAGAACCTGTTGTGAAATCTTTTACAGATGCCTTGGTTCGCAAGGCAAAGAAAAGATTTGCTAGTAGTATCATGTTTCATGTCAATGCGAATGGGGAGGGTAATTTGAGTAGTGCTTCGGATGATGATTTGGATAATGCGTTAGATGACGAAAAGAAGGACTCAAATGATGAGGATGGTTTTACTGATGATATTTCTATGGCTCTTCAGGATGGCTTATTGAAAGTAGAGGTCTCGGATCAGTTGGAGGCGCAACTAGCTAAAACATGGAGAAAATCTATCGTGGTCAGGCTACTAGGGAAATCCCTCACTTATAGAGTGTTATGCAATAGGCTGAATTTGCTTTAGGCTCCTAAAGGACATTACAAAGTTATTGATCTGGATAATAACTATTTTTTGATATATTTTGATCTGATAGATGATTATATTAATGCACTAGTGGGGGGGACCTTGGACTATAATGGGGTATTATCTCACGATACAACCACATCACCTGAATTTTTCCACAGATAATGATTTTATGACTTTGATCGTTGCCTGGGTGCGTTTCCCTAGATTTTTGCTTTATTATTATCATAAACATGTTCTTCGTCATATTAGTGCGTGTCTGGGCAGAATGGTCAAGATTGATTATAACACTTCGGATCAAAAGAGAGCTAAATTTACATGTATTGCAATTAAGTTAGATCTTACAAAACCTTTGGTTTCTCAAATCCAGATTAAAGATAGACGTGTCAAGGTAGAGTATGAAGGTCTGCATAAGATTTGCTTTCTATGGGGGAGATATGGTCATTTAAGAGATAACTGCTCTTTAGCTTGTAACAAGGAGACAGGTACAGGGGATAAGGATACGGCCTATGGTGCTAAAGTGGAAGGAGCAAGCAGTGGTGGAGTTACAATGGACAGCGTTAAGGATGACTCTAATTTTAGGCCCTGGATTGTTGTGCAAAGATGTAGAAAAAAGTTTGGTAGGAATGGTTTTGCGCAAGGTAAAACAATGGGGGTTAAGTCGAATTTCCCTTTGGGATCAAGATTTGCTTCTTTAAGCAGTTTGAGGGATACTGATAGAGGTTATGAGGGAATTGATGTTCCTAAATCAGGGTTGCTAGGTAAGAGATATGAGATTGACTCAAATTCTGTGTTGAGAGGGATTAGTCAGGAGACTGACCGTATTTTGGCCAAAGAGAGGCCTGCTTTGAAGAATAGTGTTTCTCTTCATGATAATGTGTTATTTGGCGATAGTATGAGTAAGGAAGTGCGAGTAGAGAATATGGAAGTTGGTGGTAATAGTCTCGGTAATGTTGAACCAATAAGTGCACTAAAAGTGGTGCCAGGGAAGGAGAATTGTGATAGCAACATGGTGGATATACATGATGAGGGTTTCTCTCCAGGAGATGCCGTCCAGGGAAGGGGAGAGATTAATGTGAAGATTCCATATGAGAATTTAGTGTCTGTTGTTTTGGATTCTAGATCCCATATGGCTATTTCGATGGACCATTTTGGTAATCCTAAAAGCAACTCGGTTGGTTCCATTAGAGATACAGGTTTGTATCAGGGAATTAAAATTAAAGGATTATCACAGTATAGTAGTAAACCTTAAGATAAAGGCAAATTAAGGAGTGTTCGAGAAGTGCCACTTACCAAAGGAAGGCAAAAGAGTAAAGAGTCAAAGTTAAAAATTTTAGATGCATCGAAGTTGATTCCAGAGGCTTTTAATAATGAGGTTGAGTTGGGAGGTAAAGGTATTACCATCGAAGAGGGTAAAGGAAACGGATGTTGAGGCTCTTTAGGATCAGGTTTGGGTGTTTTACTTTTTATATGATGGATTTAAATATTACATCTTGGAATTGTTAGGAGGTTAGGTCTAAAGACTTCATATGTCATACAAAAAATTTGGTCAAGATGTTTAAAGTGTCAGTTTTGATTCTGCTTGAAACTAAGATCAGGGGGCTGACTGTTGATAAAGTAGTTAAGAAACTTGGTTTTGCTTATTCCTTTCGGGTAGAAGCCATAGGTTTATCAGGAGGGATATAGGTGTTTTGGTCTCATGAGGTAGATATTGGTATTGAGGCTTATAATTATCAATTTATTCATACGAGTATTTCCTATTAGCAGAAGCAGAGTTTTCTTCTCTCGGCTATTTATGGTGACCCATCCCAAGTCAGACGTAAGAAGCTTTGAAAGGATTTCTATCTTTTTGGCAGGCAGTATATCTTCTCCTTGGGTTTTGATAGGTGATTTTAACTCGTTTCTTTTTTCTCATGAAAAGAAGGGAGGTTCTAGTCATGGAAGTAAGCCTTGTCCCCTGTTTTCTAAATTTGTTGATGGTTATGGTTTGATTGATATGGGTTTTACTGTCCCTAAATTCACCTGAGATCGTGGTTTAGTAGTGGAAAGATTAGATCAGGCTCTTTGCAACCTCAGATGGAGGGATGATTTCCCTTTATTCAAAGTTTCCCATATTCCTAGAACTCATTCTTACCATAGACCTGTGCTTTTATTGGTTGTGAATAGTTTAGAGAGAAGGGAGAAGAAACCTTTTCATTTTGATGTTGCGTGGATACTTCACAGGGATTTTAAGGATTTTGTTGCGGATAACTGGAGGGGGTCAGATAATATTGTGGATACCGTGAATGGGTTTTCTTCTAGAGTAGATGATTAGAGCAAGAATATTTTTGGGTGTATCTCGTTTAGGAAAAGGGAAATCCTATCTAAATTGGACGGGATTGAGTGATTTTTGGAGGGGAGGCACTCAAAGTTTCTGGTTAGCTTAACTCGTGAGTTGAGGCAGGAACTTAACCAAATTTTGTTACAAAAAGAGTTTTACTGGATGCAACATGCTAAATCGAATTGGTTATTGGCTAGGAATGGGAATACTTACTATTTTCATAGGAAAGTGAGGTTCAAAAGATAGAAGAACTATATACACGAGCTGATGCTTCAGAGTGGGGTGTGGAACTTTGATAAGGTAATCCTCAAACAACATGTTGTAGACTTTTTTAGTCAGCTTTATTCGGAGGATAATGTCATGGCGCCAAGTTTTCCTATTCGTGGTGAGTTCCCTCCTTTAACTAAAGCGATCACTGATAACTTTGTGAGGCCTCTTATGTTAGAGGAAATTCATGAAGCCCTCTTTAGTATGAAGCCGCTTAAAACCCCAGGTATCGATGGTCTTAATCCGCTCTTTTTTCAAAAGTATTGGGATATTGTTAAAGATTCTCTGTTTGAATTTGTGAACAAGAGCATGAATGGGGGTGAGGTTGATTCTTTTTTTATGTATGGCAATTATTTGTCTTATTCCGAAAAAAGATAAACCAGAGCAGATTAGTAGCTTCAGGCCGATTAGTTTGTTGTCTGTTATTTATAAAATTTTGATGAAGGTGATTACTAATCAAGTCAAGCCTTGCTTAAGTGCTCCTGTGGGGTCTTACCAAGCTAGTTTTATTCCGGGGAGATAAATTTCAGATAATGTTTTTATTGTGCAACAGGTAGCCCACCCTATGCGTGTGAGAAAAGGAAAATAGGTTGGATGATGATCAAGATAGATTTAGAGAAAGCTTATGATAGACTCCAGTGGGATTTTATAATTGATACTCTGTTGGATGCAGGCTTCAATCATGACTTATGCAAGCTCCTCATCACCTGTTGGAGGAACAGCAGTTCTCGTATCTCTTGGAATGGAGACTTAACGGAGAAGTTTGCGCCTTTGCGAGGTGTCCGACAAAAAGATCCTCTATCGCCCTATATTTTTGTTCTTTGTATGGAGTGTTTACCTCATGGTATTAATAAGGTTGTTAGAGATGGCATCTGAAAGCCCATTAGGCTTGGGAAAAGAGGGTCGGCTTTAACTTATTTATTTTTTGCAGATGATTTGGTGTTATTTGAAGAAGCCTCAGTGGATCAAATGCAAGCTTTTTACGATGTTCTAAGGGATTTCTGTGTTTGCTCAGGTCAGGTGGTGAATAAGAAGTCAGCTTTCAGTTTGTCCAATAACGTAGATGGTGAGCTTGCTAGGAAACTCAAGTTTGTGTCGGATTTTCAACTTATAGATGACTTGGGTCATTATTTGGGTCTTCCTATTATACACGGGCATTCGAGTAAGAAGCTTTATAGCTATCTGATTGATAAGGTGAGGAAGAAACTGGTTAATTGGAAAGTGGATTCGCTTTCTTTGGTAGGGGCGAATAACTCTTGTTAAGTCGATCTTGCTAGCTATCCCAGCTTATGCTATCCAAACTGTTGTTCTTCCTGTAGCGGTTTGTGATAAGATTGAGAAGCTTTGCAAAAATTTTATATGGGGGCCCGAGGGGGAGACTAGTAAAATCCACCTGTTAAGCTGGGATAAGTTATTTCAGGCTTTAGATTTAGGTGGGGCGAGTCTCAAGAGTGTAAAGAAGTGTAATAAAGCTTTTTTGCTTAAAGCAATTTGGAGGATGTTATCTCAGGGAGATTCGCTATGGGTAAGAGTGGTTAAACATAAGTATAATATTTCAACTGTTCATTGGCCGGTGACCTTATCTTCTACTACGGGTTCCAATTTTTGGCGAAATGTGACTAGATTGTGGCCGATTTTTGGGCAATTATGTGCTAGGCTGTTAATGATGGAAGTTTGGTTTCGTTCTAGTATGATAACTGGTCTGAAGCTGGTCCTTTCATTTAGTTTGTTTCTTTAAATTTACTTGACAGCCTGGAATGGAGAAGTATTTCGATGATGACTGTAAGGGATGGTTTTATCCAGAAGGTGGGTTGGAATTGGGCGTTCCTGGGGCATTTTTTACCTGAGCAAATTATGAAGTTGATTGATCTTTCTCTTCCTCCGATGGAAGGCTTGGGAGCTGATCATATAGTCTGGTTGCCGTCTCTTTTTGGTATTTTCTCGGTGAATTCAGCCTATATTCTTCTCATTCATGCTAAAGGTCCAAAGATTGAGAAAAAAATGGAATCTTTGTTGGGATTGGCAAGGTCCTCAGAGAATTCGGGTCTTCTTGTGGCTCACTTTGTGGAACAGAATTTTAACGAATAATGAACGCAGAAGACGGCATCTGATGATTTCTAGTACTTGTCCTATATGCAATGCTGAACCGGAGACTACCCTCAATTTATTGAGAGACTATAAGTCGGTTAGGAATTATTGGTGCTCTTTGGTTGCTGTGGATAATCATAGTAGATTCTTTAGTTGTGATTTGCAGAGTTGGCTTTAAGAGAATCTTACTCGAATGCACATGCGGAGTAATGTGCGATGGGACTTGTTATCCAGGTACAGTTGTTGGTTTATATGGAAATGGCGAAATGAGAGGGTCTTCAACAATAAACACCTCCCTTGGAGGCTTTTGTTGGAGGGGATAATGCTTTTTTTGCGGAGCTTTGGGGTGTGCTTATGGGTCTTCAAGAAGTTTGGAAAAAAGGATGGAAATGCATCCTGCTCCAGGTTGATAATCGAAGCGTGGTTTCTATGTTGAAGTTCAATTTGGAAGTGCGGCCTTCCTATTCTCCTCTTGTTTTTCGTATTAGAGAGCTTCTTAAAAGGCAGTGGCAAGTGGTTATTATTCATCAATATAAGGAGGCTAATGCTGCGGCAGATTTCCTGGCTAATTGGATGTATGGTCAGGATAGGCAGTTTGTGTGGCATAACGAGTATCCTAATGATATCTTAGCTGGTGATGCGAGGGGGACTTTGTTTAAGCGTATGACCTCTAGCTGAGGTATTTGTTTTGTTGTGTTTCTTCTTCGCCAAAAAAAAACATGCTTCCATTTGATTCTACGTCCGTCGTGCTTGCACCTTACCTTATACCATTAATATGAAAAACGGGGAGTGAAAAAAAAAACCCGAGTCGGACTCATGTTTCCCTCCAATTCAAACAAATTCCACGGGAAGGCACAAAATACAAATACAATGTCATCTCGCTGCAACCTTATTTGCATCACTTATCCCAAATAATCTTCGGACAATTTTAAGAATAATGCATTTTGTACAATTATTTGGGGTATTGGGGTATTTTACAAAGTAATTGGGAAAATGGGGTCTTGACCTCATTTTCGCTGCTCTTTTGGGCGAAAATGGCAGAAGAATAATGAGGTGGCAGGCTGTCCATTTTCGCTGGAGACAGGTAGAAATGGCAGTCTGAAGTAGCATGTCCGGATGCTCTATTTTCGCTGAAGAATGAGGCAAAAATGGCAGTTATTTCACGTGCATGGCAAGGGGGCTCTATTTCCGCTGGAGAATGAGGCAAAAATGGCAGTTATTTCACGTGCATGGCAAGGGGGCTCCATTTCCGCTGGAGAGTGTGGCGAAAATGGGGCATTTTTGCTGGAATCTGTCGCTGAAATGGAGAGGCACGAGCGCACAGTCGCGCGCACTGAGCTCTTTCTCTCCCGCTATATATATAAGTGGTTTAGAACGTAAAAAATTTAGTTTGTTTGCTGAGATTTATAGTCAGTTGATGAAATTTATTGTGAGAGTAATTTTAGTGTGCTATTATGGAAATATTTACAATCATTTGTTAAGTATGATTCTTGTTATCAGGTAAGTAAATATATTTAAATTTTTGTAATTTTACTCATATAATTTTAGAATGTTATGTATTAATAAAATTTTAATAATTATTTAATTTGTTAAATATCAGGTATTAATTAGATGATAAAAAGAGTGAATTTATAAGGCACAATGATCATAATATTCAAGGTAAGTATTAAATAGCTAATAAGCTGATTATTTAGTTGTTGTTATAAGAAAACTTTTAAAATTTTGAAATATGAGTTATAAAATGAAATAAAGTTTAATTTGTAATATAATTTTTGTACCATTTTTATACACTAGATGCTGCAGACATATCTTACTGGAAGAGCCATGATTATGAGCTTATATTATTAAGAATTATGAGCTTCTATTAGTAAAAATGTAAGCGTAATTTGTAGTAGTATTGTGCAGTAATATTATTTATATGAAGCAATTATTATCATTTTGTGTTATTATTAATTGGTTTACTATATAAAAATTTGAAAATTCTTTTATTTATTCTGACAATTATTGTAAACGGCAAGTGAGATATTTTTTATTTTAGATCTGATATTATGTTGTTTTATTTTGTGAGAAAAAAAAACTATGGACAAATATTAATTAAAAATTATATAATTGTATTACAAATTACATATAGGTAGAAGATGTCAAGTTATACGGATTTTTACTTGCACAAGGGAGGGAAAATTAGTTATGGAATTGCTGGTTTTTAGTATGATATATCGGGTTCTGATGCTGTTACGAAGAGAGTAAGATTTAAGAGTAAGTCAACCCTTGCTGAATTGAAACATAAAATTCACGTAAAGTTTAATTTAGGCGTTAACGATGTGATTTCAAGAATCATTTACAAAAGTCCATTGTACAACCGAGGGTCGTTATGTTGGACGATGGTAGATTTGGAAGATGATAGTGACATAGATATGATATATGAAAAATTAAGAGAATATGATGATTACACAATTGTTGAATTAATAATTAAAGTGGATGAAGGGAGGTTTGGAGCTAATATGCAGGCAATATACGAAACCGATGAGCAGGATAGAAATGATGCAACACATATGGTAAATGTTGATGCAAGTCAACAATTTTTTATGAATGATGTTGGTCCAAGTCAGCCCATTAGTAGGGAAGATTGTCAGTATGATTGTGATACCGGCACTAGTCAGACAAACCAATCTGTACGTCGACGTGATGGTGACTTGCTTCTAAGAGAGGGCAGTTTGACATCAGGATACGGATTTTTGCGTCGATCACGTAGCTACATGACTGATGTATCTAGGAGACAACCTATACATTTAGCTAGCCTCATGCTTGATGGTTCAATGAGTCAGCGTAGACGGTCTGTTAGCCAGGTGTGTGATGGTCGAATGAGTCATCCCAGACGTGCAGTGACCTAAATTCCTGATCGATGTATTAGTCAGCCTAGGCGTTCATTGAGTCGACGGGTGGGCGATTTTTTTAGTAGGTCTATATTTGGTAGTAAATCAAGTAGTCGTTGAGATGATATGAGTTATCAACAACAAGTAAGGGCTGATGCAAGTCAACCTAGTCAGATAAGACAGTCTGCAAGTCTTCAGGATGGCAATCTACTCGGTAATTCCCTTTTTGGCAACAGTCCAAACATATCTTTTAATGAGGGTCCTGATGTAGATATTGGTGAAGATGTGATGAATGAACCTACTATAAATGGGTAGATGTGGATCATTTTGATGATGGGACGGTGAACAATAATTACATTTCACCTGATGACGATATTAAGGCTAACACTGCAAATTTGATTGAGGATAGTGATGACTCTGAATTTTTTTATGGTAGTGAGTCAATCGATGTGAGTGGGGATTCACATGAGGCGATCTTCAACTTTCCATCAGAATACTATACAGCTATTGACTTTGATGCAGCCCAAGTGAATATGGTGGAAGGTTTGCAATTTAATACTTGGGATGGATCGTCTGAATTATCAATTGGTTTGGCTTTCAACAGTAAGGATGAGGTTAAGTCTTGTGTTAAAAAAATACTCTATAATGCAAAATGTTGACTTCAAAGTTGTAGAATCGAAGGCAAAATACTGGGTGTTGAGATGTGCAAAGGCCGATACTGGATGTAAGTGGAGGTTAAGAGCATCAAAAAAGGAGAATAGTCCTTTTTGGACTATTACAAGGTTCGAGGGACCACATTCATGTCTATCTGTTGGTAACCTTTCAAGGGATCACAGACAATTGGGATCTCATATTATTTGCAATTGTATTAGGGGGATGGTAGGTAAAAATCCCACCCTTCCCGTAGATGTGATTATTGCAGCTATTAAGGAGCGATATCACTATGAAGTATCGTACTATAAGGCATGGTATACAAAGGCGAGCGCGCTGGAGTCGATATTCGGCAACTATATTGAATCATATGAGAGATTACTTGGTTTTTTATATGCTTTGCAGTACTATAATCCAAGAACTGTATATGAATTTGTTTTGCAAAAAACCCAAGTTCCGACCATAAAGCAATTTCAAAGGGTTTTTTGGAGCTTCAAACTAGCAATTGATGGTTTGAACCATTGTAAGCCATTGCTATTAATAGATGGAGCATTTTTTACATGAAAATTCCAACAAACACTTCTAATAGTAAGTTCTGTTGATGGTAATGACATGCTATTTTCAGTTGCCTTTACTGTTGTTGAGTCAGAGAACAAATCCAGCTGGGATTGGTTTTTGGGTTTAATTAGAAAGTATGTAACTCAACGAATTGGGATAACTGTTATATCTGATAGGCACGCTGGAATTATGGCAGTGTTTCGAGATGAACGGAGTGGTTGGAAGGAACCTCTTGCATTTCACAGGATATGTTTACGACACTTTGTCAGTAATTACAACACCCATCACAGAAATCCAACAATAAAAAAATTGCTTTACAATGCTGGTAAGTACATACATATAATAAATGAATAAATCATATTTATTATACTTCTTATGTTGTTAATCAATATTGTTTTTTAGGGAATAACTTTTAGAAGCGCAAGTTCACGAAAAAGATGAATGAAATAAAAGAGCTTGACGAAGACTCATACAAGTGGGCAATGTAGGTGCCATTGGACCGTTGGACGATGTCAGAAGATGGTGGATATCAGTATGGTCATGCGACAACGAATATAGCCGAAAGTCTTAATAGTGCTCTCAAAGGTATTCGAATGATGCCTATCACCGCTATAGTGGAACATGTTTTTGGACGAATGGTAAAATTCTATGAGCAAAGATGAGGTTTGTACAAGACGAAAATAACTCAAGGATTTCATTTCACTCCAAAATGCGTTGAATCTATGAACAAGCGTGCTATTAGGGATCGAGGTCACTCAGTGATTGATTATGATAGTCGGTACAAATTATTCAGAGTTATAGCTTGTAGTGAACCGGAAGATAATTCAGAAATTGACACTTATATAGTGAGTCTCGAAAAGCGCGAATATGAATGCAGAAAGTTTAACCGAATGACCTTTCAGCATATCTTCACTTGGCATATGTCCTAACAGTTGCTGACAGAGTATTGGCCAATTATGTTTTACACGTCCAGTAATCGCATGCCCTTTGATGGGTAAACCGGTTAATATCTTTATATCCTGTAGCGTGATAGTCGTTTCACCAACTGTGAGGTGAAACGTGTGTGTCTCTGGTCTCCATCTCTCTACAAGTGCAGTTATCAAATTCGCATCTGTAACACCCCAAGAATTGCCGATCACGTGAATAGTACTTTCCGAGGTGAATAGTGCCACCCGAGGCCCACGTGGCCCATAAAATTTTTTCTTCACCATTGGAAAGTATTATTCATAACGAATCTGGTGTTATAATTTGGGCTAAAATTGAGGTCAAATAGGTCTCCAAAAAGGAAAAATAAAATAATTAACTGGACCGATATAGTTGTCTGGGAACTTTGATTGGCTTAAAAATATTTTCTGGACTTTATAAAATTATTCTGATTGCACCAATTGACTAGAAATTATGTATATGAATTTTTGGAATGATAAAATGAATTTTTTGAAGACTTTGAAAATTCAACTTTCGAACTGATTAAAATTTACATTCGGGGCTAGTTTGATATCGAAACGACCTCGGATTGATCCGAAATTTTAAGCATGGTCTAATTAATATTTTTAAAAATTTTTTGTATAATTTTTATTAAAAATTGATAACTAAAAGTGTATTGACCAATTAAATGGTGACATATGATATTGGAGCCACTTAGAACTTAATTGTTTTTTTCCTAAAGTGAGTAACCAATTAATGGGTATTAAGAGATCCTTATCTCTTGAATTTTGGCCGACCAAAAGGCCATTTCTTTTCCTCTTTGTCGTGGTTCATCTTCTTCTTCTCCTCCTCCTTTATTTCTTTGTTTTCTAATCTAAATTCACAAAATTTCTCAACCCTCATCTAAAATTAAATTATTTTATCTTGCTTTCCTTCACATTTGGTTGCTATGGATGATGAAAGAAGGTGAATAAAGTCTAATTCTTCAAGTGAATAAATTGGTGAGTTGGGGAAAATTTAGTTTTATTTGATAATTAGAGTAATTAAGTGTTAATTATAGTATTGTGAGTATTATTTGAGCAATAATTTGACTTAATCTATGGTGATTTTTGCCATGAATTTACTACCAATAGAAGAGCAAGGAGAGGGAAGCAAACCAACCAAAAATAAGGGAAAAGACAAAATTGTTGAGTGATTTGGTAAGTGAATAATTTTAAATCCTTTAATTTCATAATATATATGTTGTATATATAATTAGAAAAAAATTAGGTTAATTATTAATTACAAATTAATTATGAAATCGGACTTAAAATTGTGCAATTAGAAGATAAATTAGTGAAATTATGGTATTTAATTAAAATTTAGACAAGTTTAATTTTAGGGAAAATTTCGGTTACTTAAAAAAATTAGGGACTAAAATGTAATTTTCCGGATTAAATTGAAATAATTGAAAAATAGATGGTTTATGTTTATTGTGATTAAATTGAGTAGAAATTATAAAGTTATAAGGAAATTGGAATAAGGTAACTGAATAGGGATCTTAAGAAAATTTATGAAATTTTGAGATATAAATTTGAATAAATACAAAATAGAATATAATTAATTTATATGACATGTAAGGAGCATGTATTGAAAAAGAAAGTAATAAATAAAATAAATAAATAAAATAATTATAATTGAATTGTATGATTTTAATTGAAAAACTAGTATATTTAAAATATTGAGACTATTTTTAATAATGTATACTAATTATTACCATGAATCGGTAATGATGCATTATTGTAAACTGTATTAAATTGTAATTGTATTTTGTCCTTTACCATGAATTGGTAATTATGCATTATTGTAAATTGTATTAAATTATAATTGTATTTTACCCTTAGTATTATGTGTGAAATCAGAAATTAGGATGTATATGGCTAGCCATAGGGACATTTCTGTAACCACGGTAGCAAGTCATGGCGACTTGCATAGTGGTAACCTTGATATGGTTCCACGTTTGTATTGGAGTGTTTGGGAAAAAATAAGAAAAGGAAAGAAAAATAATATGTGTGTAATTGATACTACTAAAGTACTGGGACCTATAAGGTCCATAGTTCCGCTCATCCTAATTAGTGATACATTTTCATGCTATACTAGGGGCAAACGATGAAAATATTGTATTGACTAAAGCATAAGAAGATACTGTATGAGTATGGCAAATGTATGAAAATATTGTATTGACTAAAGCATAAGAAGATACTGTATGAGTATGGCAAATGTATGAAAATATTGTATTGACTAAAGCATAAGAAGATACTGTATGAGTATGGCAAATGTATGAAAATATTGTATTGACTAAAGCATAAGAAGATATTGTATGAGTATGGCAAACGTATGAAAATACTGTATTGACTAAAGCATAAGAAGATATTGTATGAGTATGGCAAACGTATGAAAATATTGTATTAACTAAAGCATAAGAAGATACTGTATGAGTATGGCAAACGTATGAAAATATTATATTGACTAAAGCATAAGAAGATAATGTATGAGTAAGGCAAACGTATGAAAATATTGTATTGACTAAAGCATAAGAAGATACTGTATGAGTATGACAAACGTATGAAAATATTGTATTAACTAAAGCATAAAAAGATACTGTATGAGTAAAAATGTAAAACTTGAAAAGCGAGAATAAATTACTGTTTGGATAAAACTGTACTGAAAAATAAGGATAAAAGCCTAAAAGAACTGATAAACAAAGAAATTAGGATAGAAGTGCATATTTGAAACTTTAGGGACTAAAGTGAGATTTTATCCCTATAGTGTAAAATTCAAATTTAAAGCGATAAAATTTAAGAATAAAACTTGAAAAGCTATAATTGAGAACGAATTTCTCAAGCAAGGGCAAAATAATAATTTTGTCAATAAAAGTGAAATTTAGAATTAAATTGAAAATTTTGTATAATAATGAAATTAACTGATGAAAAAGAGATAATGAAGTAAAATTCAAAATAATATGTGAATGAACTGTAGTGAAATTCAGAGGTTTTAAGTTTATGTTCACCACTAACTACTTTTGTACTTAGCGTGTGGTTTTTGTACTGTACGCAGGAGACAGAGACTGAGTTCGTACTGGAAGGAAATCAGTGTTAGAAGGATCCATCATTTTTGTGATTTTGTGTAGACTATACATATAGATGTTGCCTTGTAGGACAACATGACTAGTTTGAGGGACTGTGTATAGTTTTGGATTTATACATATCTGTTATATATTATAAATAAGTAGATGGGTTAAGCACAAGAATTGTATTATATATATGTAAAATTTTGGAAATAACTGTTGTTCTGTGCTTGGATGATCTCGTGGAGTAATTATATAGATTGTGGAGGTTGGGTTGGATGTTTGTGAACAATTTTGGGAGTGTTTTATAGCTATTGCAGGAAGGCAAAATTTGGATTTCAGCCATTATGCTGTCCGAATTTCTGTAGATTAATTAATAAGATATTTTAAAATGTGGGATCCATGACTTAATGGTTAAAATATCGAATGTTACTGATGGATAATTTAATAATAATTTGTGGACCACTGCAGTATAGTGTGACGCCGATATTCGGACCAATATCCAGGTATCGGGTGTTACATTTAGTGGTATCAGAGCAATGGTTTAGGCGATTCTAAGATCGGAGTGGAATAAGCCTAAGTGATAGGTTTATCTGTATATACATGCCAATTATAAGTGAAGAAGTGTTAAGGAGTTTGATGTGTACTTGTCCCCTATTTATTTTAAAGTGAAAATTTGACATCTGACTAAGATTGTCAGGTGTAAAGTGATTGATTCTGCATAGTGAAGATAGTAGAATGTCAGAATAAAAGCATTGCTGGTTAAAGTCCTTTGGAGGCTAAAGTAAAGTGATGAATTGTTAATTGGACTTGAGTGTGATCCGAGTATGTAAGTGTTATTGTGAATGAGAATCAGTCCGTTGATGAGTGCAATAAAAAGGGGTATGTTAGAAATTCGAAAAGAAATTGTGTATTAAGCTCAAACAGACTGTAAGGGACATAGAGAAACCCTGACTTCCGTGTCATGGTTTAAATTGTTATCGAATTAGAAGTGATACAGTTAGAGAAGGTTTCTGATAGTTGAAATGGTTATGATGATAAATTAATGTCATTTAAGATGCTCTATATATATATGTATCTGTCTGTGATTCTTTGCAGGTGGGGGTACTTGATTAGATGTGTCATAGTTCTGGGATGGACTATGATATCTACATTATATGAGAATACTTGGTAGTATTCTATTACATACATGAAATCATTCATTCATTACATAGCATTTCACATTGTGTGACAGCATTTGATTTGCATCACACCAATTATATAGACCCCACCTGATATGGAAAAACTGATAGGAGATATGATGAGCATAGAGATGACCTAACAGCAAGAAAGGATTACTATTGTACTGTGATAAAGTAAAAAGAAATAGAGTATCCAATATTATTTTTTGATTTTGATGTGGCCATTATGAGTTATTGGTCATGTCATTCAGATTTACAAATGTACTGACTGCCTATATAGACTTAATAAATAGGGTTTTCTATCCCTATTTGGACTTGTTTATGAGTATCTTCATTGGTATTATTTTGATGTGTTTTAAAGCACCGAAAGAATCTGACAAGAATTTGAGATTTGTTTTGTCAAAGTAACTGTTTATTGAGATTAGTTAATGTGATTTTTGACTGAATGAGAAGCTCCTGGATTTAGCTGGGTACTGCACCTATCTCTATAGCTCCATACAGAATGGCACCTACTGAGTTGAAAGAACTCAAAGTTTAGTTACTGGAGTTATTAGAGAAAGGATTTATTAGGCCTAGTGTTTCGCCTTGGGGTGCACCAGTACTCTTTGTAAAGAAGAAGGATGGATCTCTGCGGTTATCATCGATTATAGGCAGTTGAATAAGATTACTATCAAGAATAAATATCCACTGCCTCGCATTGATAACTTGTTTGACCAGCTAAAAAGTGCAGGGATGTTCTCTAAGATTGATTTGTAATCGGGATACTACCAATTGGGAGTTAGGGAGGTTGATGTGCATAAGATAGCTTTTCGTACCAGATATGGACACTATGAGTTTCTAGTAATGCCATTTGGATTGACAAATGCACCAACAGCTTTTATGGATCTCATGAACCGAATTTTTCACCCATACCTGGACCAATTTGTTGTAGTCTTCATAGATGATATTCTGGTGTATTCTAAGACTCCTGAAGAACATGACAGACATCTTAGGATAGTACTTTAGATTCTAAGGGATCGATAACTGTATGCAAAGCTCAGTAAGTGTGAGTTTTGGCTTCAAAAAGTTGCATTCTTAGGACATATAGTATATTTACAGGAAATATCTGTGGATCCCAAGAAAGTACAGGCGATATTAGAGTGAAAACTCCTAAAAATGTGACAGAAGTTAGAAGTTTTCTGGGTCCGATTGGTTATTACAGAAGGTTTGTAAAGGGGTTTCTGCTATTGCTACTCTTTTGACCCAATTACTTCAGAAGAATGTTAGATTTGTATGGTCAGAGAAGTGTCAAGAGAGAGTTTTGAGCAATTAAAGAAGATGTTGACAGAAGCACCTATTTTGACCCAGCCAATGTCAGGAAAATATTTTATAAATTACAGCGATGCTTCTAGAAATGGGTTAGGCTGTGTCTTGATGCAGAAGGGTAAAGTAGTTGCCTATGCTTTCAGGCAGCTGAAAACTCATGAGAGGAATTATCTCACTCATGATTTGGAATTAGTAGCAATTGTATTTGCATTGAAAATTTGGAGGTATTATTTTTTTGGTGAAAAATATTTTATCTTCACCGACCACAAGAGTTTGAAATACCTACCGACACAAAAGGAACTTAACTGGAGACATAGGCATTGGCTATAGTTGATTAAAGATTACGACTGTTACATTGACTACCATCCGGGTAAAGCTGATAGGAGCTTGAAAAACTCATAAATATTGTGTGTTAATGTGTGGTTTTGTCCAGTATTGTGTTTATTATTTTGGTATTTTATCTATATTTTGTTGCTTTTATGTGTTTTGTGTATGTGTAGTTGTTTTATTTGTTTTATAGGAGAAGGGGATGATTTAGAGATTAAAGGAGTCAAGTGAAAGAAAGAAAGCCTAAGGTGAGCTAGAAAGGAAGTGTCGCGAGCGCGACAAGGGGGCGAGGTCGCGACAGCATGAAGGGCAGAGAGCCAGGCCAATCCAGCATAAGCGTGCCATGTCGCGAGGGCGACAAAGCAGAAGGGCTCGCGACAGCCAGCGGAGCCAGCCAAGCAGAGGCGTGTCTTGTCACGAGCGCGACAGGAGTCGCGAGGGCGCGACAATGTGCGGATGAGCAGTTACAATTCTGAAGTGATGCAATTTTCCATGAACAAGGACAACTCTTGTGAAAGGATGTCTTGAAGGGACATAATTTTTAGAGAGGCATATATATGCCAAGTGAACAGAATTTTGAGGATGAAGTTTTTTAGAATTTGATTATTGTGATCCTAAGAACAATTAATTTTTTTAGTACTTTAGTTTTTATTTTCATGTTTTGAAGAGGAGACAAGAAGCAAGGAAGAAGAAATTCTGTGTGAAGGGAAAAGGGTTGAGAGATCCCCTTCTTCTTGTTCTTATGTTTTATTTTTCTTCCTTGTAATCTTTATATGAATATTATGTTTGCATTTGATTATATACGAACAAATTTCTATTTCCATTTATAATATTGATCTTTGGGTGTAGTATTTTCTATTAAAAGTTTATTGGTATCATTATAAGTTAAGGAAGACGACCTTCAATGTGCAATTCCTTTTCTGAAAATTAACAAAATGGTCATAAATAAGGGAGTTAGCGAGAGCAACATCTTATTGAAAGTTAATAGGAAATTCATTATCGAAGCATAGTTAGAGAGATCACATGTGGAGATAATTGCTATAGGTTGGTAGATAATCTTAAAATGTGTAATTGAAATCCACTAGTTCATTAACGAGAGTTGAGAATTAGTACTTTAATTGTATGTTTTAGGCAATCTAATTCATGTCGAGAGAGTGGTTTAGAAATTTATTCCAACTTGGCTTACTAATAAGATTAAAATTTATAATTAGAATGATGGTATCAAATGCATGATTATTTAATTTCATAATATTTATTGCCTTCTTTGATTATACTTAACTAGGATAAAATTAATTTTATGCAATAGATTAGTTAGAATTAACTTGCATTTTTGAACATCGTAAACAAGATTAAAATTGAGTAGTAATAGTGGATGATTAAAATCAACATTTCCTTGTGGGATCGATATCTGAAGTACTATAACCGGTACACCGTATACTTGCGGTATTTAAGCTTTAGAAAAAGCATATCAAAAGCCAATGTGGTAGTTGATGCACTCAGTAGGAAACATATGGAAGCTTTAAGAGCTATGAGTGTGAGATTGTCCCTGACTGCTGATGGAGCACTTCTAGTTGAATTATAACTTAAGCCAGACTTGTTACAACAAGTAAAAGCCAACCAGCTATATGATAAGAGGTTGGCTAAGGCTATGATGGATATCAGTGAGAGTAGAGATACTGAGTTCACTTTAGCTCCAGATGATACCTTGTATTTCAGGGGAAGACTATGTGTACCTGCTAATGAAGAGTTAAAGAAAAAGATTTTGACTGAGGCACATAGTAGCGGTTATGCAATGCATCCGGGTAGTACTAAAATGTACCAGAATTTGAAGACTCATTACTGATGGCCTGGGATGAAAAGGGAGATTGCAGAGTTTGTGTCTAAGTGTTTGATTTGTCAACAAGTTAAGGCTGAGCATCAGGTTCCTTCTGGATTACTTCAACCTATTTCTGTACTGGAATGGAAATGGGATAGGATTACCATGGATTTTGTATTAGGTTTGCCACTCACCAGACATCAGCATGATACTGTTTGGGTGATAGTCGATAGACTGACTAAATCTGCCCACTTTCTGCCTGTGAGATCAAACTTTTCTTTGATAAGGTTAGCTGAGATTTATATTAATGAGATTGTTCGATTGCATGGTGTTCCTATCTCCATAATTTCAGATCGAGATCTCCGATTTAATGCTAGATTTTGGGAGAGACTACAAACATCATTGGGCACCAGATTATATTTTAGTATAACTTTTCACCCACAGACGGATGGACAGTCTGAAAGAGTTATACAAGTGCTTGAGGATATATTGAAATGTTGTGCTCTAGATTTTGGTGGCAATTGGGAAAAATATCTTCTTTTAGCGGAATTTGCATACAACAATACTTATCAATCTAGTATCAAAATGGCACCATATAAAGCATTATATGGGAGGAGATGTAGGACTCCATTATGCTGGACTGAACTTAGTAAGAATAAATTAGTCGGACCTGATCTGATTAAAAAAATTAAAGATAAGGTCTGATTGATTAGAGATAATTTGAAGGCAGCAGTTGATAGACAGAAGTCCTATGCTGACTTAAAGAGAAAAGATATTGAGTATCAAGTGGGTGAGAAGGTATTCCTGAAAGTATCTCCTTGGTGGAAGATTGTGAGGTTTGGTAGGAAAGAAAAGTTGAGTCCCAGATTTATAGGCTCTTATGAGAATTCTGGATAGGGAAGTAAAATAGTTGAGAAATAAGAAGATACCGTTGGTTAAAGTACTCTGGACTCGCCATCACGTCGAGGAAGCGACTTGAAAATCATATGAGACTATGCGACAGCAGTATTCTCAACTATTTTCACTAGGTAAATTTCGAGGACGAAATTTTTTATTTAGTAGGGGAGAAATGTAAAACCCCAATAATTGCCGATCACGTGAATAGTACTTCCCAAGGTAAATAGTGCCACCCGGGGCCCACCGGGCTCATAAAATTTTTTCTTCACCATTAGAAAGTATTATTCATAACAAAACTGGTGTTATAATTTGGGCTAAAATTGAGGTCAAATAGGTCTCCAAAAAGGAAAAAATAAAATAATTAACTGGACCGATATAATTGTCTAGGAACTTTGACTGGCTTAAAAACATTCCCTGGACTTCATAAAATTATTCTGATTGCACTAATTGACTAGAAATTATGTATATGAATTTTTGGAATGATAAAATGAATTTTTTGAAGACTTTAAAAATTCAGCTTTCGGACTGATTAAAATTCACATTCGGGACTAGTTTGATATCGAAACGACCTCGGATTGACCCGAAATTTTAAGCATGGTCTAATTAATATTTTTAAAAATTTTTGGTATAATTTTTATTAAAAATTGATAACTAAAAGTGTATTAACCAATTAAATGGTGACATATGACATTGGACCCACTTAGGACTTAATTGTTTTTGTCCTAAAGTGGGTAACCAATTAATGGGCATTAAGAGATCCTTATCTCTTGAATTTTGGCCGACCAAAAGGCCATTTCTTTTCCTCTTTGCCATGGTTCATCTTCTTCTTCTTCTCCTCCTCCTTTATTTCTTTGTTTTCTAATCTAAATTCACAAAATTTCTCAACCCTTATCTAAAATTAAATTATTTTATCTTTCTTTCCTACACCTTTGGTTGCTATGGATGATGAAAGAAGGTGAATAAAGTCTAATTCTTCAAGTGGATAAATTGGTGAGTTGGAAAAAATTTAGTTTTATTTGATAATTAGAGTAATTAAGTGTTAATTATAGTATTGTGAGTATTATTTGAGCAAAAATTTGACTTAATCTATGGTGATTTTTGCCATGAATTTACTGCCAATAGAAGAGCAAGGAGAGGGAAGCAAACCAACCAAAAATAAGGGGAAAGACAAAATTGTTGAGTGATTTGGCAAGTGAATAATTTTAAACCCTTTAATTTCACAATATATATGTTATATATATAATTAAAAAATTAGGTTAATTATTAATTACAAATTAATTATGAAATCGAACTTAAAATTGCGCAATTAGAAGATAAATTAGTGAAATTATGGTATTTAATTAAAATTTAGACAAGTTTAATTTTAGGAAAAATTTCGGTTACTTAAAAAAAATTAGGGACTAAAATATAATTTTTCGGATTAAATTGAAATAATTGAAAAATAGATGGTTTATGTTTATTGTGATTAAATTGAGTAGAAATTATAAAGTTATAAGGAAATTGGAATAAGGTAACCGAATAGGGACCTTAAGAAAATTTATGAAATTTTGAGATATAAATCGGAATAAATACAAAATAAAATATAATTAATTTATATGATATGTAAGGAGCATGTATTGAAAAAGAAAGTAATAAATAAATAAAATAATTGTAATTGAATTGTATGATTTTAATTGAAAAACTAGTATATTTAAAATACTGAGACTGTTTTTAATAATGTATACTAATTATTACCATGAATCGGTAATGATGCATTATTGTAAACTGTATTAAATTGTAATTGTATTTTGCCCTTTACCATGAATTGGTAATTATGAATGATTATAAACTGTATTAAATTGTAATTGTATTTTGCCCTTAGTATTATGTGTGAAATCAGAAATTAGGATGTATATGGCTAGCCATAGGGACATTTCTGTAACCACGGTAGCAAGTCATGGCGACTTGCATAGTGGTAACCTTGATATGGTTTCACGTTTGTATTGGAGTATTTGGGAAAAAAAGAAAAGGAAAGAAAAATAATATGTGTGTAATTGATACTACTGGAGTACTGGGACCTATAAGGTCCATAGTTTCGCTCATCCTAATTAGTGATACATTTTCATGCTATACTAGGGGCAAACGTATGAAAATATTGTATTAACTAAAGCATAAGAAGATACTGTATGAGTATGGCAAACATATGAAAATATTGTATTGACTAAAGCATAAGAAGATACTGTATTGATTGTATTGACTAAAGTATAAGAAGATACTGTATGAGTATGGCAAACGTATGAAAATATTGTATTGACTAAAGCATAAAAAGATACTGTATGAGTAAAAATGTAAAACTTAAAAAGTGAGAATAAATTACTGTTTGAATAAAACTGTACTGAAAAATAAGGATAAAAGCCTAAAAGAACTGATAAACAAAGAAATTAGGATAGAAGTGCATATTTGAAACTTAAGGGACTAAAGTGAAATTTTATCCCTATAGTATAAAATTTAAATTTAAAGCGATAAAATTTGAGAATAAAACTTGAAAAGCTATAATTGAGAACAAATTTCTCAAGCAAGGGCAAAATAATAATTTTGTCAATAAAAGTGAAATTTAGAATTAAATTGAAAAATTTGTATAATAATGAAATTAACTGATGAAAAAGAGATAATGAAGTAAAATTCAAAATAATATGTGAATGAACTGTAGTGAAATTCTGAGGTTTTAAGTTTATGTTCACCACTAAGTACTTTTGTACTTAGCGTGTGGTTTTTGTACTGCACGCAGGAGACAGAGACTGAGTTCGTACTGGAAGGAAATCAGTGTTAGAAGGATCCAGCATTTTTGTGATTTTGTGTAGACTATACATATAGATGTTGCCTTGTAGGACAATATGACTAGTTTAAGGGACTGTGTATAGTTTTGAATTTATACATATCTGTTATATATTGTAAATAAGTAGATGGGTTAAGCACAAGAATTGTATTATATATATGTAAAATTTTGGAAATAACTGTTGTTCTGTGCTTGGATGATCTCGTGGAGTAATTATATAGATTGTGGAGGTTGGGTTGGATGTTTGTGAACAATTTTGGGAGTGTTTTATAGCTATTGCAGGAAGGCAAAATTTGGATTTCAGCCGTTATGCTGTCCGAATTTCTGTAGATTAATTAATAAGATATTTTAAAATGTAGGACCCATGACTTAATGGTTAAAATATTGAATGTTACTGATGGATAATTTAATAATAATTCGTGGACCACTGCAGTATAGTGTGACGCCGGTATTCGGACCAATGTCCGGCTATCGGGTGTTACAACATCAACTTGCATGGGACCTATCTGAGATAACCCATAAAATTCAGTCAATCTCAAATACGATATAATTCTTTCATCAATATTTGCATAATAACTCTCCATACTGGCCCTTCGAACATATAATATATTATGTTCAACCTAACAAATAAAAAAATTATTCATTTAAATGAACTTGACTTAAATTATTCAATATATACGCTGCGTATAAAAATATTCCTCTTTATGAATAATTTAAATTAAACTTACAACATTGCTCCACACTGCATCTGCCCGGTGTTTTCCTTTGAGCGTCAATAGATCATCAATGCGTGGTCCTGGATTTATGTAAGGCTGGTTTTGAAAGCAGTTCATTTTTAAAAATACCTACATTTAAATGTGATAAAAATATTATATTAACAAACCCCTCATAACATAAAACATTATAATATGTATTAAAAATTAATATACTAATTTAATATCATATACAATATATTTATATATATATTTTTTAAATGACATTTCATTTAGATATCTTTTAATTACAAAAATTTTAATTCCTATGTTCCTTATATCAATAACAAAATTCTTATATTAGCATAAAAAATTTCTATATTTGCAGAAAAAATAATGAACTTATAAATACCTTTGAATAATATACATTTTCTCAACTTAATAAATTTACTATAAAAAATTAAATTATTTTGCTTCATATCATACTCAACTGATTAATGCATTTAAATAATATACATTTTCTCAACTAAACAAACTTACTAATAAATATATAATTATTTTGTTCATATCATACTCAACTTATACACACATTTAAAAATTATACATTTTCTCAACTTATAAAATTTACAAAAAATAAATTAAATTATTTTGCTCCATATAACACTCCACTTATACATACATTTAAATAATATTCATTTTCTTTAAAGCTAAAAGTTGAAAAAATTTAAAATATTAACTTACTAATCAAAGGCACCAAATCTTTAACATTAATAAAATCTTCACCCTTCAATTCTTTACCCTTAAACAGCCAAAAACCAACTTCATCGACCAAAAAAAACTCAACCCCAGCAAATGTGAGAAATGAAACCCAGCAAAATGATAAATAAGGCACCGTTTCTGCCTTATATTCACATTTTACTGTACATGTTTCTGTGCAATTTACTGTGTTTCTGTGCAATTCACTGTGCGCTCGTGAATTGTAGAAATTCCTAGCCATTTCCGCCACAGCCTCCAGCAAAAATGGAAGGTTGCCACCAACCTGCTGAGGACTGCTATACACTATCACTTCCGTCCAAGACTCCAGCGGAAATGGATAGCTGCCACCTCTGATTATTCTGTCATTTCCACCCAAAAGAGCAGCAAAAATGAGGTCAAGATCTCATTTCTCCAATTAGTTTGCAAAACACCCCAATATCCCAAATAATTGTACAAAATGCACTATTCTTAAAATTGTCCCAATAATCTCAATTCAACCACCAAACTATCTGACTTATCTCTCTCCCAATAATCTCAATTCAACCACCAAACTATCTGACTTATCTCTCTCCCAATAATCTCAAAGCCTTCCAATCCCAATTGTTACTCTCCATGGAAGTCACTTCTTTACACGACAAATGCATCTCTCCTCTCGCTGTTTTTTCTAGGGTTTCAACCTCTTCCTGTAGCCTCCCTAAGCGCTCCCTTTCATTTCCATCTTTCCGCCGGAGAAATTTCTGCTACGCCTCCGGCTCAGAGACTCTGCTCGCTAATTCCCGGAAGGACGACCAGAAGTTTGGCGCTGATACCTCAGTTGTCAGCAAGAAAAAGGAGGCGGAGTTTGGGGATTTGAAATCATGGATGCATAAGAATGGTTTGCCTCCTTGTAAAGTCACTCTTAAAGAGAGAGCTTCTCACGATGCTAAGCTTAGTCACATTCATTACGTTGCTGCCAGTGAAGACCTTCAGGTGATTCTTTTGACTTCTTTCTTATTTTCATTCTTCTTTTGAGCTTTGGTGAAGCTTTTTAGAGCTGTATGGCTGCAGGAGGGCGATGTGGCGTTTTCAGTTCCGAATTCACTTGTTGTGACTCTTGAGAGAGTATTAGGAAACGAGACCATTGGTATGGTGCAGGATTCACTTTGTTATAATCTGCTTTGTTAAAAGATTTCGTTTCTTGCTTGGCAGTGATTCGGGGAATTAGTTGCAACATGTTGCATTTTAATTCTTCATTGCAAATTGGAGGCTCATGAAGTTTGCACGAAATGCCCTAAATCTTGGGTGTTTCATGGGAGTTGTTGTCATGTTAAGTTTTGATTTAGTACATTCTATACTGCATGATTTTCTGTCGTGCATTTTGTGTGTGCATGGATGCTTTACTTTGTAGTTACTAGAACTGAATTAGATCTTTCAGCTTCAGTTATAATTAGCTTAAATTTTTTAATGATGTTATGCCTTGAATTTGCCTTATCTACATGGGAGTTAGATAGAGAGCATTTTTGCTTTGTATTTGCAAAGCTTATTCACTTTATAGTTATAGAGCCTTGACTGTGCATTAGATGCGAAGTTATACTTTATTGTGTTGATTGTAGGCTTATGCACGTTTTTAACCAGGTCTCTGCCTGACTGAAGGATAGAGCCTTGAATTTACTACATAGGCCATTTGGATGAGTTTTTGTCAAGAGATTAACTTCCATGATTGAATCAGCTTGAATTCAAGTCTCTATTTCTTTTTTCCTTATTTGCTTGGTCTTCCATACAGCGGATCTGTTAACCACAAATAAACTGTCGGAATTGGCATGCTTGGCGCTGTACCTTATGTATGAGAAAAAGCAAGGGGAGAAGTCATTTTGGTACCCATATATTAGAGAGCTTGACCGTCAGCGAGGTAGGGGTCAGCTAGCTGTGGAATCTCCTCTTCTATGGTCAGAAGCTGAATTGGCATGCCTGACTGGTAGTCCCACAAAGGTATTGGATCCTTGTACTTTCTTATTTGTTTAATTATGGATTCTGTCACCATAATGTTGTTTTACCTTCCTTGTGTATGAACTTGATGGAATGCTTTATGGTTAAATATCTTCAAAGACTAAATTTTCTTCTTGTTGAAGTAGGCTGAGGTTCTTGAACGGGCAGCTGGAATTAGGAGAGAGTATGAAGAGCTGGATACAGTCTGGTTCATGGCTGGCTCTCTGTTTCAGGTTAATTTCTACGGACACTACTGCTTGTCAATTGTGCATTGTTTCTTCATCACAGTTTTCTGATTACTTCTTTTGCACTTTGCAGCAATATCCATATGATATACCTACTGAAGCCTTTCCCTTTGAGATTTTCAAACAAGCTTTTGTTGCAATTCAGTCCTGTGTGGTTCACTTACAGGTAATTACTTTATTAGAGTAGTTCAAGGGGTGCCAATAGTATGTTGGATAAAAAATATACTCCAACTGATCTGAGTAATATTGCTTTTGCTTGGGATAAGCGTATTGATCACTGCTATTGAATGGTCATGAATATTCAACCATTTTCATGTAATTTTTTATTGTTGTCATACCCTGCAATCTCTGAAAGTTTCTTTTGGTGAGAATTGCTTGATTTCTACAGTGTTCAGTGAACATGATGTGCCTACATTATGTGTATGGGAGCGACTTTTTATGGCTTTTCTATCATTCCTTCTGGAAATAAGCAATCTGTTTGTGCCCCTTCTGTAGGCTTAATACTGAATGTGTTAGTTTTTCTTAAAATTTTCACCTTCGCATGGGAAGCTTAGTATGTTCATCCATTTCTATTTACATTTCTGTTAGGCCCCCTATTGTGAAGACTTATGTAAGGGGTAAGGGCACAAATATTAGGAATGACATATTAGGAATTACTCACTGATTGGCTGTTGGTTTTTTTTGTGTTTCTGTTTCCTTATAATAAGGGGTCAAAAGTGTGGGGAGGATCATGATTATTTTCACCCAAGAGTATTTGTTTGGGAGAGAGGTGAGGCTCTCAAATTCCTCCCTAAGCTTGTATTTCTCTTTTGCAAAATTAATACAATACAAATTAGCCTGCATTTGGCTAATTCTTTTTTCTTCTTTGAGTTCTGTGATTGACAACATAGAAACAGGGACCTAACAATTTCTGACTGTTCTCGAAGTAAGACATTGATTGATTGGTGCCCTTTTGTCTTCAGAAAGTGAGTTTGGCTCGGAGATTTGCTTTGGTTCCTCTTGGACCCCCTTTGCTTGCTTACAGGAGCAACTGCAAGTCAATGTTGAGTGCTGTTGATGGTGCGGTTGAACTAGTGGTTGATCGCCCGTACAAAGCTGGGGATCCCATTGCAGTCTGGTATGACATCACTTTAGGAGTGCCAGTATCAAATTTACCTTACTGGGTTTTTTTGCTTATTATAAAATTGAAGTTGGGCACTTTTCTAGGTGTGGTCCACAGCCTAATTCAAAATTGCTTATAAACTATGGTTTTGTTGATGAAGATAATCGCTATGATCGTATTATAGTGGAGGTAAATGTGATTTCTTTGGTTCTCTATTTGCATTTTCTTTTTCCAAATCAATTATGCTTATAGTTGCACTATGTACATTGTGTTCCAGGCAGCACTCAACACTGATGATCCTCAATATCAAGACAAGAGAATGGTTGCGCAAAGAAATGGCAAACTATCAGTACAAAAATTTCAAGTATGAAATCAACTTCTCTAGCTATGAAGTTTGTATGTATTTCCTATGAATCTTTAAATAATTCCTTGCTACAGATATATGTGGGAAAGGAGAAAGAAGCTATCTCAGACATTCTTCCTTATTTGCGACTGGGCTATGTATCAGATACTTCAGAGATGCAATCTGTTATTTCTTCTCAAGGTCCAATTTGTCCAGTAAGTTCATTTTTATTAAATTATGTTACGTTTAGTAGATTGGATATCGTTTGCAGTATCATCTCATTTTATTTCATGCAAACATTGAGATTCATTTCTCATGTTGAATCTCAATTTTTTTGGTTGGGTTGAAGTTTCACTCAAATTCAATCCCTTATTATTAAATTATGTTACATTTGTAGATTAGATATTGTTTACTGTATCGTCTTGTTTTATTTTATATAGAAATTGAGATTCATTCTTCGTAGTGAATCTCAATTTTTGGTTGGTTGAAGTTTCACTCAGATTCAATCTCATGTTAAAACATGTTGCTTGTGGAAACCAAGGCTTTTTGGAATGAATGGTTACTCTTTTCAATATAGCTTATGTAAAAGTGATGAAGTAACATAAATATTTTAGTTATCCCTATACTGTTCAAGATTCTCAAATAATGCAATCATTTATGTGATTTGTTGGTTGCTATAGGTTAGCCCTTGTATGGAACGAGCTGTGTTGGATCAGCTTGTTGATTATTTCATGAGGCGCCTGACCGGTTATCCTACTAGTTTGAGTGAAGATGAAGTGATGGTATATTTGGCTATATCAGATATGTTGATTGTTGAACCTTTATGTATTGCTGACACTGCTTAATTCTTGTTTTGCTTTGTTGGCTGCATCAGTTGGCAGATCATAACTTGAACCCTAAGAAACGAGTTGCTACTCAGCTGGTTAGATTGGAAAAGAAAATTCTAAATGCGTGTCTTCAGGCAACAGTCGATTTGATAAATCAGTTACCTGATCATACTGTGTCCCCATGCCCAGCTCCATATGCTCCTGTGCTGAAATGAAAAAGAAGGCATGTCTCTATATGTCACACATACACACACACACACATGCTCGCGCACTCGCACTCACACGCTCGCACCCACACACCTAAACTTGTTCATTTCAACAATTTCTGTTCTTGTTTCTTTCTACGATGTTTTTGGATGATTTATATTTTTTCTTTTTTTCAGATATTATTAATTGCTTGTGGATCTTGCCAATTTGTGGAACTAATTTTCAATACTTGGGAACATTGGTTTCAAATTGTGAATATTTGCCAGGTTAGTTGAATGAAGCCTTCAAATGCCACCTTAGGTTATTGCTTTCTTGAATCTGGCCAGTTGTATTTGATCAAATTTTTAGGTGGAAGATTATCTATTTTAAATACTAAAAATAATTGAAGTTAGATATGAAATATAAACATAATCAAGTTCTGGCCGACTTTGAAATGTAGCTAGTATTTCAATCAAGGAAATTATGTTAGAAAGCAATGAAACAAGGATGAAAACCTTGCAGAACTGTCTCAGAGAGATCTATTAATGTTTATGGCTTGCAAAAGAACAAAAAAAGTTGCATATAAAAGGTAATGAGAATTTTTTGGACTATATTCTATAAGCTAATTTTTGTGTCTCTTCTTCCATTCCTGGTATGGATTCTAAAGAGTTAGTTGAAAACATGTGGGCACACATAATTGTGCAATGCTCTTCTCTATCTGCGTCAAGGCCTTTCATGGTCTGTATGCAACATTCCGTTCACTTTAAAGGCCTCTTTTTTCGAATTGTTGTTTAGTTGGAGCTGTAATTGCTCAGGTTCAATCTAGCACTTAAGTTTTCTTGCTTTGCAGGTTCATTTCACTTGGGTACTTCTAAAGGCAGTGGATGAAGCAGTTGGCGTGTAGGCCTTCAAGAATGATACACGTATTTTGTCAACTTTTGTAATCAAGAAGCCGTGGGTTGCTTGAGTGGTCGTTTATGAGCGTAGACCAACTTTTAGCTTCTTTATGTTTGTTATCCTGTATTCACTCGTTTGTTCTTTTCCTTGTTAAGGGTTGTTATATGGGTCTTTGTATAGGAGAAGCTATTTTTTGTAGAAACAAAAGAAGACAGTGTGGCATAAATATGGGATCCATGGATAAAATTGGCGTTAATATTGCCAATTTGTAGATGTGGAAATGGATTTCCCAGATTGACTCTGTAACTTGTATATTTGAGTCACTTGTGTTGCTAATCGTTGATTATTGGCAAGACTGCTGATCCGAGGTTTTTGGTCATTATTATTTGGTCAGGTATATAAAATCTATGAAGTCAGATGCGCATTAGTTTATTTATTTATTAAATTTGGTGTATGGAACGCCGATTGGTATTAAAATTGTTAACCTGACAATGTTGGAAAGATTTTGATGTCACTGTGCCAAACCTTTGTCTGTCAAGCATCAATATTCCTTGATCAGGTTAATGCATGTATCACATACCATTCCTTCGTTATATCTTTCACAATTGAAGAAGCTACTTTGTTTCCTGCTAATAATTTATACTTCCTCTGTTCACAAAAAGTTATACACCCTTCATTTACAAATAAACATTTAATTAGTTGTCATTTTTCAGAAAAGGCAAATTAATAAAAACGTAAGATTATAAATAATTTTTTAAATTTTTGTGCCAAAAAAAAAAATTGACACCGCGTTCAGTAATATTTGTTGATTTTCATGAAAACTGACAAAGTCAGGTAAATTGAGTCAACCAGAGTTGCCAAGAAGACTTTGTTATCTATGAACGCCATATTTTCCTCCCCAAGAATAACATGTTTGTACATCTATCAATCAAAATGTATACTAATTTTCTCTTTCCTCAATTTTTGAAGTAGAAGCCGCAACTATTGACTTAATTACAAGAGTTTAATTCAAGAAAAATAAATAAATAAAAAGATAGGTCATGATAGTGATTGAAGATATTACAAATGCAATTTGGTTCTCCACATTTCTCCTACAACTTTCTGTGGCTGTGGATTATCTGGTCCTCTGTCCCTCTGCCCAGATGTGAAATATAGCCATCCATCCCAAAAACCAGCCTGGGTAGTTTTTATGCGGTAGGGAAGCTTTCCGATCACTGACCAGCTCTGTTATTTCATACATATCAATAAATTGTCAGGGGATTCTAGATCAAAACGAACGACAAATTACAGTTATGAAGAAATGATACCATTAGTGAAGTTTCGACGGAAACTAATTGGTATGTACAAAGTCCAAAATCTTGTATGGAAAAAATGCAAATAATTGAGACGCGTGCACAAAAATTAGCCAGAAATTTCTGATGCAACAAAGGGTAGTTTTGAGTATTTAAGCAGTGGCAATCCATGTGATCAACAACATAAATGGCTAAAGACAGAAACATTGTATTCAATAAATAGCCAAGAGGAACTAACAAAGATTTTTTTCTGAAAGTATTGCTCTACTTAAGATGGAGGGTAAAACTTCTGCAAACAAAGTAGGACGTATGCGGAGTTGGTATTTGGCATTTCAATAAGGGATTGACCAGGTAAGTGCATCCATTGGCTGGAACAGTTATAGCAGAAAAAAGGGAAAAGGGCAAGCCAAGATAGTAAGGCTCCAGTTCAATTCAAGGCGAAGGTGCCATGAGAAGGAAAGTCTAAGGAGGACAAAATGAACTTGGGTTCTGACAATAACATGCATCTTTTATAGTTTACAACGCCCTAAAAAGCTTTTATGCTTTTTTAAAGGTCAATCTGAAGTTGCCCATCTGTTTTTTAGCCAAGGGATTAACCACCTCAAACTAAGAATCCTTTCACAGATTAATCTCACTAGATTTTGTTGAAAAGAAAAAGGCATACATTGTTGACATGAATAAAAGCATATCTATTCATAGGCATAGGAAAGAAATAGTACCATTGAATCCAGGTTAAAACGGAAGATCTCCCCAACCAGGATCATCCTTTTGGTCACTGGGTGCTTTTCTGTTGTACCTCCCGCGATGATAATCGAATTGTTGACAAGCACCCAAGCACATTCAATGTGGGAATCTGGTTTTGGCATTGAAGGTAAAGTTGTCCACTTCATGTCGCTGTCTAGCATATAGACATCACTGTATACGACCTAAAAGAGTGAAGAATTTACAGTTCGTATGTGAGAATGCCTGTGACCAACTGAATTCCATAAGGTAAAAGTCAATGCTATTTACATGATTCAACAGAAACAAATAACTAGGTCGTCATATACCTCATTCCTCCAAGAGCACTTGAAAATAAGTGATCCGGGTTTAGCCATAAAATCACCCTCCTGACCACCAATTACAAGAAGCCGATCATGGACCACAATACAAGCCCTGTTCAGCAAAGTGACACTTGTAACTAAATAACAGAAGAGAATTCTCAGCATATTCAGTTTGCTGGAAAATGCTTTTCATGAGTTGCCAACTATTTAAGTAAAATTAACCTCCAAAAGTTAAGTTTCCTATAGTGGGACCTGAAAATGATGAAAGCCAACAGACCTATGCGGCCCTCCACGAGGAATGGGTACTTCAGTTCGCCATTCCTTTTCCAATGCTTTCCCATCCTTAACTGCAATGCTCCAGTGATCCACTGCAGGTGTGTGGCGATTTTCCTTGCTTCCACCCATCACATGCAGTCTGCCTCTCCATAATTGAGTCGCAGGAGCATACCTGGAAATCTTTTGTTAGTTTATCTAAAATCATTTCCATAGCTTCAGTTGGAGAAAACATCAGCATTAGATCCAATTCTGCAAACCTTGAAATAGATGTCAAATAAAACAGCATTGTTTTAGAAGTTGTCAGATTGTAATTATATCATGTTCTTTGTTAGATGCCAGTAACAATCCATTTCAGATCCCGCTAGTCCAGAAAAGAACTTTCATTCTTTCAAAGTCTAACCATTACCTAAGAAATAAGTAGGAAGTCTATTTGCCGGTTTATATAGAAGCTAAGCAAGGCCCTACACAGTACTGCAATAACCACAGTGCCTCTTTACATTTTTCTTTCTTGTGTTAACAACATAGAATTCATATGATAGACTAGTCAACAGAAACTGAAAATCTTAAAGTAATCATGGTATCTATATAGATAATTGCCAATCAGGAAAGACACTAGGACTGTGTGGCATTTAAAGGCAGTGTAGAATGGGAGCAAAATGGAGTATACAGAAAAAAGAACATGACACCATGAACAATTAAAAATTAATCTAGTGAATACAGGACATTTACAATGAGCAGCAGAGTAGAACACTGATTCTTTAGTGCCAAGAAAATAATTTGGATAATAACAGTTGAAAAAAGACAAAATAAAGCTTTCAGAAAAAAAGAAAGAAAAATGTGATATATCCGTGTGAGTGGACATGAAAATGCAGAGACACACTAATTTTCTGTGCTTTCCATTTAGCAGCATTATATAAGACATGTGAATCAGCTTAATAATGAGATAGAATTGAAATGAGCAATTGAAGATTCTGGTTGTCAGACTTAACACATTCAATGGAACACTGAAGTCTCATTCATATCATAATTCTATATCAAGTTACATACCTTGGTACTGGCAATGCAGGCATACTGCGCCATTTCTGTCTTAGTGTCCAGGGAAAATGTATTAGTTACAGCTGTTCTGCACTGAGGACCATACTGTCCTGAGACAATATATATGTACCTTCCATCATTTGCCACCCCTAGATGTGAATGTGCCATGTCCTCTGGGATATCAAACCTTTCTTCCCAAGAATTATCAGTAAAATTGTATACATCAACATGAGACTGCACCTATAAGGTATCAACAATGGTCAGCAGCAATAAAGATCTACTAAAGTATTGTTTATACATGAGATCTAATTCATATAAGGGTTCACAATAAACCATTATTGCAAATCAGTGTGGTTGAGAATTACGAGAGATTCATACATGGTCAATGGTGCCGTATCCTGCAAATACATATAAAAGGTTCTTGATCTGAATTGAATAGCCATCAAGACGAGGCACTGGTGCTGATGGCATCTTCTCCCATTCTAACTCTGGTGCGGGTAAATCAGCAAAAGTGGCTGATAAGTTTCTCTCAGAACCAGCTTGACGGTCTTTTTTTCTCTTCAGAGCATCTCTCTACAAATAAGAAGTTAAAGGAGAAGAACAATTTTAAGAATTGGCAAATGCCCCATATCTTGTTTACAGAAAGCAACAAAAAGAGATCCTTTCTGATCTATGAGAGGAGAAACAAGCTAAAATAAAGAAATACCCTACTCATTGTCTTGATTCCTAAACCAAAATCCCCAACTGAAGCAGATGCTCGAGTTATAATTTAGTTAAGATATACTTCTAATATTCATCATTGAAAAATATTAGATAATAACACACCTCATAAACTAAAATGTTTCACTTTCCCATCTTCCTCAGTTTTCCCGGAAACCAAACAAGCACAGCCCTATTCACAACCATTAAAAGAAAAACAGAGACCCATACAATTGCATCCACCACATTGAAGAAACTCAAAATAATACTACGAATGAGATATTAACGAATCAAAATCAAGCGGCTAAATAATTAAAAAAAAAAGAACCTTATAATCTTTGCTAGCAGCGGGATATGGAACTAAAAAATTCCCAGATTTCTCAAGAGCCAAAGTGGAGGAAATGGATCGATAAGCAGAAGAAACAGAGGAAGAAGAAGTCCAGACCACGTCTGCAATGAAAACAGCCCCAATGAGACCTACACAAGAATACAGGAACACAAGTTTTTTGGAAAGAAGTTTGGTGGATCCAAGTTTTGCCATTTTTCAAACGAATTCAAGAAACAAGAAATATCCCATTTGGGTAGATAAAAAGGGTAATTGGTATAGAAGAAAAGGGAAGAATTTTGTTTGATGGACTTGTTACTTTAGATAGGCGCCTCGCTTGGGGTTTTTCTTTTTTCTCGACCCGGCTTCTGTTCTGTTTTCTTTAATGTTATTAAAATTGAACCGAATAACGAACCGATAAGGCTGGAGATTTGTGATTTGATTGATTCAATCGAATTTTTTTTATTTTTAAAATATTATAATTATTATAATTTTTTAAATACTATTATATAAAAATTAAAAAAAATATTCATCAAATATTAAATATATATCACAAATATTTTAATAATAAATTACAAAATATAATTTTAATTTTATTATTACAAGTGATTAATCATGAATTTTTTAATATCATATGTTAAAAACATAAAAATATAATCTTATCATGAAAATAATTTCATATTTAAATGGAATACTAATAAAGTAAATACAAAAAATATAAACAGTGTATATATAAATATAATTATAATAAATTCAAATAGATAATAAGTATATTAAATTATTAAGTGACATTTTTAAAATTTAAAATTCTAATTTTTCAAATAAATAAATAATAAAAATTTAATATATATATGTATGTATATTTTAAATTTTTATTATTTATTTATTTGAAACAAATTAGTATTTTAAATTCTAAAAATATTATTTAATAATTTAATATATTATTACAATGATCCAAATAGATAATAAATATATTAAATTATTAAGTGACATATTTAGAATTTAAAATACTAATTTTTTCAAATAAATAAATAATAAAAATTATATATATATATATATATATATATATTTGATTACAATGAATCAAAAATATAATAAGTATATTAAATTATTAAGTGATATACTTAAAATTTAAAATATTAATTTTTTCAAATAAATAAATAATGAATATATATATATGTGTGTGTGGGGGGGGGTGAAAATATACAAATAAAAATATTTTTTACACTTTTTAATAAAAAATTTGGTTTTTTCGGCTTTTTCGGTTTTTTAGTTCAATTCAATTTTTTTTGTTCAATCCAATTTTTTGTCAATTCAATTTTCAATAGTTGAACCAACTAACTGACCACTCGATTCGTGATTAAATCGATTCAATCGATCGATTCGATCCGATTTTAATAATTATGATTTTTTATTGAAAGGTTAATGCTAGGAGCTTTTACCAGTTGGCACGATAAGATTCATGTTTCTGGTTTTTATTGCTCACATTTCCATAGAAAATTTGCCAACAACAACTATGTTCGATGCCAAATTTCTTCTCACCTTATACAGTTATACCCCTACTTTCGGTTCCAAATAAATTACTTGTTTGTTTCAATTTGGGAATGGAAGAAAAAAATTAAAAATAAATATGGTTAACTGTAGAATCAATTAGAAATTGAACTGTTTTTTTCAATTAACTTATCTGATAAATTTAATTACGATTTTTTATTTTTATATTTAATTTTTTATTACGATTTTTACTTTTAAATACTGATTAACTCTTAGTTCACGTTTAATCGATTTATATACATATAATAATAATAATAATAATAATAATAATAATAATAATAATAATACTTTAAAATATTTAAATTATATTTTTATTTTTATACTTTAATTTTTTATATTTTTTTATAAAATTTATATAATATTTTAAACTAAATTTATACTATGCCATTATATATATTATTTTTTAACATATATAATAGCATTTAATTATATTTTTTTATATTTTAGAGTTTATATTTTAATATCTAATATTATTCAAAAATTTATTTGACCTAATATCAAATATGTTAATTTTTAACAAATATTAAATCTATTTTATAATATTAGTTATCAATATGTTGAACATGAATTTTGATTAGTAAATTATATTTATTTTATAATTTTTATTTTAAATTACTTTATAAATTTGAAATTAAATTGAATTTCATCTAATTTTTTTGGTAATTTTATTATATAAATTTTAACGGTTAAATGAAAAATATTAATTAACCAAACTGAAAAAATCGAAACTGATGAATTTATTAATCGAATGTAACATACTACTTAATTATTAATAATTTTAAAAAATCAATATTAATGAACTGGTTAATTATTTTTATTCATATGTCAGTTAATTAGTTCATGCTCACCCTTAATTTCACTTGTTAATATAATGCAATTCAATATATAATAGAAGATTTTTTACAAAATTAATTTAGGAATAATATAATAATCTTTAAATCCATTATTTTATTTATATTGAATATAATAATACGTGTATAAATTTTTGTATTTAAATAAGGAATATTTTTTTAAATAATATATTTTATAAAAAAATTAAAGAATTGAAATGTTTCAAAAAATAATTGTGAGAATGGGATTGATTGCAATGATGCAGCGTCAGACTGCGTGTTCAAAAGTGGATCCAACTGCACAAAATCAGTGATAACACAGTGAAGTACTGCATCTTAACTCACCAAAATACATTTGGTTTAGCGGCAAGGGACTTCTCTTTGTCCCTTTTCTTGCCCGGGTTCAAATTTCAATAGCAGCAACTTATGTACAATTTTTTTCTCCATTTATTTTTACTTACAATTTTTTACATTTATTTTTACTTACAATTTTTTACATGTAATCTCTAAATTTTATCTCCTATTCTACCACCTAATTTTAAAGTTACCATTATTCAAAATATAAATAAATTTGATGTATATTTAGTAATTAAGATTGCAATAGAAAAAAATTTTACTTACAATTTTTTACATGTAATCTCTAAATTTTATCTTCTATTCCACCACCTAATTTTAGAGTTGTCACTATTCAAAATATAAATAAATTTGATGTATATTTAGTAATCAAGATTGTAATAGAAAATTACATATAAAATTAAATTTTCAACAAAAATAATAATTTTTTAAAATTTTTATGAAATAAAAAATTATTATAATTTTCACAAAAATAGATAGATACATTTTCTATTTTATAAAAATTAAGTACAATTATTCCATCACCTAATTTTAAAATGCCATTCTGTTTGTCTCCTTTCTTGCCCGAGTTCAAACCTCAGCAGCAGCAACGTTTGTAAAAAAAATTTTCTCCATTTATTTTTACTTACAATTTTTTACATGTAATCTCTAAATTCTATCGCCTATTCTACCACCCAATTTTAAAGTTGTCACTACTCAAAATATAAATAAATTTGATATATATTTACTATTTAGTAATTAAGATTGTAATAGAAAATTTTTACTTACAATTTTTTACATGTATTCTCTAAATTCTATCTTCTATTTGATGCAGTACCCCAGCCTATATGGCAAACTAGAACGCCAATATATCATGAATATTGAACATAAATAAGATAATAAACCCCCAATCTAAAGAACCCCCAAACAAAATTGATTGGAAATACTTATGATGGATTGATTTAGAAAACAAGAAGAAGAAAAAGAATCAAGCATGCATTAATCATGCAAATAGCCTAAGTCGAATTCTTCATGCAATAGCAAGAATATGGACTAAATAACAAAGATAATTCCTAACCTTTATCTACATGTATTTTGCCATAATATGGACTAAGTACATGAAAAAATAAAGATAAATACTATATGAAAATAATCCTAAAAGCTAGTGATAAATATGCATAATTATCCTAAGAATATGAAAGAATGAATGTAGACACAATCTTGGCTAAAAGTGAATTTCGGTCAGCCCTTTAAATTAAGATATGGTCAAGCTATATCTCTCCCTCAAACTCTACCTGATAATATCCCAAATAATAAGTATTTATAAAAGAAAATCCATTCTTGAAATTTAGGATCCTAAGTTCACCAATATAGGCTTAAATCTAAATTTGACCCAAGCCCATTAAAATTCAGCTCTTCCATGTAAAATTCGACCCTCTTAGGTATTTTAAGTCTCAAATAGTTATTTTGACTCAACTTTTCAGAAGATATAATCCCAACTTTAGCCTACCCACTTAAACTGTCCAAAACGGTCAAATAAGCCCAAAATAAAATAAACCTAAACTAAACTAGCCCAATTTGTTTTTTTAGGTTTTAAGCTGCCTAAATATATTTAATTAAATATTACATAAAGAATAGAAACTAAATAAAGTAGCTTGAAGGCCCATTGCACCATTCGGCCTAAACTTATCATCATAGTCCAATTTAGCTTTTTTTCTCTTTTTGAACTTGCATCTTCTCCATATGAGGTCTCATGAATGCTTGTAGGATTTTTTTTAAGCTTCTTTGACCTTGCTCTTATTATTGGTCCTTGAGGAAGTGCTAATTCATCTCTCTTGTTGTCATTATACTTGGTCGTGCTTATATCATTCACTCTCCCTTCAAAAGGATTCGTTCTCAAATCTGAATCACAGTCAAATGGAGATAAGTCAGAAATATTAAAAGTTGCACTTACACATACTCACTTGAAAAATCAATCTTGTATGCATTGTTATTGATCCATTCTAGCACTTGAAATGGTCCATCTCCTCTTACATCAATTGTTTAGACTTTTTTTGGTTAGGAAACCTCTCTTTACGCATATGAATCCAAACCAAATCTCCTGGTTCAAATATCACTTGCCTACGACCCTTATTAGCCTGCTTTGCATACATTTTGTTCTTTTTCTCAATGTGCTTACGTGCTTTTATGTGTATTGTCTTAATCAAATCAACCTTAGCCTTACCATCTAAGTTAGAAAGTTCATTCAAAGGTAAAGGCATCAAATCCAAAATCGTCAATGGATTAAAACCATACACAATTTCAAAAGGTGAAAAACCTGTAGAAGTATGAATTGCTCGATTATAAGCGAACTCAACAAATGGTAAACATTCTTTTCAAGTTTTAATATTCTTACCAATTATGGTACGCAACATAGTTCCTAAAATTCTATTAACAACTTCGGTTTGGCCATCTATTTGTGGATGACAAGTAATGAAAAATACTAGTTTAGTACCAAGTTTACCCTATAAAACATGCCAAAAGTGACTTAGGAACTTAGAATCCCTATCAGAGATAATAGTCCTAGGTATATCATGTAATCGAACTACTTTTTCTGAAAAATAAATCAGCTATATTTGTTGCATCATTAGTTTTATTACAAATAATAAAATATACCATTTTACTAAATCGGCCCACTACAACAAACACACTATCCTTCCCCCTTTTAGTCCTAGGTAACCTTATAATGAAGTCTATAGAAATGTCAATACAAGATTTGGTAGGAACAGACAAAGAAGTAGACAAACCTTGATTTAAAGACTTAGACTTAGCCTATTTACATGCAAAGCATTGAGCACATACTTTTTCAACATATTTTTGTATATTAGGCCAATAAAAATGTTCATTAAGCATGTCTATAGTCTTTTGTACACTAAAGTATCCCATCAATCCCCTATTTATGCGATTTATTCACAAGCAACTCTTTAATAGAATATGAAGGTATACATAGTTATTTTCCTCTAAAAAGAAACCCATCATGTCTTTAGAACTTATTAAATGCATAATGTATGCATGCCTTATACACTTCACCAAAGTCAGAATCATGATTATACATTTCTTTCAAATGCTCAAAACCTAATAGTTTCGAACTAAGCATAAAAATCAATGCATATCTCTTAGAAAGTGCACCAGAAACAACATTCTTTTTTCCTTGCTTGTACTTAATCACATATGAAAAAGTATTAAGGTATTCTACCAACTTACCATGTGTAACACCCCAATACCCGTTCCATGAAATGGGTCGGATACGGAGTGCTACACAGCTTAACAACCAGAACAAAACTTAAATAATGTCTCTAAAGACACTTCAGTTTTAGACCTTTAAAAAAATTCTCAAGAAAACGGACAGAGTTTTCTCTATTCTGGTCTCTATCCCCTATAAACAAAGAACCAAAAATATCTCTATGAATCCACTATAACAACCATATCATATAATCTATTACTTAATTGATCTCAAGTCGATACTCATGTCGAGATCACAACTAATAAGCTTAAATAGGTATACGAGAAAATAAAAAAGAATAACATATTTATGCTACAAACCGATTACAAACCAAGATATCACTACAAAGGCAATAATTACAATGTTCAATAAAACCGTAATGATTAAGCTCCCATATCACCACCCTGGGTTGACCAATCAGCAGCAGCAAAACATCCTCACTAAGAATCCAAACCTGAAACCTACACGGATAAACACTCTTGCTAAGCCATAATGCTTAGTTGGGAACAACAAAATATTCTATAGAAGAATTTCTTATAACCTAAGCGTTAAGATATACAACAAATACGTATAGCAGTTACAATAAATGATGTTCTTATATATATTGTGCTTATCGTATGTAAATTTTGGATAACTCATATAACCTTACCAGTTATCTTGTTAACAACTATTTCTTTTTTTCTTTACCTGTATAGCTATTACCAATACACATGTTAGTTTCACTTTATTTACTTATAATTCAATCTTAATTATTTCAATCATACCTATGAGTGAAATATCACATGTCAATTTCTCAAAGTCAAGCAAGACATATAATCATACCTGGAGGCATTGTCATGCACAATTCGTAGTGTAGATCTTATAAACCCAAGTATAACAAATCTTCCAAAACAAAACATATCAGTGTCCATATACATATATAAATGTAGTAATTAAACCGCCATCTCTGCATGGTACACTATGTCTCATGGCATTATATATTGCCCCTTATACCAGATATTAATTCATAATATGATGATATAAGGATCAATTGAATATATAACATGTTTACATTTTAAAGTCTAAAATAACTATCTTTCATGAGCTAAACACCAATAACCGTGAGCATAAACTAAAGAAAGAAATGGTAAAGGTTTCTATATTACAGAAATAGACTTCACTGCAACTTAAAATAGCTAGAAAAGCATCATTTGTAGAAAAAGGAAAGAAATAAGGAGATGCACAAACATTAACAAAAATTAAACCATCCAGAGATGCACTAGATTCAAGAAAAACATCAAGAAGCAAGCAGGCAATAACTTGAAATACTGAATAAAGATTAATTTATCATATAGCATCCATTTAAGAGTTAAAACTTACAAACAATTTCATATGCATATCTTTGCAGATTCCAAATACAACTGAAATACAGGATATGCACAAGTAGTTTAAAATACTTATACTTTTACACCATGTTGAAATTAGCCCGTCTGAGTTCCAAAAGTGGATAACGAAATCAGAGGATATCCGAAGATATCAAATAGAGGATATCCGAAGATATCAATCAGAGGATATCCGAAGATATCAAACAGAGGATATCCGAAGATATCAAACAGAGGATATCCGAAGATATCAAACAGAGGATCCCCACGGGATCAAACAATGGTCCAATGAGGACAATCAAAAGTCCACGAAGGACAAAGACCCAAACGGGGTCAACAGAAGTAGCTGCAATATCCCTATAGGCACCTATTCAATCCACGACTGAACTATGACTGCAGGCTAACAGATACATAACTTTCTTTTCAAAAGCCTTAAATATCATTTAGGCATAACATGGCCTGACAGCCAATATTGATATATGTATACACATAATAAAATCAAATCTCTAGAAGCATTTAGCCAACTCTAAATCGTGCCAATGCACGGTTAACATATCAAATCAAACACAAAATGCATTAAAATTATTATTTCATAGAAATAAAAAGCTTTACATATTACAATCATAGAGGAATCTATCCCTTAACTCTGCCTCTAACATGTTCTCTGGTCTAGATTTATACCTTTACGACCGGTAATTATGCCAATCACTCAACATAACCTTTAAACATGTTATAATTGCATTAAATAATCACATAGTTATTCAAGATAACTTATATAAAGAGAAAGCCTAAAAGAGCCTAAAATATCATGTAAAGGATGTACCTTTTCTAGTGCACAATGTACATATGCGCAATGCTTTATACAAGTTCTCTTGTGAAAAGATACACAGTCTGATATGACATGTCATGCATACTTTTCAACATGATTTCCATAAATAAACATCGGTCACTATAGTTATGTACATACACTAACCGATGGCATATGTGCATAACCATGCTATTTCAATTTAGAAACAATACATATTCATTTATACTTTAATCTATGACATACCTCCTTGTCAATGCTTTAAAGTAGTCCCATCACTTAAACATCAAGTTAAATCATGTTTCTTCGTGCTGTAATACTTCACATTACTATTATCCTTGTAGCCATACATTTAATGTTTACCACACATATATAATGTCTAATTATTTTCACGCTAACTCAATTACGTAAAACAACAATATATATTGTCTTTCACACTTGCCATATACAAATTTCATCAATTAATTATGCTCATTGTTTTATAAAATAAGGTTATCTTATATTTCATGTACATTTCTTTCTTAATACGTTGTTTCAAAACCTGCCTTAGGAATTTAAGGACTTGCTGGGTGTATTTCACGAAATCATATTTACTCGAGCGCTATAATATAGTACTTATGAAAACATACACGTATAAGTCACGCATGCATGAGATATTATTTAGGCATAACATCAAAGTATGGAAGCGTACATTCTAGTCCATCAAGGCTATATGCCATGCCCGCTGGTACTTACTTATCTCATCTCCCATTCATGCTCCATTCATACATGATTAAATCAATGAAAATCATGATACTATAAATAATAAAGTCAATTCTTAATGCTAGATATTCGCTAGGTAAACATCTAGACATAATTCACCAACAAATATATATAATTTTTACAATCACCTATTTGTTTTTAGGGTAGGTTAATAATTATGTCATATTACCAATTATTTAACCTCTACGATTACAAGCACAGCTAATGCCTATAATCACATAGGCTATCTTAGCAACCAATGAGTTCAAGTGATTCTAATTCTCATAATCTTTACAAGCTAATGCTTAACACTCTTCGTTTTTAACATAAACATTTCATATATTCCATTTAGCATCTCTTTTCTTACGAAAATAATTCACAATATTATCTTAATCATAACAACTTGTTGTTCAGTAAGATGTGAGTTAGTATTTCCTTAAACCTCTTTAGTTCTCCTTTATAGTCTATTAGATCTTAATGAGATATTATAGTTAAATTCCTTCTTGTTTTTACTATATATGTGTTTTTGTAATCTATATTATTTATATGCCTTAAATCAGACTATCGTATACTAAACATTTCCTCAAAATATCAATATTTGACATAAACGCATTTATACATTTAATAAGACTAACTTATGCATCATGCAGAAAATTTAAGAGAATTTCTTGAGTAAATTTAGTTCCCATACCGTAGAATCGAAGCTCAGAATGTCCCCTCCGTTCTGCCTGTTCGAAGCCTCGCCGGAGCCTTATCGGAGACTCGTCGGAGCCTCACCGGAGACTCGCGCCTGAAGCCAAGGTCGCTGGTAGCTTTTCGGTGGTCTTCACGCGCCTCAAGGCATCACGATTTGGCCAAAAAATTGCTTGGAACCACCGGCTGCCACTTGCTTCGATCTACTTTTCGCCGGCGAGTGGGGACGATCGACGGGCACGGAAAGATTCGCCTCACCACGGGGAGCTTTTCGATGGTCTCCGTGACACCAACCACTGCCGCTGGTCACCGAAAAGAAGAGGAAGCTGATCCGGCCAAAGAGAAGAAGGAGAAGAAAAAAAACGCAGGCGTCGCCGGAGGGAAGGGACGGCGAGGAGGTGGTGGCAGCAGCGCCGATCGTCGATCAGGAGCCGTTGATCGGCGGCAGCGCCTCCCTCCACCCTCTCTTCCCTTCCTGCTCCCTCCTTCCCCGATCCACACTCCTTTCCTCTTTCTTTTTTTTTTCATTTGGGTTAAATGGCAAACAAAATGACCCCACTAGCCTTTAAAAGACTTAAATATTACCTTAGCCTCCAACAACTCTATTTAATTTTAATTTCCCCCAAATCTTGATCTTGACCAACTTATTAAGTCACAAAGTAACTTAATTAAATTCATATTACACCCATTGCTATTAGGGTCACTATTGGGGCCTTACACCATGCCTTCTATTCAACTTACCTTATCCCTTTAGATATTTAAGAGATTGATGATCTGTGTGTATCACGAATTTTTTAGGCAAAAGATAGTGTTCCCAAACCTCAAGAACTCTCACTAATGTATAGAACTCTTTGTCATAGATAGAGTAATTCAGTTGTATTTCACTTAATTTCTCACTAAAGTATGCTATTGGGCGATTTTTCTACATCAAAACAGCACCCATACCAATCTTAGAAGCATCACATTCAACCTCAAAAGTCTTAGAAAAATCAGGTAATTTCAAAATAGAAGCAGTACACAATTTATTTTTCAAAACATTAAAAGCATCTTCCCTCTCTTTACCCCATTTAAAATCAATAGACTTTTTAATGATTTCATTTTGAGGTGCAGTAATAGTAGAAAAATCCTTAACAAATCTCATATAGAAACTTGTTAAACCATGAAAGCTTCTCAACTCACTTGCATTCTTAGGTGTTGGTCATTTTTGGATAGCTTTAACCTTTTCATTATCTACCTCAACAACACGTGCACTAACAACAAATCCTAAGAAAACAACACTATCAACATAAAATGTGCATTTCTTCAAATTAGCATACAATTGTTGTTCTCTCAAAACAACTAACATAAGTTCAACATACCATAAATGCTCTTTTAGGTTTTTGCTGTAAATTAAGATATCATCAAAATACACAATAACAAATTTACCTAGAATTCACGTAAAATATGGTTCATGAGTCTCATAAATGTGCTAGGCACATTAGATAAGCCAAAAGGTATAACCAACCATTCATACAAACCATATTTTATTTTAAAGGCAGTTTTCCAATCATCATCTAATTTGATCCTAATTTGATTATAACCACTTTTCAAGTCAATTTTAGTGAATATTATAGCACCATTTAACTTTTCAAGCATATCATCTAACCTAGGAATTGGATGGCGATACTTTACAGTGATTTTGTTAATTGCTCGATAATCAACACATATGCGCATGGTTCCATCCTTTTTAGGTACCAAAAGAACAGGTACAACATAAAGACTTAGGCTTTCTCTCATATGTCCTTTTGCTAAAAGTTTCTCAACTTGTCATTGTAACTCCTTTGTTTCCTCTGAATTTCTTCGATAAGCTAGACGGTTTGAAATTTGTGCATCAAAAACAAAATTGATTTGATGTTCAATCTCTTTAATTGGTGGCAACCCAGGTGGTATCTCTTCAGGAAAGACATCTTTTATAATCCTGTAATAAATTAGAAAAAGAACTAGGAAAATTTGGGTCAAGGTTAGTTTCAGAGAAATAGTTGTCCTTAAACCTCAAAAGTACTAAAGCTCTCATGCCTAAGTATGCATTCCTCAACTCTCTTTCTTTTGTATAAAAGGAGTATTTGCTAAATTTTTCACTCGACTCACTCTGTTTTCCTTTTACCTCAGCACACATGAACTTTTTCTCTCCTGCACTTCTCTCGTTCTTTTTCTCACTAGTGCAGTTGCTCACCTGTTGGACCTTTACTTTTATTCTTTTCACTACTGGCTTCTTGTCTCTCATTTTTCTTTTCTTTCTCACTTTCCTTTACCTCTTTTGTAGATTTATATATCTTTTACTTGATCTGCATATACATTTTTAGGTGCCAAAAGGGCAAGTGTGTGTTTATATCCTTTAAACTCAAAAGTGTACCTATTTCTAAATCCATCATGTAAAACACACCTATCAAATTGCCAAAGCCTTTCTAGCAAAAGTATGGCTAGCATGCATAGGTACAACATCACATGTGACTTTATCTTCATATTTACCAATGAAAAATAATACAGTTACACGTTTGGTTACTTTTACTTTTCCACTATCATTCAACCACTAAAGTCTGTATAGGTTAGGCTGTTTCTCAATTTTAAGTCATAATTTATCAACTAAGACTGTACTAGCAACATTAACACAATTACCTCCATCAATTATCATACTATAAACTTTTTTACCTATTAAATACCTAGTATGAAAGATGTTTTCCCTATATTCTAATCCTTTTTCTTTCACATTTACATTCAATGTACGCAATACAACTAAGGACTTCCCTTGAACATGATATTCTATATTTTCATCTATATTAGAATAATCCTCCAAATGTGGCATATCATCACTATTATCATCAGAATCAGAAACAATTTCATCCCCCCTTATTATCATAATCTTTTTATTACCACATTCATTAGCATAATGACCACGAACATTACATTTGAAACATTGAATGTCCCTATATTTATTAGTTTTAGGGGTTATTTTAGAAGTATCTTTTTGTGAAGTGGCCATTTTTCCTTTGGAATTTGACTGGTACTTGGCAATAGATTACTTCTTTGAGTCACCCTTGTTCCATTTTTAATTTTATTTGTTGTTATTAGAATTTGAATAGGACATGGATGTCCCACGTCTACTTCTTTGTTTCTTCACTTTAACTGCAATGTTCACCAAATCATCCATATCCACATAATGCTGTAATTCAACAATATCAACAAGTTCTCTATTCATACCTCCCAAAAATCATGACATCATTTGATATTCATCCTCCACAATGCTTGCTTTAATCATGAGCATCTCCATCTCCTTGTAGTAATCCTCTACAGAATTAGATCCTTGTGTAAGTCTTTGTAACTAAGTATGAAGTTCCCTATGATAGTAACTAGGCACATACTTCTTTCTCATGATTCTTTTCATCTTCTCCCAAAAGGTGATAGGGAGTTCCTTATTTTTTCTTCTATTTTTCAATAACTCTCCCACCAAATTAGTGCATAATCAGAAAATTCAATGGTTGTAAATTTTACCTTTTTCTCATCCGAATAGTGGTGGCATGAAAATATTATCTCCACCTTTCTTTCCCAATCAAGATAGGCATTTACATCATTTTTGCCTTTGAATGGTGGAATCTTCATCTTGATAGCACTCAAATTGTTGTCTTGGATCTCCATTCGGTTGTCATACCTCATTGCTCTTCTTGAAAAAGATTGAGCCTCATCTTCCTCATCATCATTGTATAGCCGGTCTACCTCTTCCTTCCTTGTAAACTTAATCTTAGAACCTTTAAGGCTATCTTCTAGACAGTCTATCTTGAGATTTAACTTTTGCAAACTATCCATAAAAAGCTTTGTACATAAACTTATTATCAGGCACAATCTCAATTTCTTCTTTACTATTGATTTCAGACATCTTTAAACTCTAAATAAACAAATAAAGGAAATAATTCACTCAACCTCACATGTTTATCTATCAACTCACAAATTGATATCTCACAATTGCACCACCTAATTTTAAAGTTGTCACTATTCAAAATATAAATAAATTTGATGTATACTTAGTAATTAAGATTGTAATAGAAAAATTACATATAAATTAAATTTTCAACTAAAATAATATTTTTTAATTTTTATGAAATGAAAAATTATTATAATTTTCACAAAAATAGATAGATGCATTTTCTATTTTATAAAAATTAAGTACAATTATTCCACCACCTAATTTTAAAATACCACGATTTTCAAACCAATACAAAATTTAATGTAAACTGTATCATTTTACATTTTTTCTGAATAAATTTGCTTTTTTATATCTATAGAAGACCTTTTGAAATCTTTTTAGTCTTTTTTTTTTGCTCTTTTTTTTGTTTTTATCCTACATGTGTCCCTAATTTGTTGTGCTCTATTTATGTTTATCTGCCTCAAAAATCAATGCCATTTCTGGTTAGAAGCAATTATATATCTATTGTTCACTGAACTGATTAGAATTAGTTTCATCTTTAATAAATAGATATATGATCACTAAACTTTCCAATTCAACGCTAGATTTATTCATTCGGGCCCTCATACTCCAAGTGAAAAAAAAAATGAAAATTAAATTATTTTTATGGTGAAAAAATTAAAACTAAATAAAAAATCAAAAAAATTTTGGAACGGTTAAAAAAATCGAATCCAAATTGATAATCAACCAATTTATAATAAGCCAATTTACAAAATCAAAATATAAATAAATTTTATGTATATTTAGTAATCAAAATTTTAAATAGTGGTCACTTTAAGAAAAATTACTATTTTAGTTAAAAATATAATTTTATATATAATTTTTGTATTACAATCTTGATTACTAAATATATATCAAATTTATTTATATTTTGAATAGTGACTACTTTAAAATTAGGTGGTGGAATATGAGACATAATTTAGAGATTACACCTAAAAACTGTAAGTAAAAATAAATGAAGAAAAAAATGTACAAAATTACTGTCCACCAGGGTTTGAACCCGGGCAAGAAAGAGGACAAACGGAAGCGCCTTACCACAAAAACAAATGCATCTTGGGGACTTTTATATGAAGACATAGTAATTTATTGCGTTGTTACTGATTCTGTGCAGGCAAGCTCACTTTTGAACACGCAGGCAGACGATGCGTCATTGCAATTAACCCCATTCCACAATTATTTTCTGATACATTATTTTTTTTTTATTTTTTATAAAAAAATATTATTTAAAAAATAATACCTTAAAACATCAAATTTTACTTAATAAATATAAAACATCACCAGAATTTGTAGCTTCCATTCTTATCGCTGGACCCCAAAGCTTTTATTTTCATCTAATGATATTAAATCCTTATCAATTAAATAATGTTAATTAGTATAATATATTAATATTTGACATATATTGTTAAATACTACAAAACATTATAATATTTATATATAGTTAAAAAAATGATACAATTTTTAAATATATAAACAAGTTTTCTAAAAAATAAATAAGAAAAATTGAAAATAATTTTTAGATTTTAAAAATAAAAAATAAAAAATTTTACCAAACAGATCCTCAGTTGTTTGTTTGATTATTAATTTATTTATTAACATATATTCATATTTCAAAAAATTTTTACACTTAAAAAAAATAAAATGATGTGTGAAAAATTGGATTCTATAATTAATTTTTTTTGTTTAAATTAATAACATTAAAAATAATTTAATTTTGCATATTTTTTATTTTTAAAAAATAATAAAATATATCATTGTGCATCAAATATAATACAAAATATTAAATACTAATACAATTTTGTACTAAATATTGTATATAATAATATAGGCTAAATAGTACATATTAATATTGTATAAGCTATCGTTATACATGTTAATACAATATAACGAATCAAATGCGTCCTTAAAAACATACCCGATTTACAAATCTTTTAATTGATTAGAATTTGATTCGTACCCACCTCAATCTCAAACTAAAGATATAATTAAAAATTATTAATAGTTTAAATAATTGATGGTCTGATTATTGATACATATATGATTTCTTATAAAAAAATCATTTGTAACTATTAAAAAAATAACTCAAAAAATTTGAAACCAATTAAATTATCTAAAATATGGTAGACGGCGGTGGGATTCAATTGCCTTCAATCATAACACAGCAAAGAATATGGAAGACAACTGCAACAGAACCAGAGAACTTCATGACAGTTTCATTGAAATGCGAAGGTCTACGTCTAACAGCATTTGTAATTGGTATAGCACGTGGAATAAGCAAGTTGTTACTAATTAATTGCATAAACCTAATTCATTTAACATATGTATAAAATACATCAAGTTCCGTGAATAGATAAAATTAATAACACTGAACTATGTAGAAAAATATATAGTTTCATGTAAAAATATTTTACAAGTTTTATTGAATGGGGTAAAAATTAAAATTTGATTAATTATAATAAGAAAATAAATCAAATTATATAAATCTATAATTCTCCAACCAGACGTATGAAATATAATAAAATAAACAAACCGTTTTCTAATTTTTGTATTTTTGTATTTTTTCTGAAAAGTTTTTGAAGTTCATCCCGATTTTTCGGTCCAATCCGGTTCAATCCGAATTTTTCAGTTTAATTCGAATTTTTTTATTTTTCGAATTTTATGTTGGACAAACCCAAATTTCTTATCGAGTTACGGTCCAATCGGTTTGACCGCCCGGGTCAAACCGAATTTCAAAACATTGTTTTTTCCTTTGCACGGTTCAGCTTAAATTCAAGATGACGCATATCTTGATCTCTTTGATTAGCCATCGGTGGCTTCTAATTATGCTATGTATCCTCATCCTAATTAGGGTTATATTCAATTTAAAATATGTATTTTTTTTTTATCATGATATGAATACGTTGTCCTTCTGTCAAAATATATCAACGGTGAACGCATGCTTAAACCATCCGATCAAATGAATACAAATGATTGACAGTCCAAATATGCACGGATTCTAGAGTATGTTTAGGCAAGTTCTATTCCATGGCAATTTTGTTTCATCTTGCTTGTTAACCGTCGTTACCATTTTTGATATTAGCAATCCAAAGTTAAATTTGGAGTTGTTATACATGCTATCAATTCTTCAAGCACTATGCATTAGACATCATTATCTACATGGTTGCAAGCAAATGTTTAGGATATTGGAAGTTTTCACCTTACTTTATCTAATAATAAAATAATATACATGGTTAAATTAGTCTAAAAAAGTAAATTTAATTAAAGATTTGGATTAAATGGATATTAAAATAGGTTCAGACATTGACCGGTTACTTATTGATAGATTCGAAAAGATTTGAGTTTGTCTACGGCATTTTTAGCAGGTACTTATTAATTCAAGTGAGTTTCACAAAAATACCCAAAAAATGAGCTTCCTATCAAACATACCTCTTCCTTCTTTCTTCTTCTTGTTTTTTCCTGGTATATCAAGAAAACCTCGCCAATGATGCTATTTATGTGAAAAGTATGTGAATTATCATTTCCTCCCATCAAGATCCCTGCATTCAAAATTTTGTTGCTTTGGTGGGTAACAAAATCCAACCGTACAGATCGAATTTTGCATTTCGGAGAAGAAGAAAGCAATCACTGTGATTCTTAGCTTCGCAAAATTATAAGTTTGTGGGTCTTTTACCTCTCTCTCTGACTATCCTTAATCTAGTTGGTATTGAGGACATTCACTTCTCCATTCTAAGAGGTCATTTCATTATCGATAATGCATATTACCCTTTCAATTTTGTTTTGCTATCCATTGCCCTGTATATATGTTTGTACATGGTGAATATGCCTTACATATTAATGTATGTGTTCCACAACTACTTTGTACCATGCATTAGTTTTATGAATTGAGAAAATTTGAATTTCGAAATAGGTTTTGTTTGCGATTTTTTGGTTCTTTTTTCTACCATTTTTCCTCTACTCGTTTGATATTTGTTGCCTGTTGACCCTTGTTTTTATTTATTTTTTCTTCCTTGATATACTATTTTTGCTATTTTTTTTATTATGGTATAAAAAATAGAATATGATTTGTATTCTGAATTTTGGTATACCATTCAATATACCAAATTACAGAATATATTTGCATACTGGAATTCGGTATACCAGTTATACCGTCCGGTATGCCAAATTTTAGAATATGATTTACATTTTAGAATTTGGTATATCGTCTGTTATACCAAATTTCATAACATGTTTGTATTTTGAAATTTGGTATATCAGTTGGTATACGTGATATATCGATCGATATACCAAATTTCTTAACATATTTGCATTATAAAATTTGGTATGCTGTCCAGTATACCAAATATTAGAATATGTTTGCATTCTAGAATTTGACATACCAGTTAATATATCTGGCATACTGTTCGGTATATCAAAAAATAAAATTGAAATTCTCTCTTGAATTTTGGTATACCAGATATACCATCGAGTATTCTAAAATCCAGAATTAAAATTCTATTCTGAATTTTGGTATACTAGCTGGTATAGCAGGTATGCCATTGGATATATCAAAATCCAAAATTGAAATTATATTATGTATTTGAAAAAAATTTAAATAAAAATAATTTAAACCAATAATTTATGCTCCAATCGTCATGTTTGAATTGGATAAAAATCACAAACTTCACAACCATCCTCAACAAGATAATTAAAATTGAAAGATCTATTTTACCTTACAAATTACAATCAATTTCATATTTGAAAATTAACTTACATATATTGCCAAAATAATAATGCATCATTGGCGCCCTATACATATGTGTACATGGAAAAGATATAAACCATAGGAAAATAATCTTCATTTTCCATTTGTAACATGTCATGTTTGTATTGAGTGATAATGGCGATGAGAATAGAAGAGGGTTCAAGGTCCTTGTCTTATTTATTTGTGTTTGGACATAAAAAAAATTGATGCTTCTAGCTATAACTAAAACAAATAAAAAGCTAGGATACAAATAAAAAGCTAGGATTTTGTTAGTGAATTGGCATTGGAATGGATTGCTGCTCAGATACAAAATAAATGTTGACACCAATGGTGCATGGCCTTAGTCATAGATTCCTTTGCACCAATGAACACTGGATTCGCATAATCAATTGGAGAATCTGCCATGTTGAATAATGGCTTAAAACTATAGCAGCTTGATCTATTTCGGAGCAAGTTCATCCAAAAGCTTCTTAAGCTTTGCAAAATACTCGGCAACAAAAGAGTGACCTTGAGATATAAAAGTGATATCCCTTTGGATCTAGTAAAGCAGAGGTGCATTTCTTACTCCGTATCTCTGTTTCAGTTCAAGCCATAAATCCCTTGCTTCTTCAACATGTATAAAAGTTTTAACCATATCTTTCGCTATATAATTGAGAATCAAAGAGATCAACATATAATTCACTCTTCAAATCAGTATGATCTTCATCAGGTTTTGGATAAAATTCCATTAGTGAATTTGAGATTCGCCTTCACTTCTAAGGCTATCTTCATGGAACTGCTCCATGTAAGATAATTCCTTCAATTAGGAGTAGTAATAAGAAGGCTCGAACTAGGATAAGTTGAATTATGAAGAAACAATGGACCATTGTTAATGTAATTGCGAGCTTCTTCTATAGCTCTTGATAATACCAAAAAAATATATAAATTAAAGGCCCATGGAGGTCCCATAGCTGGATAGTCAAACATGAAAATCGAGGTTGTCAGGTCGGATGTAACCTCTCCCTGACAAGCGGTAAGCAATTTGATACACATCACCATCTAATTGCCGTTATCTAGAAGAATAGGCCATACCTGTCACAGAGTAAGCCAACTATTCCAGAATATTACTCAAGATTTTCCAGCTCTATAAATAACAGATTTCATTTTAAGAAACATATACTCTTCTCTCTCTACAAAACATAAGCATTCTCTCTGAAATCCTTTACTAATCTAAGCATCGGAGTGTCAATACCTGGTATAGCTGGGCAAATACCTTTTTTGCAAGTTCTCTCTACTCTAATCCTATCAGGATCTACCTATTTGGTCATCAAATCTCTCATCCATTCCCACACGAAAAAATCCTTTATCTTTGTGAAAATTCATGATTTACCATTTGGTACTTTTGTTAAGAGATGATGACTGAGCTAAAACATCCAGCTCCCATATTCTCTAGAAAAGTTTGAATTCATAGCCATAGAGAGAAAAGCAAAATGTACAATTTTTGTAATAGTCTCCGAGACTACACAAAAGGCCATATGATAAAAATAAAATACCGAAAAGAGAAAGGCAAAATACGTTGACTTCGTGATATCTCCCATACTACATGAGAGCTCAGACGAACGAAGGCAAAATCCTAAGACTGAAGGAAAGCAAAAAAACTATGCTCTAGGATCGAAAGAAAGCGAAACCTCCCTCTTTTAGTCCGCTGCACAAATGGCATAGGAGACTTCCAGACTAGCCTACTAGAAAACATAATGGAAGGGGTGAAACGGTTGCCTTGTCCTTATAATTTTGACCTACAAAGTACCCTACACAACAAATTGAAGAGGCCTCTTAAAGGCTCCCCATGATGATCAAAGCTAGAAAATTAAATAACCAAGCTACATCCACCGGATGAAGACACCTAGACAATAGAGCCTTGATTAGTTTTAATAAGTGAAGAAGGCTTTAAAAGGACCCCCTTCACCAAAACCAGAATGCAAAAAAGGGGAAGTTAAAGAAATTCATTCCGATCGAAAGATCGATGAAATTTATCCGGATCAAAAAATTAATGAAATTTGTTATTGTATTCCGATTGAAATATCGATCAAATTTATTATGTGTTTCAATCAAAAGATTGATAAAATTTATTTCGATCGAAAGATTGATGAAATTTGTTGTTATCCCGATTCAAAGATCGATGGGTGTACTTATTGTTTAAGTTGGTACTCTTTCGATCATTTTAATACATATCGATGTACACATTACAAATCAAAAGAAAATAAAGGAAAAAGAGGAAGTTTATTAAAAAAAACGTTATATATGAAATGTACAACTTCTATACCTACTCTCCACTTGTAAGGCCCCACATTACACCTTAGGAGTAATCAGGTATATTTGAGATATATATAGTGGAGGTAATACGAGGAGACGTGCATTGAAAATATAGGAAAGGACACGAAAGGAATTAAATTAAAAGAGTAAGAACAAAATGGTAATTTTACACTAAGACATAAGTGTATAAATTAGAAAGAATGTGATATTGAGGGTTTAATTGAAAAGATCAAGTAAAAGAATTGTGGTAAAAATTAGAAATAAAGAAAGAAGTAGTAAGTTGCAAAGAAAAGAGTGGCCAATAGGATAAAAGCATGTGTCCCACACTAGAAGTGTCATGAGAACTCATGAGAAGTGGAGAAATCTCATTGTATAAAAAGGGATGTGTGGCCGGCCAAATGAAGGTCCCAAACTTAGAAAAATTTTGCCTATCTTTATAGGTTTTCTTCTTCAAAGATTTCATGCTTTTGGTAGCTTAAAGAGAGAGAGAGAGAGAGAGAGAGCAAGGAAAGAGGAAGAAGAAAGGAGTAAAGCTTGTTGAGGTTTGGGAGTTCTTCACTTTCTTTGCTATATTTGTTTGATTCTATTGCTTACTATGCTATAGTGTTATGTATTTGATGATAAATATGAGTGATGATGTTGTTGGGTGAGAATAATGACTTGTATCTTGAAAAGTGAATTAGTAGAAATCTGCCTAGAGTTTACATGAACCAGTTTTACTAAGAAGAGTATAACTTTTTCTGTAAAAATCTAAATTCAGTGATTCCAGTTGGATATGAAAGATAAGACATATATCTAAAACTTTGTAGAAGAAACCATAATCTAAATATGTCTCTAAAGTGTCCGAAAATGAGCTTGAAGTGGACAGACCCCTGCCGTTCGTCACCTGGGAATAGTTTGTAAGTTTTGAGTGATATCTTGAGATTTAAAAGTCAAAATTGAGTGATTTTTGATGTTTTAGAAACTAGAGATATAATTTTTTTTTTTATGAAAATGACGTTTTATAGGTCAAAAATGACATAGAAGTAGAGACTGAAAATATGTCTTTGTGCGGTTTGGGCCTTACGGTTACTAGGTTTTTCATAGTAACCGTGAGGTACCCTAGTTTTCAGTCCTGACCCTAAAGAAGACCTATTTCACGATTACTAAGTTTTTCATAGTAGCCGTGACCCCTTTAAAAAGTATAGATCATGGTTATTACTCATCTAATAATGACCGTGAGGTAATATGACGCAGTTTAGAGCCAAAAGGGCAACCTAGGTCACGGTTACCATGATTTTAGTAGTAATTGTGACCCTTATTTCATGTTTGAGCCACGGTTACTAGATTTTGATAGTAATCGTGACCCTGCCCTGCCTTTCTTGAACTTGATTTTAAAGTCTCAAATTGTTATTAAAGCATGTTTAAGCCTTCCTAAATGCTTTTATAGTGTTTTAAGTGCAAAACAAGAGTAGTGAGTGATATGGAATAGGGGTAAAACATAATGAATTAATGAAATAAAATACTAAGTCTTAAATGCATAAGAATTTGTACAACAAATGAATATAAATGAACATGAATAACATGATTTAGTGAAACAAAGGCATGATCTATGACATGTATTAATATCATGTTTTCTAAAAATATACAATAAAATGTACAAGTAATGAATGTGAATAAACATAATAAATGGTAAGCATAATATTATAGGTTGCATGACAAATGATAATTATATTAATGTTAATATTAAGTGTATTTGAAGTTTAAGCGAATATGAATTATTTAATGATTTTGTTATATGTTCTAGTTGATGTAATATCTCTATGAATCTAAATGTATCAAGTGTGATAACTTTGAGTGATTAAAGACTATTTGTAAGCTTGAATTTCACATAGTAGTGGATAGATAGACATGTCTATAAAGGGGATAGTGATCGCAGTTGCAAGTGTTATCACCAAAATGTGACTAGTGTAGTGTTTGATACCTTTTGGTATCTAGTGAACTAAGACTTTTATGTCTTTAGTGCAGTATCTAGTGTTTGTACCCGTATCCACCTTTATGAGAATTCAGGCAATGAAAGTGATCTGATTGATGAATAATGATAAGTGACCAATAGTTTAAGTGTTACAGTGCCTCATAATTATGTTAATGCTCTTCATTGCATAATGAAATATGAGTGAAAAACTGTATTATGATTGTTATTGAGTGTATAATTGCTACTGAGTGTGATTAATGCATTTACTAAATAAGAATGTCATGTTATTATGTTATATGTATTGGCATGCTACATTGCTTGTATCTGCGACTTCGATAAGAAGTCAATTGTACTGTTTACTCCCCACTGAGCCATTACTTAGCATGGGTATTTTTTCATGTAGGTACTTAGGTGTGAGAAAGTTCTTTTGCTAGAGTCATCATCTGCAGGGCACTAGAAGGGTAGCAAGTGAAGGAATAATCCTAATAATGTATTAAATTATTGTAAATGTACAATGTATAAGAGATTTGAAATATATATGTAACGAACTAAGTTGTAATTGTACTTTAAGTATATTATATGTATTAAATGTTGTATGTATATATGTTTTTTTCGTGCAAGTAATTTAATAGAATAATAAGTATATAAAATGGTTACAAGATCGGGCATTACACCACTGCTGCTTTTTTCACCATTCGCCAAAATGTTGCAAAACGTCTCCCACTTGCGGCACATCAGAACTTAGAAAAAAAATGAGTCCAACCCAAACCTGAGAAGATGAGGACAGAGGAAGCAACAAAATTTGGAGAGTGCATCAACCCATACAGTAGGTGATGCCATGGCAAGGAATTGGCCAACCATTCATTCATCTTCCTAAAATGGCAATATCAAAGCAGGGTAAGAGATAATCAAGAGGCTCCATAGGAAAAACAGATTGAGTAGCAAAGAGAAAAGCAAGAAAATAAGGCAACTAAGAAACAATGGATAGGCAAGAATGCTAAAAAATTGACCATATTTATTGAAGTACCAAGACATACATGGCAATTCCCATAAATGAGGAGTCAAAAGAAATAAATCATAATAAAAGGCCATAAATATTGAGAGGCTATAAAGGGTAATTAATGGTCACTGCTCCCCAAAAGATATAGGTAAGGAACAATACCGGGGGCTGGATTATCTTTGGGCCCGAGCAAGTTCCAACCCAAAAATTATTTACAAAAGGGCCCAATGCAAATAAATATAGAAAGGCAATCAAATGTTGTTCAATCGGATTAAGGGGACCCCTTATCTCATCAAATCCACTGACACACTGCAGAGCTCCATTCCCATTACCTACCCCACATCATATCGCCGCTCGATTGCCCCGACACCTTGGTAGCCATACTTCAAGCACTCAAATGCACCTTTACGTCTCTCATAAAATAGCCCAATGGTCTTAAGGCTCACAAATCGATTCGATCGGATAGAACCCCTGGCCAGTATTTATAAGAAGATTGGAACATGTGGTCATTAGTTTATCATGAGGTCTTGATGAACTAGACTTTATCGATTATAAAGGAACGGTCAAGGGCGACCTCGAAAAGAATGGTCCACTATGACCATCGAAAGAGTTATAGTTGGATGGCTAAGCTGATTGGAACAACTCGACATCTCAATAAAGATAAGTGTTACTCAGATCATGTTGCTTTTTCCATGAGTTTCTAGTAATATCTTTCTGCTTAATCCTTTAAAATACATTTGATGGATAAAAAACAAGACATGAGATATGCAAAGAATAAAATTCATTCAAAAGTTTAAGGTACAAAGTACATGGATAAAGAACTTCTTATCCAAGAAAAATCATGGGAAAAGAGCACTTAAGAAAGAAAAAAAAAAGAAAGAAAAGTTGATAATAGGGAGAAAATAGGACAAGAGTCACCCTACCACCTCCACAATAAGACCACATCTTACTAAAGCTCTTTCTTAATAGGTCAGGATCATGAGAATAGAGATGAAAATATAGATATATATCGTCTACCATGATCAGCAAAAACTCTAGGGCTGAGAGAAAAAGGCAACAAGGTTAGGAGGCCAGATGACCTGCTATTGCATGTCATAAACCAATAGGCAAGGGTCCAACTTTTCATTCATCTTCATAAAATGGAAAAGTTAAAAATAAAATTTTCAAAAGGTCTAAAGGCTTCATGATCAAAGAGATAAAAGAAAAAGGGGTGCAATCTCCCCGGTAGCGAAAAGAACTAGGAGGAAGGAAAGCGCAAGAGAAAAAGCAAAAGAAGATCATTTATAAACATTGTCAAGCATTAATGAGAATGCCACATGTCAAAACCCATTTAATCAAACCTAAAAATCAAAATGTCACAAAGGAGAGTCAACTACCGATGCAGAAAATAAAACAACACCTGATAAAAATACTTGATCGATTGATGGCGAGACAAAATCAATCAAGACTAGCTCGAATAGACAAAAAAGGCACGATTCGATTAAAAAAAGTAAAATAGCCACAACATAAATTGCCCTTCAAAGTGGCAGGATAGATTAGTCAGGCTAGAATTGCGCAAGGCAAAATGATGATTCTTAGAAATGCAACTTATACTTTAGCAATGGACTCAAGAAGCATAGCCAAGTGGTCAAGACAACAAGCAGCCTTGCTAGGTAACCTTGCTTCCCATCTGACCATTAATTTGCTTCTCGCAAAAACAGCAAATATAATGAACAAAAAAGGCTAAGAAGAGCTACAACTCTCAACACCCACAAAGTCGATCAACTCCCCAAAGAGGGATAACACAGTAACAATAGTGTCACCAATCATCAAATAGAACTAGCAACAAATCAGTAATGCCTTACACCCTCGGGTAACTTTTCATTGCACTTCCAACTCATAAAAATTAAAAATAGGAAAACAAAGTGCTAAAGCTCCCAATTAAGAAAAGGGGATGCGATCTCGAAATATTTTTTGAGTAGTGAAAGCACCTAAAAAAGGACATCGGCTAGACAGGTCAGAAAAGCAAAAATGACCCATGATTATCGTTGGTAGGACTAAATTCCAAGAAAACTTTCAGCCTCTTAAGGTTGATGATCTTTTAATTTCGATCAATGAATATCCCGATCGATGTACTTATTCTAGCCTCATAAGGCTGATGATCTATTAATTTCAATCGATGGATATCCCGATCGATGCATTTGTTCCAACCTCTTAAGGTTGATGATCTTTTAATTCCGATCGATGAATATCCTAATTGATGTATTTATTCTGACCACTTAAGGCTAATGATTTTTAATTTTGATCGATGAATAGTCCATTCGATGTATTTATTCTAGCTTCGTAAGGCTGATGATCTATTAATTTTGATCCACGAATATCTCGATTGATACATTTATTTTAGCCTCTTAAGGCTGATGATCTTTTAATATCGATCGATGAATATCCCAATCGATGTATTTATTCTAGCCTCATAAGTTTAATGATCTATTAATTCCAATCGACGAATATCCTAATAGATTCATTTGTTCCAACTTCTTAGGCTGATGATTTATTAACTCCGATCGATAATTTATTCCGATCAACTTATTTATTCCAGTCTTAAGACTAACGATTCAAACTTGATCGTCCCGATTGAGGTAGTTCAAAAAATGCTGCACAACCATCGACATGGCCGTATCCCAATCTTGAGTTTAAAGGACTCTATTTACTGGTCATGACACAGTCGAATGACCATCAAAAGCTGTAGAAACCATGCCACTTCAATTTTTTCAATCGAACTAATTGGCAGGGGATAAATGATTATACCAAAAAAATATGAACTAAAGGTCCCATAGACCCCAAAAGGCCCATAGAGGCCCCATTAGTAGGATAGTCAAACATGAAAATCGAGGCCATCCGATCAGATGTGACCTCTCTTTGACAGACGGTAAGCAATCTTACATATGCCACCATCCAATCGTTGTTATCTACAAGAATATACCATATCTATCACAAAGTAGGCCAACTATTCCAGAATACTACTCAAGCTTTTTCAGCTTTGTAAATAGTAGGTTCCATTCTAAAAAATATATACTCTTCTTTCTCTACAAAACATAAGCATTCTCTTTGAAGTCTTTTGCTAACTTAAGCATCGGAGTATCAATATCCGGCACAGTCGGGCAAATACCTTTGTGGCAAGTTCTCTCTACTCCAATCTGATCATGATCTACCTATTTGGTCATCAAGCCTCTCATCCATTTCCACACGAAAAACCCTTCATCTTTGTGAAAATCCGTGATTTACCAACTCTTTAATTAGAGAATCAAGAAATCACAATGAGGAAGAATCATAGATTAATTATGTAGAAGAAATTAAAGAAATTCTTAGAAAAATTAGAAATGAATCAGGATTCATTCTCTTAGAGGTTTTGATACTATGTTCATTCATGAAAATGGGAGAAGATTTTTTTAAGCTTATGCAAGCAAAACTCATGAGCATTAAGTAAAGAAATGCCTCTATTATATGCAAGAGAAAATGAGATAGAAAAAACTACTTATAACAACTCCTACCAATGAATACTTAACACCCGAATACATGATAAAAATAGACTAACAAGCTTAACAAACTGATAACCAACTATACTGCTCTGTACACAAGACTACTGAACCAAAAAATGAGCTTGCACACTTGAAACTTCTGTTGAACGTGCCCATCCCAGTGTTACTGCTGCAAATTAATATTTGTTTCTTCTCCAATAAATATAAACTAGTATAAGCAAAATTCGCAATCCGATGAAAAAGCCAAAAACTAATTTCCAGAAGTAGAGGCATAATGTGAATCTAAATGAAAATAGGATTCTCAAGTGATAGTTTCACGGATGCATAAATGCAGACAACAGGAAACGTAAAATCAAATTTACCTATATTTTTCTTAGCAACCGAACAACAAAAAACAATCGAGCTCTTCTATAAACCTCAAATTTAATTTCAGCTCAAACACTAACAAAATCAATCAATCAATCGAAGCATCTGAAATTACTAAATTCCCTTTCGATTAAACACAATTCAACTACATATAACTTCAACCAAGAAAAAAGAACGAATCAGCAAATTTAAATTGAATAAGCAAAAATATATGTCATATTAGATCAAGCAGCTACAATGTGAATGGAAAAATGGTACCTCTATGGAGGTCTGATAAGCAAGAAATAATGAGGAAGACGATAGCCAATGAGATCATCTCTTTCTTCTTTGCTGTTGTAAGGTAGATCGAGTTTAGGTGAGAGAGAGAGAACACTGGAGCAAGAGATAAATTTGCAACAAGCGACTCAAATCTGGATGAAGAGATGAAGATGGATTACATCGAAATTTGCAGAAAATGATTCAAAGCTAGAGAAAGAAAGAAAATAGGTTACAGAGATGGAAAATGGTAGCTGGATTTAAAATAAAAAGAAATATTTTTTAAAACATTTTAAAAAAAGTAAATTTAAACTTTTAAATTAAATGGTTATATTTTTAAAAAATAGGATTAAAAAGAGGATATTCGACGTAAATTCCTCTTAATTTAATTTGGGTCTAACGGGAAGCCCATTAAGAAAGCCCATAAATATTATTAAGGAGAAAAAATAGAAAGAGGAACTGAACTATATTTCTCTCTCCATCTTGGCCGGTTAGAATTGTATGGTTTCATTTGGATCTCTGAGCTGCGGCTGCGCTTCTTTACCACTTCCATCTCCTATCTAATTCTGTAAGTTCTCTTCTCTTTCTTTGTTTTGTTTTCATCCTATTCTCCTATTCCTTTCACTTTTTTTTTTCGGATCTAATCGAACGATATTAGGGTTTGCTTGCATTTGAATGCCTATTCTCCCTGTTGCTGTTTTTCTGTGCCTTCACTTGTCTTCTATACTTTGGTTTTCTTTAAGGGCTTTTTGCGATCATTCTATTGGTTCCTTATTTAGTTAGCTTTAACTTAGCATCTTAGTCTTTGAGGATTAGGTTGTTTAATTTTGTGATTTCTTTGGATAATGAGATTTTGCATTAGACAAATGTTAGTTGACAATAGTTAGGTTTTTCTCCTTCTGGGTTTTCACTTACGTGATTAAGTTTGTGCCTTTTATGCGATCTATGGAGCTAGAAGCCTGCGCAATTGTTTTCCTGATGGGTCTTGCTTAGCTTTATGTTTGGTATTATTGAGGTATAAAAAAATGTGCATTAGCCTGGATAGTGAAAGGGCATATATAAGTGCGTAGCTTTATAAATGTTTATGCGTTAAGTGTCTTTTTAACGTACCCCTTTTATCTTCTCTCTTTTTTTTTTTCTCGTTAACCCCTGCCGCTGCCGGTGGAAATTCAGGAATGTCCTTTCCTTTCTGATTTTTGATATTTTTGGACTTTCTTTGTGTGAATTAAAAGATGGTTCTTTTAGGAGCTAGATTTTTTTTTTGTGTTTTCTACCTCTCAATGTCTAAAATTGTACATAGATATCCTGTTTGTGATCAGAAACTAGAATTTATGAATGCTTATGTCAAGTCTACTGTTTAGTTTGATTTTTGCTTTTTGAGAAAAAAATGGACTTGATTAGGGTTTTCTTTTCCAATTTATGGATGTTTACATCTAGGACTTCTATCCCTGTAATTCAAATCTTTGTGGTAAATTAACTATTGTCCTAAGATGACTACTGATTTGGTCTGGTTCCGCGCATGTGTTAAATTTCATTTATTTATATATGTTCAAGCTAAATCTAAACTGCAAAAAAGCTTGCGGAAGCTGCCCTTAAAAAGAGCTATTAACTCTTATCTTAATTTAAACAGTATGGTATTTTAGTTTCTATGAAATTTCTGGTTCTTTATTCGTTATCTTTCATGATTCTTATTAGTCATATTTACTGAACTCAATACAGAAAATCACAGCAATGGCTGGAGGAGGAGTGATCCACCAGCTTTTGAGGATGAAACTTCAGTTACACTCTACTGTAAGACTTTTCAAGTCACATTTCTATTTACTTATTAGTATGATGTATCTTGCTTGTTTGAGGAAGATCAAAAGAGATTATTCTGCTGTTCTCGCCTGCTTTGATTGGCAGTGATGATATCTTAATATTATATATTGCGATTCTAGCGTGAGGAAAAAAAATGACCTTGTTGGCATGCACTTAGCTTGCTTATAGGTTGAAGAAACGCTTTTGCTAATGCTTATGCACATACTGTTCTGCAGGCATCTCCACTTTTTTCTATACTAGCCTCAAAGAAAGTTCATGACGATGCTGGAGCTGGGGCTATGAAGTCCCTGAGAGCATTTGCACTTATTGGAGCTGGTCTTTCAGGATTTCTGAGTTTTGCAACAGTTGCAGCTGCCGATGAGGCAGAACATGGCTTAGATTGTCCGAGCTATCCCTGGCCTCATAAAGGCATTTTAAGTTCATATGATCATGCCTCGTGAGTAGTATGATTTTTCCATCTTTTTCCGTAGTTATTCTGCTTAGTCATAGAATTCCTCTTGGTTTGAAAAAATCATTTATGGCTATAACTTCAGTCAAGTCTTATGGAGAATTATCTTCTCTGTGATCTCAGGCTGTGCTTTCTTTCGTCTTTTATGCATTTATGCTATTTTTGAATATGGTTTCTCTTCCTTTTTCATCCTTTTTTTTTCTCTTAGTGTTCTCTGGTATTGGTTTCATATCTGTAAAAATAGAGCAGACAGACGATTTCCAGTTACTTCAGGACATTACTGTGGGGGGGGGGGGGGGGGGGGGGATTATGCTATTGATTTGATGAAGGGTTATCTTTTAAATGGACAGGATTCGCCGCGGTCACCAAGTCTATCAGCAAGTGTGTGCATCTTGCCACTCCATGTCTTTGATATCATATCGTGATTTGGTTGGTGTTGCATATACGGAAGAGGAAGTAAAAGCTATGGCAGCTGAGATTGAGGTGGTTGATGGACCCAATGATGAGGGAGAGATGTTTACTCGCCCTGGGAAACTCAGCGATCGTTTTCCTCAGCCATATGCAAATGAAGCAGCAGCTAGATTTGCTAATGGAGGGGCCTATCCTCCAGATCTTAGTCTTATTACCAAAGTATTCTTACTATTGGTTTTCATTTTTTTTGGAAGTTCTGGTAGTTTATTCCAGAAATTGATTACACGTTTCTAATGCAGGCTCGTCACAATGGTCAAAACTATGTATTTGCTCTCTTAACTGGTTACCGTGACCCTCCTGCTGGTGTTCAGGTTAGTTCTGCCCTTGATCTCATCTATGTTATAGTTTTCATGTGTGCATAGGAAGATTTTTGTCTCTCTTTATTTCACTTTTTTTTTTGTGTGTGTGTTTGCAATGTTATATTAACAACTTTTCTCAATATAATAAAGAAATTTGTCTTGTTTGATACAATGCATTCTATGTGGAATTGATGGATCAACAAATTTTCCAGTTTGTTTAGTAGCTTTGGCTTATCCATGATAAATTTAATTGATGGAACTTTTGATTACGCTAGTTATTATTCTTTGACGTATGTCAGTTTTAATTGGTTGAACATTCCCTTATGGTGTCCCATTTCTGATGCTTTTGTTTTTGTGCCTTCTCCCATTTCTGTTGTAGTTTTGACACATGCACATCTTTCTAGGTTAAGTGCCCTTTACCGTAATGATGAACTTCATAATGAGGCTTATTTGTGCATATGGAAAGTGTTAAGTATCTTTTTTTCATTTTGATATGTGAAGTTTATGTGCTTGTTTGTTTGCTTAGTATGCAGTTTTCCTTCTTTCTAACTTTGAGTTCTTTCAAAAATGAATGTTGAAGATAAGAGAGGGGTTGCATTACAATCCCTATTTTCCTGGGGGAGCTATTGCCATGCCTAAAATGCTCAATGATGGTGCTGTCGAGTATGAAGATGGCACCCCTGCAACAGAATCACAGGTTCTAATTTTCTTTTAGCATTTACACTGGTTTTGCATGATATGAGAGGCACATAACTCCAAGATCAGAAATACTCATTTTTAAGGTATAATTCTCGACAATGGTTCTGTTGCAGATGGGAAAAGATGTTGTTTCATTTTTGACATGGGCTGCAGAACCGGAAATGGAAGAAAGGAAACTGGTATATTTTGGCTTGAATTCTTGTTTTCCATTACCTGTTTCCGCTCATAGTTTAACCCATATATATTTGTTGAATGCAGATGGGTTTTAAGTGGATATTTGTACTCTCCCTGGCATTGCTTCAAGCTGCATATTACCGGCGCATGAGGTGGTCAGTGTTTAAGTCTCGGAAGCTTATTGTTGATGTTGTCAACTAGCTGCATTTGGTGTCTTTGATTTAATGATGCCGGGAAGACCTGAAAATGGCAAATAATTATCTTTTGTCAGAAAAGTAGGCTTCTGCCATGCTAAATTGGCGGGGAATATTGTAATTGTGATGGAGTTGCCTGTTTATTTTTGGTTAAATTTAGGAAGAAAATAAGCTGCTTCATATACCCCACAACATTATATTTAGTCTGGCAATGAGTTTTTGTTAAATTCTTTCATCTGAAGCGATACCTTCTTCAAGTTTGGATTGATCTCATCAGGATCTTAAGCTATAAACCCACAACTCATTTTTGTGCTTCATAATCCAATGTTCTTGAAATGATCCTTCTTTTTCCTGACATTATATTTGACAGTGTCAAGTAGTGTGTGTGAGGCCATTGCAACTGTTACGTGGTAGCATGCGTGTTTTCCATGCATTAAATTTAACCAGTACAGTGTCGGAATGATGTAATATACTGTTTAAGTTTTATTAATTTGCATGAGCAAAATTTCAGTGTATTTTTATTTTCGGTGAAGCTTTTATTTCCGGCGTCTTTTTGAGTTAATTTTTTTTCCATGGTTTTTTTTTCATTTTGGGTTTAGAAAATAAAAAAAATAAGAACAAAATATGAGTCCTACATTATTGGATAATTATATTATATTTCATTTTATAATTGTTAAAAGAATGTCAAAATAGAATATTGAATAAAAACTAACAAAATGGTTCCATAAATCAACTATAGCCAATCTTGCTGTTTCATAAATCAATTGAACTAATAAAATAAAATAAAATAAAATAATAGAATATTCTAATAATTTTAGATTATCAAAGAGAATTCAAGGATTTATGGCCAAAACAACACAAAATTGAATTTACAGCTGACACTGCATGTATATTAAATAGGCAAAATTTATTAGAATTATATCTATATAGATATACATATATAATTGCTCAATCCATTCGTCCAATCTGATTCATTTGTCACTTATATAGATATTATTATAAAAAATTGCAGAATATATACGAATATTGTCATTTTGTCATTAACTCTGACATCAAAATTTCGGAGCAAAAATTTGGCAAGGACAAAATCCAAACAAACTAATATATTTAGCGGGAATAATATATCCATGCTAAATTTGGCTAAATTAACTCACGGAATCCAGTCAGGATATTGTGATGAACTTGTCAAGCAAACTTTGGACAACATCTAAGTCTATTTTTCTTTTTTTTTTTTTGATAGACTAAGTCTATTTTTCTAATTGTTCTTATTGTATGCTATTTTACCCTAATGAGAAATGACGACAGCCACTGCTTGAGAAGTTTTCTTATATTCCCATATACAAAGAAGAATGATGAAAAATTTTCTATTAATAATAGATGTAGCGTTATATATGTAAATGTTGATTGATTGTAGATGTCAATTTACATATTGTAGTTGTATGTCAGAAGAATTTTTTAATATTGCTTCTAATTTGCAATATGAATTTTCACGATAGAATTATGCATTTTAGGTTGGAGAGGTTTCAAAGTGAAGGTGAAAATATTGATGAGAATCATATATACTTGGATGTAAGTAGATGGTGCATAGAGAGGATAAGTGTATGGACTTGGAGTTATGACGGTCATTACAATGCAAAAGCTTGCACATCTCACTCCTGTTTTGCTTTTAAAGCACACACTATAAGAGAAATGGAACAAAGGTTTGACCAGCATTTATCTACTATGTGAATTGTGCTTCAAGTTGGGGTCGCTATAAGAAATTTTACTTTTTGTGATATATTTTTTAATAAAGCATAAAATTTCGTCACTAATTATAACTTACAGCGACGAATTTATCAAAACGTCACCACATTATTTATTACAATAACAAAATTATCTTGAGTCAGTTTATATTTAAATTTTTGTCACTAATAGATTAATTTTATAATGAAAAATATATTTCATCATGGTCTCTTTAAGAGGAAAAAATTCCTTCGTTTTCTTTGAAGGAAAAAAATTTAATGAAAAAATAATAACTTCTTGCAACGTATAAATTTGTCAGAAAATATTTATTTTTTGTAAAGAATTATTTTTGTCATAATTAGGTAAATTTAGTGACTAAAAAATTATTTTGTCATAAATAAGCTATCGAGATGAAAAAAAAAACTTCTAATTTTTTTCGAAAAATTTTAGTTTCAAAAATAATTTTATTTATGACAAAGATTTATAACAAAAAAAAATGAATATATTGTAATGAGATACATTTTGTTGCCTTTGATATGGAGAGAAAATTTCCAATCTTTTTTCTTTTGGAGGAAAAATTTTAACAACAAATAGCTGTTTGTGACATATAAATTCATTATGAAATACTTATTTTTTCAGACATGAATTATTTTTGTCACAATTTAATGAATTAGTGACAATAAAATTATTTCGTTACAATAATTTTATTTATGATAAATAAATATATTACAAAAATAAATATATTATAACAAAATACAATTTCGTTACCAGTACAATCAATTTATGACAATAATAATATTTTATTATAATTGATTGTAATGTTAATAACCGATAAATAAATTATGTCATACAAAATAATTGAATTTATGGCTAATAAATATGTCACAAAAAATAAATATATTGTAACAAGGTACAATGTCATTACCCTTTATATGGAGGGAAATTTCCAACATTTTTCTTTCAGAGAAAAAAATTTAACAATAAAAAATAAATATTTGCGATATATAACTTGCATCATGAAATACTTATTTTTTGTGATATGAATTATTTTTATAACAATTTAATGAATTAATGATGATAAAATTTTTTGTCACAATAATTTTATTTATGAAAAATATATATGTCATAAAATGAATATATTGTGATGAAACACAATTTCTTCACTAGTAAAATTAATTTGTGATAATAATAATAATAATAATAATAATAATAATAATAATAATAATAATAATAATAATAATAATAATAATAATAATATTTTGTCATAATTGGCTTTAATATTAATATATGATAAATAAATTATATCATAAAAATAATTGAACTTATGATAAATAAATATATCACAAAATAAAATATATTGTGACGAAATATAAATTTATAACCAATATAATTAGTTTGTGAGATAATAATATTTTATCACAATTAACTATAAAAAAATATACGGCAACTAAATTATGTTATAAATTATTTTATGTGACACAATATAATTTGATCCCCAGTAAATTTTGTGACAATAAAAAAAATAGTTTGACATCTATTTTTTGATAAAAATAACTAAATTTTATATGAAAGTTAATTAATTAATAATTTAAAATAAAATAAAATAAAATATTTATTAAAATAAAATATTTTAATCTAAATTTAAAAATTGTGTTTGTTAGAAAGGACAGTTAAAAAATGATAGCATTTAAATAGTGTGTTTTTTCTCTTCATTTTTTTTATCGATAGTGAGAAAGGAAACCATCTCATATGAGGAAACCAGAGATTTTACAAGAGAAAAAAATTCAGAAATCCTGAAAAAAATAATGGAAATGAGACGTTTTTTTGGCAAAAATTTTTGGAGTGTATTTACTTATAGAAAATAGTTTTTTATTTTCTATTTTATATTTTTTTAGAAAATTGGAGTATTTATTTTCTATATAAAATTTGAAAAATGCGTTCACCTGTCAATAAATGAAAAATTATTTTTTTGAAAACAGAAAATGAAAAAATATATTCATTTGTTAAAAATGAAAAATGTTTTTTAAATTAAAAAAATACATTATATATTATTAAATATATATATATATATATATATATATATATATATATATATATATATATATATATATATATATATATATATATACTTTAATTTTTAAAATTGAAATAATACGTATATATTATTAAATTATAAATTTTTTAAAATGATTCAATTAAATTTAATATTTTTAAATTAATGAACATTGAATTTTAAAAAATGTGATAGTAACATTAAAAATGCAATTAATTTCTAATTTCTATTATTATTATAATCGTTTCACAATCAATCAACAATTGCTTCTCTAACTATTCTCATTTACATTTGTTGAGATAAATCAATATTAATACCCTCCTGCTATACTCTAGCGGTGACTTCTTCAGATATTGTTAAATATTCTCTATCATATAATGTAAACAGTTGATCGACTCTATCTTCCATTTTGATGAAATTGTGCAATATGTAATATACAATGAGAATAAGCTTTTGTCAACATAAATGATAGTTTGGTATTGATTTTAAAATTGAAAATCTAGCTTTTAACACTCCAAATGCCCTTTCTATCACATTACGTAAGGATGAATGCCTCTGGTTAAATAACTCATATTTTCTTGTAATTATTCTTTGTCCACGAAATTCATTTAAATGATATCTTTCACCGCGATATGGAGCAAAAAATCCTGGTATATTGGGATAACCAGCATCCACGACATAATAATAATCTACAAATTAATATCTATGTTAATAAAAAAATTATAACATAAATTAATATTAAGAGAGAAATGATAACAAAAACTCTTACCATCACTTGAAAGGGAAAAATTATTTTCCTATCTTATCAATGCATCAAAAAATACTCTAGAATTATTTGTTGTCCCTTTTCCATTCAGTGTACATGAATGTAAATAACATATCGTGAGAACATACAGCCATAACATTTTGAGTCACAAGTGTTGCCTTTCTACGACGAAAGGTCTTTTGTTTGGAAGCTGGTGACCAAGCTGCCACATGAGTGCCATCTATTGCACATATGCATTTCTTAACCAGACAAATGTAGAATATTTAACTTATAATTAATATTATATATATGTAACGTTATTATATGCCACAAAATAACAAAATTATAATATTTTAATAATATATTATCTTACCTCAAAATATGGATACCATCTGAAATTGCTTTGAATTTCTGGCTGCACCAGAAATCTATTTACATGTTTGATCAAGTGACTACTTAAAGTAGCCAATGCTCTAATTACCATCTTACACCATTTATAAATAGTAACAAGTGAATGTTGATACCGTTCTGCTATAACTCTTTGACAAAGATTATGACATAAAACTGACAAACCCATCGCCACTCCTTCTTCCACGCTAACATCTCTTTTATCTCTTAATAAACCCATCAATTTCAATTTTTCACATAAATTTATAAACACATGTGGTGCCATACGAAACCCTTCATAACATCTAGTTGGATTTCCTAAAAGAACTTCAAGAATGTAATTTTTTTCACTAAGTATTGAAGTTCTGCAAAGAACTCTTCCTATAAAATTTCAAGACATAAAAAATCTAACTAAAAGTAAATCTAAAATATTTTCATCTTCATCACTACTAGAACTATTACTACTCGTTGAATACAGTAATACTTGATTTTGATGCAAATTTTGATCCATAAAATCCTGCATCAATTTATAAAAGAAAATTTATCAAATTTACAGAAAAATAAAATAAACAAATATAAAATGAAAACAAACAACTTATATATATATATTCAAAAAATTTAGATAACAAAATTTAGCTTTATAAGTTAAGCCATAAGACATAATATAATTAAAAAAATATTGAATGTTCATTCACATAAACTTTCAATCCAATCTCTTCATCTATTGTAACGCATTAAGACAAACATTTTTCACCATTCTAGATTGACAAACGTTTTCAATACTTTGTTATAAGCAGCACTAAAAATATCTTCCATTTCTTTCAAAATATTCATACATGCCTCTATAGTATATGGATCAGCTTCAATACTTGTAACTTGATTGCTTTGTAAGTTATATTTTTTGGCTTTTGCTAATTCTTTTTCAGCTCTAGCACTTAAACAAGTGGCCCACATTTCCAAACATGAATCCAATTTTTCAAATTTGATTTCTTTCTTGGCTTTATTAGAGCCAGAAATGTAATCGGTAGGAACTCGCTTATCTTTGGAACTAGAAATACCATTTTTTCCCCATCTGATCCATGATTAATGCCCTTTTGAAGAAATTCTTCTTCAATTTGACGCTCGTCATCCGAATTATAAGGTACTTGTATAGAAGCATGTTGCAAATGCCCAGTAGCAGTAGATTTACCGAAAATTTGACCCAGTAGCTCATAATGCTTGCATCCATTTTTCTTAAATAATTTGAAATTCTTGTGCTTCTGTAATTTAATTTAGAAAAAATATTTTAAATATTGATATCTATAATATATACCTTAATTTAAAAAAGAAATAATAAAAAAATTAAATTAATAATATCCTTACCTTGTAAAACATTTGTCAAATGTCTTCAACAGCAAATATAGTGTTTGAATATGAATCATAAGTTACTCCGGTATGCTTCAATAATTTAGTAAATTGTTGATATTTCATAAGGAGACGATTGTATTTTTCTTTATCTTTTCAATACCATATCTCTCTCTCACTACTATAAATAGTTTGTCATTCATTTCTTGCCAATCAGATAATTTAAAAGATGGCATTTTGTTTGAATCCTTTTTAACTCTCTCATATAAAATATTTAAAAAGGCAAGTTCATTACTGTCGGACTAATCTTTTGATTCTTCACTATTTTTATTCTTTCCTCCCATTTATTTATCTATATATAACAAAATTTTCATTATATAAAGCACACACAACATTTAAAAAAACATTTCATATAATAAAATAATATTAATGACGATGGCATCATCATGGCATTTAATGAGTAAAGTGACAATCAAAGTAACAGTGCATGAGCTTTTACATAGACAAAATGGTTGCATATAAAACATATAAAGTGAAAATTGCATAACTTGATATATATATATATATATATATATGGCATCCTAAGGTAATAAATAACTAAGAAGTATTTTGTGCACACAATTTCATTTATCATCGTTTGAAATAAAAATAAAAATATATTAAGATTTCATTAAATATATCATTCAAAATCTTCTAAAATATTAAATATAGATAAAATAATACGAATTTTAAATCATTCCTCATTTTAAAAAAAATTAAGAAATACAAATAGAAAAAATCCAGAAGTGTACTTGATTTACGTGGGTCAATTATTTGATAATTTGTTCAGTGGTATAAAAAAGGCATTTTAAGAGATTGAGTTGGGCAGCCCTAATCCTAAACCTAACAAAGAATGGTATTTTCTTGTTCAAATCAAACTGATGCATATAAAGCCACAAACATCACTTTCACCAATCTCAGCAAATACTATGAATAATATTGATAAATTATTATCGTTGTGCATATCTTTATTTATTCGAAGCAAATAGAAAAATCATCTTAAATAGTACACAACATAAATCACAAAAGAAAACAGAACCAACATTTGCAGATACTAACCGGTTGTCCCAAACAAGATAAGATAATTCCACTAATATCCGTAGAAATTATGGCAACTACCAGATCTGAAATTAATATGTGCAAATGTCAAATAATATATCAAAAGCATAAACATCATGCAATATAATAACAACAATTTCACTAACAACACTTACGTCAAAAAGAAATATAATTGAGTTTCTTTAAATTAAGAAGAGGCAAATATAGTTGAATTTTCACCTAAAAAATATAATGATGTTAAAATTATATATATATATATATATATTGGCCTTGGTCTAAGCAACTGGCTACTTCAATAAACACAGGTAGCATTCTTGGAACTTCAGTTAATAAAAGAAAAAAGATGCAAAAGGCAGTCGCCATCATGCTCAGAAAAGATAGGAAATAGGTAGAGAAATAAATTCTGAATACGAAAATTACTAAAGCATTTGTTCAATTCAATCGCTAATCCCCCAGATGTCAAGTTCACATACTTGCAAATCTTACCCACACTAACATACCTTTTGGACAATATTCTTCAACACAGAGTGAGTTTCGGATAGAACTCCTGCATGAAGAGGCTTTTGTATCTTCTCAGCAAGACCAGGGATAACTGCAATTAATGCATAAGCATCAACCACCTGCTAAGCATTAAATCAAATCTATTATTAAAATTGGAAAACAATACATAATATAGCATCAGGATGCCAAAATTACCACACATAATGATAGTTTTCTATCTGGACTGACCACATATATTTCATTGGTACATGTATATTTGCAGACTGCTAATAAGGAACACAAAAAAAAAATCACAAATATCAGGAAGAAGGCCAAGAAGAGTCTGGATTGAAACTTTTTTTTTATTTTTATATGCTGCAACTTTATTTTTTATTTCGATTGTGAGCGTATATAAATCTATAGAAGATTTGCGCCAATACTTTTTATTTCGATTGTGAGCATAAATCTAGAAAATAGCTGTAATGTTTAGAAAAGATAGACTTCATAATTTATTTTGAAGAGAAGAAATTTGCATTTGCTGATAGTTAATAACATCAGTCTGATGCACTTCATATTTACTCTTGCCAAAGAGCAAACAAAATAATTAAGCTAAGCTAAGTTAGGAAATGAAATGTAGTTATTTTTCTGTAAATTAAATTCCCATTTTTCTTGTATAAATTATAGGCTTCTGTTCTAATTTTAATGCAGTAGGTCTACAAACACACATTTAATCTACCAACCAATTTAATCTACTGCAAAACTGAATGATGCATCACAAGTCCTCTTTGCAAAAAAATAATAAATCATCTTAGACCTTCAATGAAGTGATACAATTTACAACCACTAAACTTGGACCTTCAATGTTCTATTATTTTTCAATTCCTTCATTAGATAAGGGAGCTAATTAGCTTGATTAATCAGTTTTCAAAATTTAGCTAGATGCAGTAGATACAAACAAATTAGTGAAATGATTGAATAAGAGAGCAACGTAAAGAAACAATAATCAAACTACAGATAAAGGGGCTTACCTCAGAGATAGAAACAGAAACAACAAGACCTTCAGTATCTTTTATATCGCACTCAAAAACAGCAACTGTACATTGAACAACATCATCTCGGTGACAAGATAACAAAGCCATATAGAGCCATTAATTAAAACATCATGACTGATAAATCTGGTTATATAAGTGAAACAACCATTTTTGGTTCTTTATGAAAAAGATGATAAAGTGGCTGATAAATCAATAAGCAAAAAATTTCTTCAGTAGATTCAGACACAAAAAAGAGCAGGGAAACTCTTTAGATAAGGAAAATGACAGAAAACTAATGAGTATATAGAATCATTATTGTTCCATTTAAAAATTATAGTTTTCCCTTAAAAAGATGCTTCAACATTAAGATGAAAAGCACCTTCGCAAACTTTCTTTCTATGTCCAGCACATATATTTCAAAATGTCAGTTGGAACCATCCTTAAATAGAACCAAATTGACCCGATTTCCTCATAAAGAACAATCGAATTAGAGCAATCAACAAATACCCAACACAAAAACTAAATAGAAACTCCACTATTTTCACATTCAAGAACCAAATTGACCCGATAAAATTGGACATCTAATAGAAATTTCAAATATCGTAAGCAAATAAACCATAAAAATGCAAATCGGAAACAAGAACTAGTGTAAACATAAAAGAGATTGATTAATCTTGAGCAAATAAGTTTAGAGTAGATAGAAAAGAAATAACTTGCAGTGAAATTATTAAGGGGATTCAAGTTCCTGTGCAGGTAGAAACCCAAAAACCTAATTAGAAGCTTTGAAGTTGGAACTAAATCCCCAATTCAAAGAAACAATATGAAATTTCAACTTAAAAAATCCAGTACACTACTATCCAGCTGAAAATTAGAAATAAGAGGAAGAACGCAACCTGTAATCTTCTCTGTAAATAGTGTAATGGCTTTAATGTCGGTCTAATCGTGAATAGTACTTTTCGATAGTGAATAGTATTTTCGGGGCTGAAAATTACACCCGGAAGTAAAAAATATTTTATTAAACTATTGGAAAGTATTAGTTACGGGTAATCCAAAATTGAAATTTGAAGTGAATTTGAGATCAAATAGGCCTCCAAAAGCCAAAAGAACGAAAATCGAGATAATTAGGATTTAGGATTTTTTATTGATTTTTGATCGTTCTGGCTATTAAAAAAAATAAAAAATGAAGCCTAAAAATTATCAAAAATTACATAAGTGACTAAAATAATATGTAGATTATTTTAGTAACAAAAAGTAAATTTTTCGGTAATACCGATATTTTTGAATCGGACCGATAAAATTGAATTGGACCCAAAACGAACTCCGATTGGGCTAAAATTTTAATCATAGCCTATTTTTAATATGATATGAATAATGAAATTAAATTTGAAGTGATTTGAAGTTATAAAGTAGGAGAAATTAATTAGGGCCATTTATCGGGTAATTATCAGGCTTAGATAAATTAATTGTCCAAGCCCAATTAAAACCCAAACCATGGCCCATTAGAAGGCCACATATAAGAGCTGCATCTCCAAAATTCTCCAGCAGTAGCTCTCTTATTCTTCAGCTTCCTTGGTGGCCGAAATACACCATCTATATTTTCTTCTATTTTTCTTTCAATCCTTCACCAAATCTCACCAAATCAAAAAATAAGAAAGTGATTTCAGCCTCTCTAGAGTACCAGAGCCACCTCTAATCTTTGAGTCAAGGAAGGGAATCAAAGAAAATCAAGGGTTAAAGTTTAGGTGTCAAAGTTAGGTAAGTGAAATACTTGATTTTAATTTGATTTTTAGGTGCCTACTACTAGTTTTGGATGCCTAGAGTGCATTTTTTCTGTTAATTTTAGCATTTGAGGCCAAAATATTTGAGTTTATCTTGATGAGAAATTCGGCCTTTGAAGGAATTCAAGAGGAGGAGTTTATCTCTAAGGCCAAAGACAAAGAAAAGGAAGCCTAGCAAGGAATAACACAAGAAAAAGGTTTGTGACTAAATAATCCTTTTATTTCCCTATTATTTAAGTGAATTTCCTTTAGGTTTATTAGGAAAATTTAATATATTGAAGTATAATTGAAAGTAATATTATATTAATGTATTTGGGACTTATTTATGGCTTATTAGAAACCGTAAATGAATTTAAGGTAATTTGTATGGTGTAGTTATAGTGGAGGGCCGAATGGTAATTATGCGAGAAAACTAAGTGATTTTGAGTTATTTTAGTGACTTTAAGCTTTTTAATGATAATATAAATGAAAATTAATATCCATGAATTTTTATAGAATTTATTGGAATTAAATGAATATTTTGGAATAAATTTTAGTTAGGTATTAAAGGAAAAATGTGAAATTATGAGAAATTATTGCATAATTTATAGATCAATGATGAATTATTGCCGAAATAATTCATAGACCGTGTAAGGAAGACTGACTATAAGTGTACTGCACTGATACAGTATTGACAAGTAATGAAAAGAATGGAAAATTGAATAATAAAATAAAAAAATTAAGGAAATATGTGCCCTTAGAAAGTGTCAGGCAGTAAAACCTAGTTCAGGATATAATTGGTTGGCCATAGGGATACCTGTACCGCAGTGCAAGTCATGGCGACTTGCATTACTATGTTTGGATCATTAATCTTCATAGTACCTATCATACGTACTGTCATATATTCATATGTTATATGAGGGATAATTCTTGGAGGTCATTTCTCATTCTATTGTGGCCCTGTGGGGTCCACATTTCGCATATTCGGTCTGAGAGTTTTTCTGCCGGGTCTATACTAGGGGCATAATGATAAAAAAATATTAAAAGTATGAAAAGAAAGTTAAAATTGAAATTTAAGATGAAAAGGGACTTAAGTGAAAAGAGTTAAAAAAGTATATGGGTAAAATGGTAATTTTCCTAAAAGATGAATTTAATAGGTAAAAGTGAGAAGGAAAGAATTAATAAGGGTAAAATGGTAAATTGGTCAACTAACAGTGTAAAAAGTCAACCTTATAAAGTTAAAGGACTAAAATATAATTTTATATGAAAAAATCAAACAAGAATTAATCGGTAATTTATAAGCCAATAAATAGACTAAAACGAGAATATAAGCTATTAAAGAGCAATTTGGTAATTAAAGGCATAAAAATGGCGTTTTTGAAATAAATGAAAAATTTAAGGACTAAAATAAAAATTTAGTAAAGATTTAAGTTAAATCAAAAGAAAATTGCTGTTAATAGTATATTATGCTTTTAAATGAGAAAAATTAATAATAATTCACATAATTGAACAAAATCAGGAAAAATATGCTTATAGGGAAATGTTATGATTTTTAGTCACCACTGGGCATATTTAATGCTCAGCAAGTAGGATTGACTGCGTGCAGGTACCGACACTCTAGAGCATAAGTACACAGGGGACAAAGGATATTAAGGAAATGGCATGAATATTTTTTGTGGTATGTATATATCTATTTGTTTTGTAATATGAGATCAAAGTTATAATGATAATAGTATGATATTGTATATAAAAGTAGATGGATGAGAATTGCAGGAAGTAGATTGTATGTATGTGTATGATGAAGTATATGAGTGTGTTATATGATGGAGCATGTGGATATGTCATGTGATTGGATAAACTATTGTGCTCAGAGAGGGTGTGTTATTGTCTGCATTTCAGGGGGTTAGTTAAGAATACAGCCGTTATATTGCCAAATTTTTGTAAAATGCATAGTATAAATTGGACAGTTATAGGTCAGCGATTAATAGGAGTTAAGTATAAAAGGAGGTTACTATGTTAGTAGAAGTTATGTGAAAGAAGGATATTAAGTTTTAATGGAAAAGCTATTAGTTGGTAAAAAAAAAAATTTCCGACCATTTGCATAATTCGATAAGACCATTACAGTAAGAGTGTTACATTTTGTGGTATTAGAGCATTGGTTTAGCCGGTCTTAAGATCGGAGTGGGAATAAGTATGATTGATTTGCCTATATATATACATGCCAATTGTAAGTAATAAAGTGTGATGGAAATCTAATGTGTACTTGCTCCTTTCTATTTTATAGTGTAAAGATGTCTTCTGATCGAGATAGGCAAGTGGGGGATGGTGAAAGTGAAGCCTCTATAGGTACTGGACAACAGCAGGCTTTCTCACCAGCAGTGCCACCTCTACCTCCACAACCAGACTTCCTTAACCTTATGGCCGACTATATTCAGCAACGACTACAAGCAGGCCAGGCTCAGTCCTCCCATACAGTTGTTCAGTTTCAGCCAGCTCCACCTAGAAAGAGACCTATTTTGAAACAGTTAAAAAGGCTAGGAGCTGAAGACTTTTCTGGAAAGGATCCTTTGACACCATCACAGGCTGAAGATTGGTTATTCAAAATAAAGGGGCTTTTTGAAATCACAAATAGTTCAGCAGAAGAAAAGCTGGAAGGTATAGTTGCTTTGCTGCAAGGACTAGCTTTTATTTGGTGGGACTCAATTAGGAGGCACACCCTAGTGGATTAGGTGACTTGGAATTTCTTTGTATCTCAGTATGAGCTAAAATATGTTAGGTCAGAGTATAAATTAGCCATGCAGGATGCCTTTTGGAGGCTTAGGCAAGGTAATAAATATGTGGCAGATTATGAGCGCGACTTTGAGTGCCTCAGTGTATACCTTGATGAGAGTTAGTCTACAGATGCAAAGCTGTGATAGAGGTTTGAGAGAGGACTGCATACTGAGCTTAGACAGATTATAGGGACCCAGCAATATCCTACTTTAAGAACTATGGTGGAGGCATCCATTAAATTGGAGACTATCCAGATTGAGCAGGCTAAGAGATAGTCTAGATTCCAGCAAAAGAGGAAGCAAGGACAGTCCAGTGGAATGAGAGATCAGAGTAAGAAGTCAAAGGGATCTTTTCCACCTCAGAGCCGTCCTCCAGTTCCAACAGGACGAGGTTGGGGTAGTGTTACATGTGGCAGAGCTCCAGCTACTCCAGCAGCCAGTACCCATCGGGATAGAGACAGTGGGATAGCTACAGCTTGTGATTATTGTGGTAAATTTCATTATGGGGAGTTTAGATTCTAGACTGGAGTATGTTTTAGATGTGGGTCCAAGGAGCATCAAATTAAAGATTGTCCGGCATTACCGACTACTTCAGTTGCATCTCCAGCATCAGGCACTGGGTCTTATACACCGAGAGGTCGTGGTAGTGGAGCTGCCCCTATCACATCAGTTTCTAGACCAGTTGGGCAGTCATCTCAGAGTCAGAGGTGATATGTAGGCCAAACATATGCTATTAGAGCCAGAGAGGAGTAGAATGCTCCAAATGTGATAGTAGGTACATTTCTCCTATTATCTGATTTAGTTCCTGCTTTGATTGATCTTGGTTCGACTAATTTCTATATTAATACTACATTAGCTTGGGATAAAGGGATGAAAGAGGCATGCTTGGACTAGGATATCTTGGTGAGTAATCCTCTAGGGCATAGTGTAGTGGTAAATAAGGTATACAGACATTGTCCTATTAGTGCTCAGTGACATGTATTCCTGGAAATTTTGATTGAGTTACCCTTCCACTAGTTCGATGTGATTCTGGGGATGGATTGGCTATCCGCCCACCAAGCGACGGTTGATTGTAAAATAAAAAGAGTTACTTTAAAGCTTGAAGATGATCGAGAAATTATAGTGGTTGGTGTGCGACATGATTTTCTGTCTGATATGATATCTATTACTGCAGCTAAGAGTTTGATCAGGAAGGGGTGTGTAGCTTACATGTGTTATGCAGTGGAGGCAAAGAAAGATAGCCCAAAGGTCTCAGAAGTGCCCACTGTCAGAGAATTTCCAGATGTGTTCCCTGATGACTTACCAGGTTTACCACTTGATAGGGAAGTATAATTTTCTATTGATGTTGCTCTAGGCACTACACCCATATCCATTGCTCCTTACAGAATGGCACCTGAAGAGTTAAAAGAATTGAAGATTTAGCTATAGGAACTACTTGATAAGGGATTTATCAGACCCAGTGCTTCTCCCTGGGGAGCACCAGTCCTGTTTGTTAAAAAGAAGGATGGGACTCTCAGGCCATGCATTGATTATAGGCAGCTGAATAAAGTGACCATAAAGAACAAATACCCCCTTTCTCGCATTGAAGATTTGTTCGATCAGTTGAAAGGAGCAGGTGTATTTTCAAAGATTGACTTGAGATCAGGCTATTATCAGATGGGAGTAAAAGATATAGATGTGCCTAAAACTGCTTTTCGTACTCGGTATGGCCATTATAAGTTTTTGGTCATGCCGTTTAGGCTTACAAATGCTCCAGCCGACTTCATGGATATGATGAACAGAGTTTTTCATCCTTATCTGGATCAGTTTGTGGTGGTTTTCATTGATGACATTTTGATATATTCTAAGACACCAGAGGAATATGATAAGCATCTGCGAATCATTTTGCAGACTCTAAAAGAGAAGCAGTTGTATGCCAAATTCAGTAAATGTGACTTCTAGTTGAATGAAGTATCTTTCTTGGGTTATGTGATTTCTGCAAAAGGTATTAAAATGGATCCATCAAAGATTGAAGCAATTCTTCAGTGGAAGCCACCTAAGAATGTGACTGAAGTGAGAATTTTTTTGGGGTTAGCCGGATATTACAGGAGGTTCATAAAAGGTTTCTCCATTATTGCAGTTCCTCTGACTCAACTATTACAGAAGAACACCAAGTTTGTGTAGACTGACAGATGTCAAGAATGCTTTGAGAAACTTAAAAGTATGTTGACAGAAGCTCTTATCCTCACTCAACCCGAGTCGAGTAAGGATTTTGTGATCTACAGTGATGCCTCTAGAAATGGGCTAGGCTGCGTGTTGATGCAGGAAGGCAAGGTGGTTGCCTATGCCTCCCGATAGCTTAAGACTCATGAGAAGAATTATCCTACTCATGATTTGGAACTAGCAGCTATTGTTTTCCCACTAAAAATTTAGAGGTACTATCTGTATGGAGAGAAATGTTATATTTATACTGATCACAAAAGTCTGAAGTATTTGCTTACTCAAAGAGAGCTTAACCTCAGATAGAGATGCTGGTTGGAGTTGATTAAAGACTATGATTATTTTATCGACTACCATCCAGGAAAGGCTAACGTGGTGGCTAATGCACTTAGCAGAAAATTCATGACAGATAAGGTAAATGTTTTCAAATGAATTGATATAAGTGATTGATACGTGTAATTGATTAACAGTATTGTTTGCAGCCCTTCGAGCTTTGAATATTAGTTTGAGTCTGGCATCAGATGGAGCTTTACTGGCTAAATTGCAGTTGAAACTAGACTTTATGTATCAAGTGAAAATGCCTCAGAAAGAGGATGATCGACTGAAAACTATTATGAATAGGTTAAAGGATGGCAAGGAAAGAGACTATTCTTTGAATGTAGATGGAAGCCTTTGCTACAAGAAAAGACTCTGTGTTCCAGATCAGGAAGAACTGAAAAATAACATCCTTACAGAGGCATACCATAATAGTTATGCTATGCATCCTAGAGGTAACAAGATGTACCAGGATTTGAAATCTTATTACTGGTGGCCAGGAATTAAGCAAAATGTGACAAAGTTCGTGAGTAAATATTTGATATGTCAGTAAGTAAAGGCTGAGCACCGGGTTCCTTCTAGATTACTTCATCCTATTTTGATACCAGAGTGGAAATGGGACAGAGTCACTATGGATTTTGTCACAGGATTGCCTGTCACTCAGAAGAAACATAATGCTATATGGGTGATTATTGATGGACTCACCAAATCTGCTCATTTCTTGCCAGTTCAAATGGATTATCCTTTGACCAGATTGGCAGAAATTTATATTAATGAGATAGTAAGGCTTCATGGAGTACCATCATCCATCATTTCAGACAGGGATCCCAGGTTTACTTCCCATTTCTGGAAAAGTTTACAAGAAGCTCTGGGTACGAGGCTCCATTTCAGTATAACATTTCACCCCCAAATAGATGGTCAGTCAAAGCGGGTGATCCAGATTCTGGAAGACATGTTACAATGCTGTGTACTAGAGTTTGGTAACTGTTGGAAAAAATATTTATCTCTTACAGAATTTGCCTATAACAACAACTATCAATCCAGTATAAAGATGGCTCATTTTGAGGCTTTATATGGGAGAAAATGCAGGACTCCTTTATGTTGCACTGAGCTAAATAAAAAGAAATTGATAGGAGCTGATTTAATTCACGATTTAGAAGAAAAAGTGTGAATTATCAAAGGTAGATTGAAAGAAGCCATGGATAGACAGAAGTCATATGCAGATTTGAAGAGAAAGGATATAGAGTTTTAAGTTGGAGACAGAGTTTTCCTGAAAGTATCTCCGTGGAAGAAAATTTTGAGATTTGGCAAGAAAGAAAAGTTAAGTTCGAGGTTTATTGGCCCCTATGAGATACTTCAATGAGTAGGTCTAGTAGCTTATCGATTGAAGCTACCTTCAGAATTAGAAAATATCCACGATGTGTTTCATGTGTCAATGCTCAGAAGGTACAGATCTGACCCTAGCCATGTTATTACACCAGCAAATATTCAGGTGCAGCCCGATATGACTTATGAAGAAAGACCGATAAGAATCCTAGCTAAGGAGATTAAATAGTTAAGAAATAAACAGGTTCAACTAGTGAAGGTCTTATGGCACTATCACAATATGGATGAAGCTACTTAGAAACTAGAAGCGACCATGAGACAACAATATCTATACTTTTCGAATCAGGTAAATTTTGAGGATGATATTTTATTTTTAGTAGGGGAGAATTGTAATGGCCTCAACTTCGGTCTAATCATGAATAGTACTTTTCGATAGTGAATAGTATTTTCAGGCTAAAAATTACACTCGGAAGTGAAAAAATATTTTATTGGACTATTAGAAAGTATTAGTTATGGGTAGTCCGGAGTTAAAATTTGAAATGAATTTGACGTCAAATAGGCCTTCAAAAGCCAAAAGAATGAAAACCGAGATAATTAGGGTTTAGGATTTTTAATTAATTTTTTATTGTTCTTGCTATTAAAAAAATAAAAAATAAAGCTAAAAATTATCAAAAATTATATAAGTATGTAAATTATTTTGGTAACAAAAAGTAACTTTTTCGATAACACCGGTATTTTTGAATCGGACCTAAAACAAACTCTGATTGGGCTGAAATTTTAAGTATAGCCTATTTTTAATATGATATGAATAATGGAATTAAATTTGAAGTGATTTTAAGTTGGAAAGTGAGATAAGTTAATTAGGACGATTTATCGGGTTATTATCGGGCTTAGACAAATTAATTGTCCAAGCCCAATTAAACCCAACCCATGGCCCATTAGAAGGCCACATATAAGAGCTGCATCTCCAGAATTCTCCAGCAGTAGCTTTTGTTTTCTTCAGCTTCCTTGGTGGCCGAAATACACCATCTCCATTTTCTTATCTTTTTCTTTCAATCCTTCACCAAATCTCACCAAATCAAAACTTAAGAAAGTAATTTTAGCCTCTATAGAGTACCCTAGCCACCTCTAATCTTTGATTAAAGGAAGGGAATCAATGGAAATCAAGGGTTAAAGTTTAGGTGTCAAAGTTAGGTAAGTGAAATACTTGATTTTAATTTGGTTTTTAGGTGCCTACTATTAGTTTTGGGTGCCTAAAGTGTATTTTTGCTGTTAATTTTAGCATTTGAGGACAAAATATTTGAGTTTATCTTGATGAGAAATTTGGCCTTTGAAGGAATTCAAGAGGAGGAGTTTATCTCTAAGGCCAAAGGCAAAGAAAAGGAAGCCTAGGCAAGGAATAACATAAGAAAAAGGTTTGTGACTAAATAATCCTTTTATTTTCCTATTATTTAAGTGAATTTCCTTTAGGTTTATTAAGGAAAATTTAATATATTGATGTATAATTGAAAGTAATGTTATATTGATGTATTTGGAACTTATTTATGCTTATTAGAAACCTTAAATGAATTTAAGGTAATTTGTATGGTGTAGTTATAGTGGAGGCTGAATGGTAATTATGGAGAAAACTAAGTGATTTTGAGTTATTTTAGTGACTTTAAGCTTTTTAATGATAATATAAATGAAAATTAATATTCATGTATTTTTATAGAATTTATTGGAATTAAATGAATATTTTGGAATAAATTTTAGTTAGGTATTAAAGGAAAAATGTGAAATTATGAGGAATTATTGCATAATTTATAGATCAATGATGAATTATTGCGAAATAATTCATAGACTATGTAAGGAAGACTGACTATAAGTGTACTGCACTGATACAGTATTGACAAGTAATGAAAAGTAATGAAAAAATGGAAAATTGAATAATAAAATAAAAAAATTAAGGAAATATATGCCCTTAGAAAGAGTCAGGCAGTAAAACCTAATTTAGGATATAATTGGCTGGCCATAGGGATACCTGTACCGCGGTGCAAGTCATGACGACTTGCTTTACTATGGTTGGATCGTTGATCTCCATAGTACCTATCATACGTACTGTCATATGTTTATATGTTGTATGAGGGATGATTCTTGGAGGTCATTTCTCATTCTGTTGTGGCCTTATGGGATCCACGTCCCACATATCCGATCTGAGAGTTTTTTGCCGGGTCTGTACTAGGGGCATAATGATAAGAAAATGTTAAAAGTGTGAAAAGAAAGTTAAAATTGAAGTTTAAGATGAAAAAGACTTAAGTGAAAAGAGTTAAAAAGTATAGGGGTAAAACGATAATTTTCTTAAAAGATGAATTTAATAAGTAAAAGTGAGAAGGAAAGAATTAATAAGGGTAAAATGATAAATTGGTCAACTAACAGTGTAAAAAGTCAACCTTGTAAAGTTAAAGGACTAAAATGTAATTTTACATGAAAAAGTCAAAATAAGGATTAATCGGTAATTTATAAGCCAATAAATAGACTAAAACGAGAATATAAGCTATTAAAAGGCAATTTGGTAATTAAAGGCATAAAAGGGCGTTTTTGAAATAAATAAAATATTTAAGGACTAAAATGAAAATTTAGTAAAGATTTAAGTTAAATAAAAAAAATTACTGTTAATAGTATATTATGCTTTTAAATGAGAAAAATTAATAACAATTAACATAATTGAACAAAATCAGGAAAAATATGCTTATAGGGAAATGTTATGATTTTTAGTCATCACTGGGCATATTTAATGCTCAGCACATAGGATTGACTACGTGCAGGTACTGACACTCTGAAGCATAAGTACACAGGGGACAAAGGATATTGAAGAAATGGCATGTATATATCTATTTATTTTGTAATATGAGATCAAAGTTGTAATGATAATAGTATGGTATTGTATATAAAAGTAGATGGATGAGAATTGCAGGAAGTGGATTGTATGTATGTGTATGATAAAGTATATGAATGTGTTATATGATGGAGCATGTGGATATGTCATGTGATTGGATAAACTGTTGTGCCTCAGAGAGGCTGTGTTATTGTCTGCTTTTCAAGGGGTTAGTTAAGAATACAACCGTTATATTGCCAAATTTTTGTAAAATGCATAGTATAAATTGGACAGTTATAGGTCAGTGATTAATAGGAGTTAAGTATAAAAGGAGGTTACCATGTTAGTAGAAGTTAGGTGAAAGAAGGATATTAAGTATTAATGAAAAAGCTATTAGTTGGTAAAAAAAAAACTTTCAACCATTTGCATAATTCGATAAGACTGTTACAGTAAGGGTGTTTCAAATAGCCTGTTGCAATCGAGATATCTCCAAATCGTTTAAATAGAAAGAACAAAATCAATTAAATCATTTAAAAATATATTTTCGGTTGCAGTAATCTGATTTAGTTGAGTTAAATCAGAAAAAAATCTTGAGTAGAGTATGTGAGTAAATATGCAAAAGGCTAGAAAGAATAAAAAAAATAACAGAATCGAAGAGGACGCCATTCCCGCAAAATGAGGCATGGAGAATATATAAAAATAGTTCTCCAGATCCTTTTATATTTTAGAAAATTGGAAAAGTTGTTTTCTATTTTCAGTTTAGTAAAGTTACATTAGGTGAACATGCTTTTCTTTTTTTAATTTTCTACGAAAAAATTTTCTAGAAAACAGACCCTATTTTCTACAAGTAAACAGGGCTTTGGTTTCCATCAATCTCTCAATCCCTTACCGTACTCTCTTTTTTCTCACTACAGTTCTATAAGCGTAAAGAATTTGAGGAAATTTAGGTTTTTGATAAAACAATTTCAAGTTCTCATTAAAGAACAAGTTTTCTTCTTCTTCTTCTTCTTCTTCTTCTTCTTCTTCTTCTTCTTCTTCTTCTTCTTCTTCTTCTTCTTCTTCTTCTTCTTCTTCTACTCTGTTTTCAATTTCAAGTTTTTATTTACATCTTTTAAATCTCAGGATTTTTTTTTCAATTTTTTTTAAATTGTGTTTCGATTCTTGTGTTTTTGTAAGATTAATTTACTTTCTAAAGAGACCATATAGATAGAGGTGTGTGACTGTGTTCTTTGAGAAAAGGTACATTATGATTTCTTTTTTGATTTTTTTTGTTAATTCTTATAATTGTGAATGAAATATGATCTTAATTTTCTTCTTTCATTTTTTGTTTAATTTCTTCTTTGATTCTGTTTATTGTTCTTGTGGCTGAAATCTTAACTTAATTTCTTGTTCGATTCTGTTTATTGATCTTGTGGTTGAAATCTAGAAATTTGATATTGTGTTAAATTATGGTTCACCCACTTCTATTATCGTGATTTTTCTATTATCTGACTGAATTTGCTAGAGATGATATGAAGGTGATAATGCTGATATTGTTTGCTAAAATGTATATAATTTGTTTGATAAAATGTTTAAAAGTTTGTGTTTGTGCTTTGTGTTCTTTACCATGAGTTTTTCTTACTTTATCAAATGGCCCATCTATCGTTCTGCTCTAGCTATAAATTATTTTTCCCCTTTTGTTTTATAGTCTTTTGTGTAGTTTATTGTCTACTTGCATTTGGATTTTGCAGCTTTTGTTTGCTTTTCATGCTCATTGTCTTTATGACTCTGATTTGGCATCGATTATTAGGTTTTAGAAGAAAACAAGCTACAATTGTACATATTGTAGCTCTTTAGCAATTATATCATTTCTGCATCGGTTTTCATTTTCTTATTTTAAACTTCTGTATTAAGATGAATAGTGAGAGTCTTTTTGATTCATTCATCTGTTACTTGCCTCAGTTGTAGAATTGATGTGCATAGATTCTTATGATTTCATGTCAAGTTTTTGATATTTTTTTCAAAGGTTGTTGTATCTCCCCTACTTGTATTTCTTCCTACTGTAAAAAGTCTATTGAGGCCAGAATTTAAGGTGGTAGCACAAAACTGCTAGGTTTGTAAAGGTGGTGCCTTTACTGGAGAGGTTAGACACCGTTGTCTTTATCTTCTTTTGAGAATGTTGAGTAAATGCGAGTTTCTAATATTTCCTACTTATGGTGGGATCTAAAAGTGCTACTTCTTTTAAAACATTTCTATAATCATTTACGTTGTTTATGATGAGAAGTTACCCTTCTTTTATTAGTTACAAATAAGCATAGTTGTTTTTTACCATTCTTGTGTACACATCTTATAAGGTACGGTGTAAGATCATATAGTGATAGAATTGTAAGATTCCTGTCATAAACACAAATGTCAGGCCATCTAATTATTTGAGGCAATATCCAATCTAATATCAAAACAATGATGAGAGCAACTAAGCAGCTTTTAAACTACAATTTAAAGGTCTAAAACTTGCCATATGATTTAGGAGTTTGTTTCACCCCATGATCACTGAACTTATAATCAAATTACGTAAAAGTAATGAATTTTTTTTTCATAAAAATCACTAAATTTTACAAATTTATACAATAAAATCACTTTGATCAATTTTCGATGAGTGATAGCCCAGAAAGTCCAACTGGCATGGCCAGTTAGCATATGATGCACATGTGGTATATGTTAATTTTACTCATGGTCACTCAACTTATGCTAAATTATGTAAAATATCAAAATAATTTTTCTTTCAAAAAAGTCACTAAACTTAAAATATTTATACATAAAAATAACTATGATTGATTTTCAGTGGTGACACTTGATGAAATATTCAGCCGGTATGCAATGTCAGCAATATGTGCACACGTGGACACACTGTCAGATCTACATCTTCGCTGATATATTAATTTTGACACTTGTCAAAATATTATTGGATACTAACGTGTACGAGTGTCAAAAAGCGACATGTCGCAGATGATATGGATCTGACAATGTGTCCACATGTACATAGATTTTTGATATGGCATGCCATTTGAATTTTTTGTTAAGTGTCATTGTTGGAAATCGGTCATAGTTATTTTTGTGTATAAAAGTTTTAAGTTCAGTGATTTTTTTGAAAGAAAAAATTATTTTATTGTTTTTTGCTCAATTTTAGCATAAATTGAGTGACCATAAGTGAAATCAATATCTGTCTATATGTCATACCCACATATATATGATATACCGACTAGACATACCAGCTGGATTTTTTGACCTGTCCCTTGCCAGAAATCGATCAAAGTGATTTTATTGTGTAAATTTGCAAAGTTTAGTGATTTTTATGGAAAAAAATTTTTTCATTACTTTTGCGTAAATTGGTTACAAGTTCAGTGACCATAGGTGAAACTAACCCTATGATTTAGTTGTATTTATAGGGTCAAATCACATACTTGTTCAATTTCCAACATTTTTTTCCATTAAATTTTTCATTCAATTAATTTCAAATAAATAATATCCTCTTTATCTTAATGCATATAAAAAAGAATATTTGTGAGAGTATTTTAGGAACTATGATGAATATTAAATAAAAAACAACAGATACTGTGAAGGCAAGACAAGATTTAAAAGATATGGGAATTCGTAAGGAGTTACACTTGTTGAGAAGGAATGATGGAAAATATGAAATGCCTATTGCATGCTTTGTCATGAAAAAGAAAAAGAGGCTAATTTTTTTATGGGTTTTTGAAATCTATGAAATTTCCCAATGGGCATGCCTCTAATATCTCTCGATGCGTTAATTGAAGTGATCATAAGATACCAGGATTGAAAAGTCATGGTTTTCATGTACTTTTAAAATGCATACTTCCTACTGGCATTCGTGAAAGTTTAAGCAAGGAAGTTTGTAGTGTATTGGTTGAGTTGGGAGATTTTTTCCAACATTTGTGTTGGAAGAAGTTGAAAAGAAATGAGTTGGAAAAAATGAAAGATGACATTTGCTTGATTTTATGCAAGTTAGAAATAATATACCCACCTATCTTTTTTAATATCATAGTTCATTTACCAATTCATTTGCCATGTGAGGCATTACTCGGTAGACAAGTTCAATTCTGTTCGATGTACCCTACTGAAAGGTAATATGAAAAATCCAACTTTGCATGATAATTATTACTTTCCTAATCATCACGGATAATGAGAGTTCCTGTTTTCTTTTTTTCCCTTGTTAGATTATTATGTAAATTAAATCAAAGTGTGTGTAACAAAGCTCATCCAGAAGGTTCAATTGCAGAAGCATATATTGCCAAAGAGTGTATAAGCTTTTGTTCAATATATTTAAAGGGTATTGAAACTCATTTTAATCGTGATGTGTGAAATTATGACATTCGTAATGATGGCGGTCAATTAATTTCCTCACAAAAGTGTCGACCTTATGGTGCAACAAAATATGTTGAGTTATCAAGTGAAACATTCAATATGGCACATTGATTTGTCTTACAAAACTGTGATGAAGTTGCCATATTTTGAGTAAGTACATAAACGAACTTGTTTTTATGATATTAAGGTTAATGCAAAACTTACAATTTCTTTTTCTTTATTAGAGCGTACAAAAAGGAGCTATGTTTAAAAGGCTGTAAAAAACATTGAAAAAAACCCATAAAGTGCAATTTTTAATACGATTTCGTCAACATGTAAGATTTTTATTAGCACAATATATGTTTATAATTTATTAATAATGAAACAAACTCTTTAAATTATTTTGTTTGCTTTGTTTAGATTTTCACAATTGTATAGTGAGGAAAAATAAAAAAAAAAATTTGAAGCTTTGTACGCACTTGCATATACATCTCATAGGTGTGTTAAGAAGTACGGTGGATGCATAATAAATGGAGTGAGGTTTCTTACTAGTGTAAAAGTCAACATAGTGGCATTTTTGTTAGGGGAATCATGGTGGTGAAATTATAGATTTTTATGGGGTATATATTAGATGAGATTATTTAACTAGATTATGTGAATGGTAAACATTTTATACTTTTCAAGTGTGAATGGTTCGACCTTGGTAGAAAAAAATAAGGATTCAAAAGGAAGTATAACAAATGTCAGTAATTGGAAGGTGGTACAAAAATGATTGCTATATTTTAGTAGACCAAGCAAAACAAGTTTTATATATTATCCCAAGTTGGGGAGTGAAAGACAAGTAGTACAACCATTTCAACATAGACATATATATGATGTCGATGAGATCCAAGATAAAGCTTTAGAAGTAGATGAAATTAAAATTATTGAAGATGAAGTGTACGAGGAGAATAGGATTATGACATCCTATTTTCACTCAATTTTTTAATATTTTATTTCTATTAATTTCTTATTATTACTTTACTATAATTTTTTACTCTTTAAGTCAGTTGTATACTTATTTAGTATTATTAATTTTTTATTCTTTTTAAATAAATTTTTGGCAGCATGATAACTTAAAATCATGCCATTCAAACTTATAAAATTCAAATTATACTCCCAATATATTCATTCTCCAACTTCAATACTCCAATTAACAATCACAACACTTCTAAATCTTAATTCTACACAAACCATCTCAAGCATACATTCATATATATTAATTTTACTAAGTATATAAGACTATTTAATTTGCATGCCATAATGGGATACACATATTAATACTATTACATTTAATACAAAATATTTCTAAATGCATCTTCATATTAGCTTCCAAAATTTATATGTCATACCACATCTTCAAATTCTGATTTTTTTCCAAATATTGTACCTGTCCCTGCACACAGTTAAAACAAAATCACGCGCTAAGCAATCTCATTACTTAATGGTGGATGCATTTACATAAAATTTCACCTAATTATTTTGTTTCCTAAATTAAGCATAATTTACCAAATTGCCATTCAAAATTTTATTTAGCAATTAATTTCAAAATCTGTTCTTTTTATACCAAAGTTTACTCTTAATTATTAAAATAATTATTTTTCTCATTTAATTTTATTTATTTATTCAATTATGTATAAAATTTCAATCTAAGTCGCTAAAGTTGATTTTTTCTTAATTTCGATTAATTTGACCTCAATTTTTTTTGATCCGGTTAACTTTCTTTAACTTCTAATTAAATTTAAATGTATAAATTATATTTTAGTCCCTTAAAATTTTTCTAAGGGCGGCAAATTTATGGTTTAATCCTTGAATTTTACTTTATTTACTATTTTGCCCTTTTTGGTCCAATTAACTATTTTAACCTCATTTTTTAGCTCTTTGACTTTAATTTACCATTTAATCCTTAATTTATCACGTAATTATCATTTTACCCTTACTTGACTTATTAATCTCATTTTTCACTATATCTATTATTTATTCATATTTATAATATCTAAATATTTGTAATTACTCTTTTGCTACAGTTTACATGCACTATAAAAAAAACTGCCAATTAGCGACTAAATTTAGCAATGGCATTATTTTCGTCGTAAATTTAGCGACGGATTCGCGACTGTTTTACAATTTCGTCGTGGGGAGGATATTTTTTAATTTTTTACGACGAAATAGCGACGGAATGGATAAACAGTCGCTAATTATTGGCAGGAAGTATACGCACCATGTTTTGCGATGAAATTAGCGACGAAAATAGTTTATAATTTTTTATTCATGAAATTAGTTCCAGAAAATTTAGCGACGAGCATTTTAGTCGCTAATTTTGGAGGGAAAATATAAAGCCTTTTTTGTAACGGCTTAGCGACAGGAAATTTTCTGTCGCTAATAGTAATTTGTTACTGTAATACAATTAGCGAAGGAAGTATTTAGTCGCTAATCCATCGCAAAGAAATTAAGAAATAATTTTTTTTAATTTCACTCACATGATTTATGTATAGTTTTAAGTAATTTTAATATAGACCATATGAAATGAATATTTTATTTTGTAAAAGAAAATTAGAAATTATTTTATAAGTTGATAATATTTTTTTTATCAATTATACCAAAATCTAAAGTTATTTATTTAGAAAATTTATATTTTTAATAATAATAATAAACTAATTGTTACGATTATTATATATTTACGTGTTCAAAATTAAAAAAATAAATATTTATAAAATAGTAATATAAAATTTATTATTTTATTCAAAATAATAATAAAAAATTTGTAATTAATTTTTATTTTATAAAATTTAAATCAAATATTAAATTATTAGAAATTTTATTGATTTCTTTATCAATTATCCCCAAATATAAACTTATTTATTTAAAAAAATTATATTTTAATAATAATAATAAAGTAATTGTTATAAGTATTATATAGTCATATTATGAAAAATAATAAATATAAATATTTATATAATAATAATATAAAGTTTATTATTTCATTTAAAATGATTATGAAAAATTTATAATTTATTTTTATTTTGTTCAAAATTTGAGCAAATTTTAAATTATTAAAAATTTTAGTTATATATATTTACAAAATTATCGTTGAATACAAGGATAAAATGATGAAATTTGGTAGGGGTATTTTAGTAATTTTAGAAATTAACCCTACATATAAAAATAACATTTTCTCTTTCCTCACATCTCTCCACCGTTTCATACAAATTGAACAGCTTTTATACAGAATAGTGTAAGTAAAGATTCAATGGTTAAGTATTTCATTTAATTAGAGATTTAAGATCCCAATTGAATATAAATTCAATTAAGTGATTGAATTGAAAAGTTTTGATAAGTTAAGAGGATTAAAATATTTTGTTTGTAGAAGAAAAATATAAATAGAAAAGGTGATGATAAAAAGATAAATGTATAGGCTATTTTGGACGGTGAAGATTAGTTTTTAAGATCTGTAAGTTCAGTTTTTGCGGCAAAAAAGAGGCTGTTTTCTGGATTTTTTACATAATGATCAATTTTGTATGTAAAGACGATCAAAAAATCATTTGCCGTTAGATCGGCCTGATTTTTCGTGAGTACGTTCAAAACTCCTTGTTGTTAATTTTGAATTGTAAAGATTAGTTTTTAAGTTCTATAAGTTCAATTTTTATTGCAAAAAAGAGGGTGTTTTCTGGATTTTTTACGTAATGACCAGTTTTGTATACGAAAACGATCGAAAAATCATTTACCGTTATATTGGCCTGATTTTTGGTGAGTACGTTCGAAACTCCTTGTTGTTAATTTTGGACGGTGAAGATTAGTTTTTAAGATCTGTAAGTTCAGTTTTTGTTGTAAAAAAGATGCTATTTTTTGGATTTTTTACATAATGATCAATTTTGTATGTGAAGACGATCGAAAAATCATTTGCCGTTAGATCGGCCTAATTTTTGGTGAGTACGTTCAAAACTCCTTGTTGTTGATTTTGAACGGTAAATATTAGTTTTTAAGGCCTGTAACTTCAATTTTTATTGCAAAAAAGAGGCTATTTTCTGGATTTTTTACGTAATGACCAGTTTTGTACACGAAAACGATTGGAAATCATTTACCGTTAGATTGGCCTGATTTTTGGTGAGTACATTTGAAACTTATTGTTGTTAATTTTGGACGGTGAAGATTAGTTTTTAAGATCTGCAAGTTTAGTTTTTGTTGTAAAAAAGAGACTATTTTTTGGATTTTTTACATAATGACCAATTTTGTATGTGAAGACGATCAAAAAGTCATTGCCGTTAGATCGGCCTGATTTTTGGTGAGTACGTTAAAAACTCCTTGTTATTAATTTTGAACGGTAAAGATTAGTTTTTAAGGTCTGTAAGTATAATTTTTGTTGCAAAAAAGAGGCTATTTTTTAGATTTTTTACTTAATGACCAGTTTTGTATACGAAAATGATTGAAAAATCATTTGTCGTTAGATTGGCCTGATTTTTGGTGAGTACGTTCTAAACTCCTTGTTGTTAATTTTAGACGGTAAAGATTAGTTTTTAAGGTCTGTAAGTTCAATGTTTGTTGCAAAAAAGAGGCTGTTTTCTGGATTTTTTATGTAATGACCAGTTTTGTATACGAAAAAGATCGGAAAATCATTTGCCGTTAGATTGGCCTTGTTTTTTGTGAGTACGTTCAAAACTCCTTGTTATTTTGGATGGTGAAGATTAGTTTTTAAGATCTGTAAGTTTAGTTTTTGTTGTAAAAAAGAGGCTGTTTTCTGGATTTTTTACGTAATAACAAGTTTTGTATACGAAAATGATCGGAAAATCATTTACCGTTAGATTGTCCTTATTTTTGGTGAGTATATTCGAAACTCCTTGTTGTTAATTTTGAACGGTAAAGATTAGTTTTTAAGGTCTGTAAGTTTAGTTTTTGTTGCAAAAAAGAGGTTATTTTTTGGATTTTTTACGTAATGACCAGTTTTGTATACGAAAACGATCGAAAAATTATTTGCCGTTAGATTGGCCTTATTTTTGATGAGTACGTTTGAAACTCCTTGTTGTTAATTTTGAATGGTAAAGATTAGTTTTTAAGGTCTGTAAGTTAAATTTTTATTGCAAAAAAGAGGCTATTTTCTGGATTTTTAACGTAATGACCAGTTTTGTATATGAAAATGATCGGAAAATCATTTGCCGTTAGATTGACCTTATTTTTGGTGAGTACATTCGAAACTCCTTGTTAATTTTGAACGGTAAAGATTAGTTTTTAAAGTTTGTAAGTTTAGTTTTTGTTGCAAAAAAAAGGCTGTTTTCTAGATTTTTTACATAATGACCAGTTTTGTATACGAAAATGATCGAAAAATCATTTGTCGTTAGATTGGCCTGAGTTTTGGTGAGTACGTTCAAAACTCATTGTTGTTAATTTTGAATGGTGAAGATTAATTTTTAAGGTCTAAAGTTATTTAGAAAATTTACATTTTTAATAATAATAATAATAAACTAATTGTTACGATTATTATATATTTGCGTGTTCAAGATTAATAAAAATAAATATTTATAAAATAGTAATAATAACTCTATCTGAATATCTAATTTAGATCGAATTATTCGATTTATTTGGATAGAATCGGATTTTGCACATCCCTAAAGACTTATTAATTATTAAGAATTTGAATATAAATTGGATTAAATTTTGAATAATAATAATAAGTTTTACTTTCTGTACTTTAGCTACTATTATTGAATAATAATAATAATAATAATAATAATAATAATAATAATAATAATAATAATAATAATAATAATAATAATAATAATAATAATAATAATAATAATAATAATAATAATAATAATAGAGTAGACATCTTGTAGACCTTTATTAGTGAATATAAGGGATTTGTAAATAATTAGAGAATTGATATGGGAATTTTTCTTTAGAGTATTTATATTGGCAAAATAATTGAGGAAAAAGGGGGGATACAATATAAATAAAATGGAAAGGAGTTGAGAGAGGGAGACAGAGTGGATCGGCACCGTCAATGATCATCGCCGACCACCGTCAGGGGTGAGGACGCACACCACCGCCGGCCCCCTACGCCGTTTGTTCCACCAGCCCACTCTGTTTTCTACTTTTTATTTCGTTTTGGATTCTCTCTCTCTCCAATCGACAGCTCCTCCTTGAGATTCCGGCCACCTCCGGTGTCAAATGGTGGTACGGATACCAACGGAAGACTTCTGGTGGTCCAACGCTCCTTCCTACACTCATCGATCATCCTCAAGCGCCGACTATGAGCAGATAGGAGAGGAAGATGCCGATGGGTCTTGAGGTAGATTCCGACCAAATGGAAAGGTGTTGGGGCGCGTGAACACCACCAAGGGACTACTGGTGACTCCAGCTACAAGCGGATAGCACCGATGCTCCTCCGGCGGAGCTCCGGTGGGAAAAAAAATAGGTATGGGAATTATAACTTAATCTAGTTATGCATGTGTCGATTTTATGAATGATCAAGATGACATTTTAGAGATGAATACAATAGCAGAATATCAAACTCTACTTGTTAATATCATTAGGTGTATTTGTTTATAATGGACTAAATTCTCCAAAATTAGAGCTTTGAATTACTAGGATAGTTAGGTAAATTTGAAGGGGAACCGAAATTCATCTGTTAGGATGTTTGAGTTTGATGAAATCGGGAAAAGCATGTGAAAATTAGAGAATAGTTTCTCATTTTAATTCAAGAACGTGTTGCTCTGATTACTACAATTTGATTTAATTATAGTGTTAAAAAGAATTTGAGATTAAATGATGTTTGAAAGTAAAGAATTATATAAATCCTCTAAGATGATTTAACGGGGATGTTTTTTAATGCTTTAACATAATATATTTTAACCATATTATCAAGTGTCTAACGATGTATTAGTGGAAAGTGGAAACTAATATTTAATGATTTAAAATTGAAACATAAATAAAGTATGGTGAGTTAAGTTTTGAGTTGATTTAAAGAACCAAAGGTGTTTGGGGTTGTTACTAGAGTTTACTTCATGTATTAGAATAGTGGGAGCTGTAGAATTCAATCACTGCATATAAGTTCATGAAGTGAATTTTGTACAATTTGTTTAACATTTTCTTAAGACAATTGAAAGGAGATTTGCTAATGTTTTTAAGTAACATATAATAGGTGTTTAATGATTTATTAGTAGAAGCTAATAGTTGGGAAATTAAGATCAAAATTCAGTCATTTTGGTGTGAGATTAAGATGGCAAATGCAGGGACTGGTTCTTAGGACTGAAGAATAACACTCAGTTGAGTGGTATAAGCACTCAACCGAGTGGACTATCTCGATTTTGCCCTGTTCAATTTTCCTCTCTTGCACTTTAAATCCAATCTTAATTTAATAGCATCCTTTTGACTTTGAAATAGTTGCAGCATACCATAATGAACATTAATTGCTTAATTACTTAAGTTGAATGCATGATGATATAAAATTCTAAAGTTTTATAATGGGAAAGATAATAAAGATATAGTTTTGGATATCAAAGTAAGAAGTTTTTCTGTTTTGTATTTGGGAATTATTTTAAACAGCTATTATTTACCATTTTTGCTTAAATTCTTAACTAATGGGGGTGTGTGTGTGTGTATATATATAGTTTTCATGAAAGATTAGTTCCAAAATAAGTTAATTATAGTGGAACTTGTTTGTGGTCATGCTTAAATAAATCATTTTGCTAGACTACATTTTAGCACAGTATTTGAGTACGAGCGAGTGCCAGGATTTCTTATCCAAAGCTGTAACTGTTGCATTACTCATTGTCTTTCTTTCTTTCTTGAGAAAAGTGTGCAAGAAAGGGAAAGGTAATGCCCATTCCTCTTTTATTTTCTTTACGTTCTTTCTATGCTTGCCCTTTCTCTGTGTATGTTATTGTCCCATAACTTGCACAGATATAATTTTATTGTAATTCCTCAACTTTCTTTTTGGTTAACTTATGTTGCATTCACTAGCTAAAGATTCTTCCTTTTCTAACAGAGTGTAGGATTATTACTAGCCATTCTTGAGAGTCAGCAGGAAGTTTCATCTGTCATTCTTCCCTATCTGATGAATCTGGGTTTGTCAAATCTATTAGTCAGTCTGTTGATGTTTGAAATGAGCACATTATCAGGTGAAAGAATTCCTAAAATGTATGACTTGATCTGAATTTAGAGGTTCACAACAAACAACAACATCAAGTTTTTCATGTCTTTATTGCTATTTGTCCTTAGACTTACTGTTTGCTGGCAAGTTCCACCTTTTTTATCTCATGTTTTTCCTTATGATTATCTCATGTTTCCCCTTACATATGTGTTTTTGATTGCTTATTTGCTTTGTATTTGATTTTCAGTTCATGTAATCTTTCAGATATGCTGTTCTTGATGTAATTCTTCGTGCAATTGAAGCTCTTTCCACTATCGATGGCCATTCCCAAGAGATTTGTTCTAAAAGGGAACTTTTTCAATTAATGTGTGACCTAGTTAGACTCCCTGATAAGGCAGAGGTATTTACAGGCCACTATTACTTAATCATTGGTGGTTCTACTTTTCATTCTTTCCCTTTTAATATTGTGTAGCTGATAGCATGTTGAAGGTTGAAAGTTTGAAGAACTAAAGCAAAATATACATTGATGGTTTCTTCTGCTTGGATTGGTTCTTTGGCTAAAATGCTTATTGCTTGTATTGGGAAGTTTGATTACGATACATTTGTGAATTTCTCGTTGTTGATTGGCCCTTTGGTAATTTTCTTTTGGATGTGACAAGAGGCTACACTGTCTTTGGCTGGCTATAATGTTTCGTCCTAGCAAATTAGGTTTTTAATTATGTGGAAATTATGGTGCTTGTTGGATTTTACTTTATTACTGCTTCTGTAGAGTCCACCAGAAATTCTAAATTTTGACATGAAATTGGGTTGAATAGTATATTTCAAATTCATTTCTAGTTATCCTATGACTAGTATCAAATGTATAGCTTTTTGAGGTGCCTCCACTTAGTTGTTTAACAGCCATTGAGCTTGCTAGTAATTTACTATCTGTTTTTTCTGTTTAAACATTTGATGTGCATTGACTATCGCTTTGAGCATCAAATCAAGGAACTTGAAAATTTTTGACGATAGCTATAATAGGATAGGAAAGTTGCTATCTTTTAGGAGTAACCACTGAGATGGCTTGATGTGTACATGAAAGAATTTCTTGTGGATGACTTAATGCTGAACAGTGGTGAGGCATACCAATGAGATGTAGTGAATATTGTCACCAAGTAGGAGGGGTTAAGATGTTTTGCAGGATTTCTGATTTAAAATGAAGGATTTTATCCTTTTGTTGTTCATTTCTATGTTTTTGACATGTCTTGCCATGGAGTTAAGGTTGTTTCTTTTATTTTCACTTCATCATTTTCTTTGTGTGTGAGATAGAAGTGGAATGGTGCTTGACTTATTCTCAATGCTTGGTTGACTATGTCTCTTTGCAGGTCTCAAACTCTTGTGCTACCGCTGCTATTTTGCTTTGGAGATATCACATGGTAATTCATGTCTGTTTGTTATCAGCAATATTCATTATTATATCAAGTTCTCGAGTATACTTGAGGTAATGCTTTGAATGTGTCAGATATAATTATTAGAGTTTCGTTTAGTTTGCAAGTTGAAGAAACTTATTTTCATGGTTTTCTTTCTATAACATTCTCTTTTCTTCTAATAGATTCATTATGTATGAGATTAATGTTGAGGTTTCAATATTTGTGAAGCTTTAACAAAAGGCAGTTTGTTTCAATGATAGAATAAGCGCAACTTTTTCAGCATTTTTTGGTAGCTGTTTCTATATGATTGTTGTTTGCATCAGCTTTTCATTCTTTCCTCTGCTAGATACGGTTGCGTAGGGAGTGGATTGCTGAGAGAATGAGGGCTTTGCAGGAGTTAATGCCTACCGCCAATAAGGTTCACATATTTCTGGTCACAGACTATCGATAAAGAGGGACTGCATTTAGGCTTAGGGTACTACAGCAATATTAGCTAGGATCTAATTCTATATTTGATAGGAAATTGTAAAGATTTAATTTGCTATTAATTTTAAGGAAATGAATTGTATAAACAATACTTTGTTTTATATATTGTTTTTTATGTTAACTCTTTATTTGTAACGAATTCATTACAAATTATATATATATATGAAAATATAAAATTGTTATTTAAATTTGTATCTATTATATATGAATTTTATAATATAAGATTATTATTTATATTGTGTATAGGATGAAAATTTTAAAATACAGCAAAAGAAAAAATTCAATCATGCAATAATTTAGCGACGGATTTGCGATAACAACTGTTGCTAATGTGTAATAGATAGAATTTAAGAAATAATTAGCGACCAAATTAGGGACAACTATTTTGTCGCTAAATTTTACACTAAATCTTTAATTAGCGACGGAAAATGTAGTAGCTAAATATTATTATTATAATTCAACTAGGGATGCTCACGGGGTGGGGAATCCCCGACCCCAGCAGGGCGAGGATTCCCTGATTTTTCCCCCCACGGGGGCGGGGACGGGAATTAAAAAATCCCCGAGATGCATTTCAGGGCGGGGACAGGGAATAGGGTATCCGCCCCGCGGGGATCCCCGCCCCGATGTATATTATTACCCCTAATTTTTTAGTTATTTACATATATGCCATTCTATATAAATATCCCTAATTGAAACCCTAACTTACCCTAACTTCATTTTCTTTCTCTGCCGTTCTCTCTTCTCCCTCACATCTACACAGTAACACAGCCGGTCCTTGCTTCTTTCTCTTTGTATCTCTATCTACTCTTTCTTGCTTCTTTCTCTTTCTATATACTCATATATATATATATATATATATATATATATATATATATATATATATATATATATGAGGACAGGGCCAAGGGACAAAATCGAAAGAGAAAGAAGCAGCAGTTACAGAGGCGGCCAAGGGAAAGACCAATTCGGATGTGGAACTTACAAGTTTTGCAATCGGAGCAGCAGTCACAGAGGCCTGAAGACCACTCTCCTTCTGCTTCTTGCTGGTGATGATGGAGAGGATGTTGAGGATTCTCGTTTAAATTATTATGATAGTGGCTTACAGGGATTCTGGTGGTGATGGTTATGATCGAAAACTGTAATCTTGGTTTGGTGGGTGCATGGTGATGGTTATGATCGGAAACTGTACACCGACAAAGATATTAAAGCAAAACAGATAAATGCAGCCAAGAATATTTGTGATTATCGGGTTATGTTTATGTCTTTATATTTAATTTCTATGACTTAGTCTATATTATTAATTATTTTTTCTAGATGCGCAAATAGGACAAGTAAAATTAAAACAAAATTTCTCTATCCGTGAATTTGTCAACAATCCTATTCAAAAATAGTAGTAATTTGGTGTGCTGCACACATTTTTCACACATTAGATTAAAATTTAGATGAGATTATCAACAATCCTATTCAAAAATAGTGGTAATTTGGTGTGCTGCACACATTTTTCACATATTAGATTAAAATTTAGATGAGATTATATGCAGATCTGAGCCTGCTTTTTGTATCTTTTTTTTTCTTTCTCGTTTTAGGTTGATTTTCTTTTTGTTAAATGGCTTAGATGCCTTGTTTGGCTACTCAAAAAATGATTTCTGAGGTTTGATGAAAATTTTTATTAAATTTTTTTTATGGGGGATGGGGATCCTCGCGGGGGACGGGGATCCCCGTGGGGCGGGAATGGGGGAAATTCCCTCCCCGATATTGGGGGCGGGGATGGGGGTAGGGAATCCCCTCAACTGGCGGGGCAGTGAGTGGGGGAGCAATCCCCGGTCCCCCCCCGCCCCGTGATCATCCCTAAATTTGGTGACTAGTTAGGAATATAAATTAGCGACGAAAAAAATTTAGCGACGAAATTTTTTCGTCGCTAAATTAGCGACTGATTTTGAATTCCGTCGCTAATATATTCGCGACTGGTCTAGTAGCGACTGTTCGTCGCGACGTCTCTAATTTAAATTAGCGATAAAAAACAGGTAAAATTTCGTCGCTAATTAACAGTTTGTTTGTAGTGATGTAAAATTACAGTTTTGCCTTAGTTGATACCGGTGAAAATTCTCGAACCGGATAAGCAGGACGAGGAATCTAATAGACTGGAGTGACTGTATAGCCAGGGTACAATGCAGTTCTCCAGTCCAACACATTGCATAAATCTCCTAGAGTGACCGTACAGTCATGGTACGATGCGGTTCTCCGAGGCATTGAATAATAAGCTGGTTAAGCAATAATTCACATTTCATCATGCATTTCCAATCAATTCACACTAATAGCATAGTGTAAATGCTTCTATGACTAGCCATACTATCTTGGGGATCCTGGATTACCCACTGTTCACCAGGGACAATATTATTTATTATATGTCAATATATATATCCACTATTATTTATTTTTATCATACCAAATTAATCATTTTATACCTCATTTGCATTCATATAAATTTATTAATCATATACTCGTCTCTTATGTGTTTAATATCATATGAATTAATTAAATTAAGCCATATCACAATGTTCTTCATACGGTCACCATATCAAGTTACTTTTACAAAATTTTCATTCCTTCAAAATCATATTATAGGTAGTTTAATACTCATTTTAGGATATAATACATTAAAATACATCAATTTCACATAGAATTTATTAAGTTCCAATCACTTTTCACATTATGTAATTATCTCAAAAATTAGTACAATTATCATTTTTCATTCTAGTGAATATTATTACTCTTCTCATACCTTAAATTGATTAAATATCATCAAATATCCAATTAACTATCAATTTTCACTAAGGTACCTTAAGAAACCCTATTCAGCCATCATGACTTCATTCCTTTTTATTTCAATTCCTCTATTTATTTAAGCTTCTAATAAGTTATTTTGACATTACTAGATTAAATTATTTCATTATTCCATGCAACATAGCTTAGTTCCATAATGTAATATTTGATAAAAATTCCATAAAAATGGTGAAATTAAAGGTAAATTGCATCCACTAACCTCTATTTAGCTTGAAGAACTCCTATTTTTCCTTTTCCTTCCCCTTAGCTTTTTTGGCCTTCTTTTATTCGTGTTTTTCTTATTTTGGCTGAAATTAAGAGAGAAAAATTCATAAATTTAGATCATGATTTCAAGAAAATTAAAATTACCATGATGCTCTTCTAATCATCTCCTACATGCTTATAAAAATTCTTTCACTAATTCTATCTAAATCCCACAAAATCATAAAATTTCACTTAAATTTTCTTATCTTATTTCTCAAATTCTTGACTCCCTTTTGATGCAAACTCTTTTCTAGGCTAAAGATGACAAAATTATAAGTATAAGAATGAGATTTGACCTTGCAATTTAGAGAGAGGAAGCTTGGACTGGACAAAAATGGTAGAGAGGGAAAAAAAGAGGAGCTGGTTTGGGTTTGTCCAAAAAGAGAGAGGAGTTTCTATAATTTCTAGATCATTTATAGATTTTTCTACACCTTTATATTTTATCTTTTAGTGTGCAAAAGGAAAGGCCAAGATTCATTCTTTTACTATTGAATCTAAAGGCTTTAAATTAAGATATATGTCACTTAATCCACTACTTTCACATATCCTTTTGCTCTAATATTGCTTGCACCTGATTATCACTTTTTAATAATGACTTTTATGTCCCCATATATCCAAATTCCCAAATTTGATCGCTTAAATAACCCAATCTCGATTTTGCATCCTGAATATTGAAATTTTGTTTCCCATATCAAAATTTCCTAAAATTTGTCCCTACTTATCATAAAAATTCAGAAAAATATGGTTAAAATTTTAGCCCGTTCCAATATCATTTCAATATGCTTCTAGCTTCGATGGCCTGTGCATCCGATCTGAAATTCAAAATCCCAAAACTGCTAGAACACTTATTTTTCACTTCTAACAAGTCATTTAAATTATTACTAACATATTTATATATTCAAAATAATTTTTGGAGGTCAGTACACTACTTCAGAGTTCGGTGAAACTATCATTTTTACAGTATCGAGTAATAACTTCTCTATACCGTTTAAGGGTCAATCTAAGCTCGATTTTTGCTCTGATTATATCATTGAATTTCATTTAACATATATTTCCACAAATCAGTCTCAGACAAAACTGTTCATCGAATCACCCATCCTCAGATTACCCTAGCCCGAGCACATTTAACCTTTACATTTGGGTCCCACTTTCCTATCTTATTCAACTTTGATTTCACTGAAATTTATCCTAGGTTAATTATTTATGCTTTACATTATACCGTATATGACAAATGCAAATTTGGGATCGTTACAGTACTCCCCCACTAAATAAAAATTTCATCTTCGAAATTTACCTGAATTAAATAAGGATATTGTTATCTCATTGTCTCTTCAGGTTTTCAAGTGGCTTGTTCTACATTGTGGCATGTCCAAAACACTTTGAACAATGAAATCTGCTTATTTTATAGTTGCTTAATTTCTTGTGTTAGAATTTTTACTGGTTTTTCGTCATAAGATAAATCAGGTCTTAATTGGATTTCATTTGTTGTAATAATATAAGAAGGATCCACACGATATCTGCACAGCATGAAGATATGGAATACATCATGAATCCTTTCTAGTTTAGAAGGTAGTTTCAACCTGTATGCCACTGATCCCACATGCCATATTACCTTATAAGGTCCAATAAATTTTAGACTAAGCTTACCCTTTTTGCCAAATTGAAGAATCTTCCATCATGGTGAAACCTTTAGGAATACTTTATCTCCCACGTTGAATTTTATATCCTTTCATTTCAAATCTACATATGATTTCTATTGGTTGGTTGCTGCTTTTAAGTTGTCTCGAATTAACTTCACTTTTTCTTCAGTTTCTTTAATCAAATCAGGTTCCACTAGTTTGCTTTCACTTAACTCAGTCCAACATAAAGGTGTTATGCATTTTCTCCCGTATAGTGCTTCATATGGTACCATTTTGATGCTAGACTGATAACTGTTGTTGTAAGCAAACTCAGTCAAAGGAAGGTATCTCTCCCAACTACCGTCAATTTCTATCACACAACATTGCAATATATCTTTCAAAATCTGTATCATCCGCTCGGATTGACCATCTGTTTGTAGATGAAAAGCTATGTTGTAATCCAGGTGTTTCTAAACCTTTCTGAAGTTTCTGCCAAAACCTGAAAGTGAACCATTGATCCCTATTTGAAATTATAGAAACAGGTATCCCATGAAGTCTCATAATGTCATTCACATAGGTTTCTTCCAATTTGGATAGGAAAAAATCTGATCTCAAAGGGAAAAAAATGAGCTTACATAGTCATCATGTCAACTATCACCCAAATAGAGTCATGCTGCTTCCTGGTGAGTGGCAATCTAGATATAAAATCCATAGTAATTTGCTTTCACTTCCACTCTGGTATGATGATGGGATGTAATAACCCTGAAAGAACTTGATGCTCGATTTTTACCTGTTGATATTTAGATATTTAGTCACAAAATCTGCTATTTGCCTCTTCATTCTCGGCCACCAGTAAGATTTTTTCAGTTTTTGATATATTTTATTACTTCCTGAATGCACAGTATAGTGACTACTGTGAGCTTCAGTCATGATACTTTTCTTTAATTCCACATTATATGGTACACACACTATACCTTTATAATATAGACAATCGTCGCAGCCAAGAGAAAATTTAACACCTTTACCCGCTTGTATCTGAGGATGAGATATAATAAAGGCCAACCTATCATCTTACCTCTGAGCAATTTTCACTTGTTGAAGCCAATCTAATTTTAATTACATTTGCCGCTATAAGTGCTTCATCTTGAGCTACATTTAACTTCACCTTCACAGCTTGCAAAGCCATCAAATATTTCATGCTAAGTACATCAGCTACCAGATTTGCTTTGCTTGGATGGTAATCAATTAAACAGTCATAATTTTTAATAAGCTCCAACCATTTCCTCTGTCTTAGGTTGAGTTCCTTCTGTGTAGGCAAATATTTCAAGCTTTCATAGTCAGTACAGATGTAGCACTTCTTCCCATATAAGTAATGTCTCCATATCTTCAAAGCAAATACTATAGCTGCAAGTTCCAAATCGTGGATAGGGTAGTTTTTTTCATATGGTTTTAGCAATCTGGAAGCATATGCTGCCACTTTACTCTCCTGCATAAGCACACACTCTAACCCATTCCTGAAGGCATCACTATACACAACATATGGTTTGCCCGAAATAAGCTGTGTAAGGATAGGAGCTTCAGTCAACATACCCTTTAATTTCTCAAAGCTTTCCTGACATTTCTCAGTCCACTCAAACTTAGCATTTTTCTAAAGTAACTTGGTGAGTGGGGAAGCTAGCATGGAAAATTCCTTTACAAATCATCTATAGTATCCAGCTAAACCAAGAAAACTACGAACTTCTAGAATATTTTTAGGTGGCCTCCACTCAAGAATAGCTTTAATTTTTGTGGGATCTACTTTAATGCCATTTGCTAACACCACACAACCAAGAAAAGTAACTTCATTCAGCCAAAATTCACATTTGCTGAATTTAGCATACAACTGCTTATCTCTCAATGTCTACAGTATAATCCTCAAATGCTGATTATGCTCCTCGAGTGTTTTAGAATAAATCAAGATATCATCAATGAATACCACCACAAATTGATCCATGTATGGATGGAAAATGTGATTCATTAATTCCATGACAGTCGCAGGTGCATTAGTAAGGCCAAAGGGCATCACCACAAATTTATAATGCCCATACCTGATATGAAAAGCCGTCTTGGGAATATCTTCTTCCTTTACCCCTAGTTAGTAGTAATCTGACCTCAAGTCAATCTATGAAAACGTGCTAGCTCCTTTCAATTGATCAAATAAATCATCAATCCTGGGCAAAAAATATTTATTTTTGATGGTGACTTTGTTTAGTTGCTTGTAATTGATGCACAAATTGAGGGATCCATTTTTCTTCTTTACAAATAATACTGGACCTCCCTAGGGAGAAACACTCGATCGGATGAAACCTTTTTCTAACAACTTTTGCAACTGCATCTTTAATTGTTTCAATTTTTCTAGTGCCATATGGTAAGAAGCCATTACAATTGGTGTTGTGCCTGGTAGCACATCAATTATAAATTCAAATTCCCTTTCTGGAGGTAATCCTGGTAACTCATCAGGAAAAATATTAGGAAAGTCCCTAACTATAGGCACATCATTAACTTTTAGCTTTTTAGTTTTAGCTTCAGTGACATAAGCCAAATAAGCTGCATATTCTTTTCTCACACACCTATGTGCGGTGGTAGCCGAGATAACATTGGCAAGAAAATCATATCGTTCTCCTACCATTGTGATCTCTTTATTTTTCGGAGTCTTTAAGATGATTCTTTTCAAGTGACAGTCAACTATCACCTGATGCTTATGAAGCCAATCCATTCCCAAGATAACATCAAACTTGTGGAATGGAAGTTCAATAAGATTTGCAGGGAAGGTAACCTGTTGTATTTGGATGGTACAATCCTTATATATCTTGTTCACGATCACACTGTGAGTCAATAGGTAGCTCACCAAGATATCTTAATCTAATTGTGCTTTTTCTAACCCCTTTTGCTATTTGACTTTGGTGCTCAAATAAAAATGTTTAGATCCGAGATCTATCAGTGCACAAATAACTTCATCAAATAGATAAAATTTACCTATAATCATATCGGATGCATCCTGATCCTCCCGGGCTCTGACTGTATAATGCCTGGCAACCAAAGGTCTATTTGTGAGGCCTCAAATATGACCCTAATTGAAATTGTATGTTTTAAGTAGGATTTTATTTGATTAAGATTAAATTAAAAATATGAATTTCATATAAAGTATGGGATAAGTGATAAATTATTTTTGTTATTATATTAATTGCATGAAAATAGAATTAAATATTATAGTTTAATATTATTCGAGGGTATAATTGAAGTATAAAGTATTAATTTGGGGTAAATTTATAATTATGGCATTTTAGGGGTCAATTGTGAATAGAAGAATAAATTGAAAGGTTAATTTAAGAGAAGGAATAAATGGATAGGTTGATTTAAGAAAAGGATTAAATGGAGGAGTTAATGTTAGCATGTAGAAAGGAGGAGAGGTTTTAGTAGAACATGTAAAAGGTGGTAGGATTAAAAAGGATATTTTTCATGTCACTATATAATAAAAATTTAAGAGATGTGAGAGGAGATTTGTGAGATGGAAGTGTCAGCATTTAGAGAGGAAAAACCAGAAAAATCTTCCATCTCTTCTCATTCATATCTTTTAAATTTTTCAAGCAATCTAAGTGACATTGTATGTTGATTAATCAAGAGCAACTAAGTGTACAATTTTAAGGTAACAATTTCATTGATTTGCATCTTCTTCTTCTCCTTATTCTTCTCATTTTTTTGAAGTAATGGTTGAGTATGGTGCTGGAATTTTTGATTAAAAAATGATGTTGGTTGTAAAGGAAAAGAGCAGAGTAGAAAGATTAAAGGAAAAGGAGTGGCAAGAGATTGAAAGCAAAGGGGATTTTGGCCGAGGTATGGGATAGGGTTTATCTTGCATGCATGTGACTATTAATTGTATAATTAAGATGCATATGTGTGATGGATTGATTAAATGGAAGGAGGTATGAAGTTAGGATGTGTTATAATAAGTTACATCAAAAATTAATGAAACTAGTGGCTGTAATTTAATCATAAAATGAGTAAGGAACCTTTAATTGAGACCATGTTAATTTCTATAGTTACACAAGAGTTATATGTATAAATTTGTAGTTGAAATCTAGCACTAAATTGGCCTCTAAACTATCCTTATATTTAATGGAATATTAGGTGAGCTGTTGAATTCGGTTCTGGAATAGGTTGTGGTAATTGTGTTATATTTTCATGTGTAATTGTCAGAATTCTATGAGCTTAATTTCTATGCAAAATAGAATCCTAAATACAAATTTTGTATGCAAGAAGTATGAACTAAAATCGTATGCATGCATGTCAAATGTTGACTTGAAATTCATAGGGACTAGATGTGCTGTTAGGGAACAGACCTTAGTAAATTGGGCATAACTCTTGGTAGAGTTGTTAAAATTCTACAAAGTAAAATTCTGGTAAAACTAGAGACATGAAGTATAAATTTGATGAAGAAATGTTGGTCTAATTCCTTCTTCATTTTATTCTATGAATTTTTATAAGTGGTAACAAACACTATTTTGGTTCTATGAACAGCCTATAGTTTTCTCAAATATCTCGAGCTATAGACAAGATATTAAGGTGAAATTTGATGCTTTGAAAACTAGACACATATGGAAATAAGATTGTAGAAGGTCATTTGGTTTAAAAAAGACGTTTTCCAAATCATAAGTGGCTCATAAGTTGAGTCTAAAATACTTACCCAGACCCTATGCAGAATTTTAATGTATCTTACATTATGGTTTTTATATAGTTTAGTTAAATATGTGTCTATGTGAATACACAATGAATTGGTTATTGCATGCGATATGATTATTAATAAAGGGTTATATATATATATATACATCGGTAAAGATTATTGATAAAGATATCAAATATTTATATGTGATTAAACTTATATACATGCTTGTTATATGCAAGATAAATTTTGTGTATGTAATCCTATGATGAGTAAGTGTATATTTTAACATGTACCTACACTTTGAAATAAGAAATATAATAGTATGATCTTGTTCACATGTAATGTGTTATGGATCACATGTTAAAGTATCTATTATGATGATATATGCACAATTGTCAAAATATTGAAATGTTAAATGGCAAATTGGTTACATGTATTTTTATAAACTAGGAATTTTGGATCTTTTTACATGATCACATACCTAAGTTGTGCTATATTGCAAAGTTCTAAGAACAAGGCATGATTTGTGATGAGCACTTGAACAGGTATGATATATTACATGATTGTCATGGTATGATCAAGTTAAAATGTGATATCTAATGATAACACTATCAAAAACTATGTGAAACATTATATGAAACTTTGTATACATAGTTATGCTATAGCAATAATATATCAATACTATGGTTATACGTGTGCAAATTGATTAGTCAAGTGCAAGCATGATATATGAAAACAAAATTAATTAAAGTATTGCTTGCAATTAGATTTCAATTGTGGATAGATAGGCGCCTATAGGGATTTTGCAGCTGCCACTGTTGACCTATTTAGGTTTAAAGTATAGTTGATCCTATTGGATCATGAACAACCCATTTGGGTTGTTAGTTGACCCCGTTTGGGTCCATTTGACTAGTCCACCATACAGTCGACCCCGTTTGGGTCCAAAGATCTGATATCCTCGGATATCCACTGTTTTGATACATTCAGATATCCACCATTCCCGTTATCCACTTTAGAACTTAAGTAGGCTATGTTATAGTATAAATACATCATAATTGGGTATAGTATACCAAGGCATATAATTTATGGAATATTCTATTTAACTGAGTTTTCCAATGCATGTATCTTATTCTTTTAAATTATGTATGATTTGATGAATCTGACGATCACTGTGAGTGGTTGTCCTTCACTTTTATTATCCCCACTAAGTTGTATAGCTTAGCACGAGTTATTTTGATCCGTGTAGGTTTTGGTAGTCAAGGCTTTTGCACAGGAACGTTCTCCACATCAGGACAGGCCAACACCAATCTATAGAAGTTGATGTAGGAATTTTGATTAATTTTGTATAGTTCCTTACATGTTTAATATGTATAAAGTTTATATTATATATGTATGTCATATGGAGGTTAAGGTTGTAATAAGCTCATAGTGAGAATGCTAGTATATGCATGCATCTAGAAGCTAGAATGACTTTATTCAAATGTGCTGGAATGTTGAATGCTATGCATGGTAGTGAAATGACTAAGATAGTTAAATCTAGTATGGTTAAGATAATGGGTTGCATAATGAGTCACTGTGCTTATTCAAAATGAAATGTACATGAAAGATGTGAGAAGCCTAATTAGAATACAAGTTATATGATTGGACGGATCAGGTGACATGAATGCATATAGATGTTAATCGAGTTAATTGCCTAACATAACATGACTTAAGTAGACTTCATTATATATAATAAAGATGCTAGATTGGGGTGTTTCACTATATGCAGTTGGTGGAGCTAGAGCACTACCTTGTGTAGATGTCCCACTAGATCCTCTTCTGCCTTTGCCTCGGACTGAATGAGTAGCTTGTCTGCCAGTAGGGGTCTGAGAAATTGATGTAGTCACATGTGGCTGTGCTTTGGGATATTTTAGTCAACAAATGCTCTCAAGATACATACTTCAAACATGCCCCAATCATTCTCCAGCACTCTTCTGGATGTCATCGTCTACAATGCTCACACAATGATACCTCATATCTGCTAGCATCTTGATCTGAAGGAACATTACCCACTGATGCCACAGAAGGGGTAGCTTGAGCTGCAGTGCACTGAATAGCCATTAGTATAGTTGTGGAGTTTTATGGAGGAGCTGCAGTAGAACCTCTGACTCTTTTACTGGACTCACTACCTGCTACTCCAGAACCTGGTCTACTTCTCTGCTAGAATTGGGCCCGTCTGTTCACTTTTTATTACTGAATAGTTTCCATCCTAATAGTTGCATCCACTAGCTCTTTCCTATTAGTGTACTCTCGCAGTGCTAAAACTCTCCTCAAATCGTTATGAAGTCCCCTATTGAATAACTGGCACATCTTTTCTGGTGGGAAGCGATAAAATCTCTCATGTAGAAACTAAGTCTTTCAAACTCTCTGTCATATTCTTGCACTGATCTGGTACCCGATGCAGTCACCAAAAAGCTTCCTCCATAGCTCTCAAATATTCTTTCCCCACACATTTATCCCTAAATTGCTGATAGAAATAATCCTAAGTAATTTGCTCAGGCGGGGTGTGTCATCTGACTGTATCCCACCACATATAAGCTGGATCCTAAATCAAAGCCACTGATCCCTCGAACTTTTCTTTGGGTGACTGTGAGTGATCTCAAATAATCTTTCAATTTTATTTAGCCATTCTTCAGCTTCTGGTGCTGTAATCTACCCCTGGCCATAAAAATTTTCTGATCCCAACCTTCTTAACTATTCCAGAATAGATCTTTTAGATGACTGAGATGGTGATTATTGCTAAGGCTATAATCTTTGAAAGAACCCCGTCATCATCTGCATAAAATTTGCTGGTGCAGGAGATGGAAGTGCCTGAAGCACTGGTGTAGGAGTTTACTGAGTAGGCTGATGCGATCTAGTACTTGATATCGACTTCTATATTTCTAGATCAGCTGAGGCCTCACTCTCAGCATCACTCATTAACTCAGCCATTTGTCTGGATCCGAAAGCCATGGCCAATACTGAAATACACAAAGGACGAGTAAGATTTAAATTCCAAAATTTATATTACAGTACTGTAGCATGAACATATATCATATCCTTATTAATTTGTCCTCAATTTGTATTACATATATCCACTCCAATCTTAGGATTGCCTAAATTGGGTTCTGATACCATTAAATATGACACCCTACATTCACTTAACTTTTAATATTTTATTTCTATTAATTTTTTATTATTACTTTACTATAATTTCTTACTCCCTAAGTCAATTGTATACTTACTTAGTATTATTAAATTTCTTATTATTTTTAAATAAATTTTCGGCAGCATGATAGCTTAAAATCATGCCATCCAAACCTGTAAAATTCAAATTACACTCCCAATATATTTATTCTCCAACTCCAATACTCCAATAAACAATCACAACACTTCTAAATCTCAATTCCACACAAACCATCTCAAGCATACATTCACATATATTAATTTCACTAAGTATATAAGACTATTTAATTTACATGCCATAATGGGATACACATATCTAATACTATTATATTTAATACAAAATATTTCTAAATACATCTTCACATTAGCTCCCAAAACTTATGTGTCATGCCACATCTTCAAGTTTTGGATTTCCCAAACATTGTACCTGTCCCTTAGCATAGTTAAAACAAAACCATGCACTAATCAACCTCATTGCTTAGTGTGAATGTACTTACATAAAATTTTATCTAATTATTTATTTCCTAAATTAAGCATAACTTACCAAATTGCCATTCAAAATTTTATTTAGCAATTTCAAAATTTGTTCTTTTTATACCATAGTTTACTCTTAATTACTATAATAGTCATTTTTCTCGTTTAATTTCAATTACTTATTCAATTATGTATAAAATTCAAATTTAAGTCCCTAAAGTTGACTTTTTCTTAACTTCGACTAATTTGATCTAAATTTTTTTGATTCGATTGAGTTGACTTTTTCTTAATTTCGACTAATTTGACCTTAATTTTTTTATCTGGTTGACTTTCCTTAACTTCTATTTAAATATAAATGTATAAATTACATTTTAATCCCTTAAAATTTTTCTAAGGGCAGCAATTTACGGTTTAGTCCCTAAATTTCACTTTATTTATAATTTTGCCCTTTTGGTCCAGTTAACTATTTTAAAACCCCATTTTTCACCTCTTTAACTTTAATTTACCATTTAATCCCTAATTTATTACATAATTACCATTTTACTTTTACTTGATTTATTAATCTCATTTTTCACTTTATCCATTATTTATTCACATTTATAATATCTAAATATTTGTAATTACTCTTTTGCTCTAATTTACAAGTAAAATTACAATTTTACCCTAGTTGACACTAGTGAAAATTCTCGAAATCGAATAAATTGGATGAGGAATTTAATAGACTAGCATGAGCATACAGCGAGGGTACAATACGGTTCTTCAGCCCAACACTTTGCATAAATCTCCTGGAGTGACCGTACAACCAGGGTACGATACGGTTCTTCAGGGCACTGAATAATGAGCGGCTAAGCAATAATTCACATTTCACTGCACATTTTCAATCAATTCACATTAATACCTTGGTGTAAATGCCTCTATATCTAGTCATACTATCTTGGGATCCTGGATTACCCATTGTTCACTAAGGGCAACATTATTTATTATATGTCAATTTATATATCCCTTATTATATATTTTTATCATACCAAATTAATCATTTTATAACTCATTTGCATTCATATAAATTTATTAATCATATACTCGTCTCTTATGTGTTTAATATCATATGAATTAATTAAATTAAGCCATATCACAATGTTCTTCATACGGTCACCATATCAAGTTACTTTTACAAAATTTTCATTCCTTCAAAATCATATCGTTTAATACTCATTTTAGGATATAATACATTAAAATACATCATTTCATATAGAATTTATTAAGTTCCAATCACTTTCCACATTATGTAACTATCTCAAAAATTAGTAAAATTATCATTTTTCATTCTAGTGAATATTATTACTCTTCTTATACCTTAAATTGATTAAATATCATCAAATACCCAATTAACTATTAATTTTCACTAAGGTACCTTAAGGAACCCTATTCGGCCATCATGACTTCATTCCTTTTTATTTTAATTCCTCTATTCATTTAAACTTCTAATAAGTCATTTTGACATTATATCATGCTAGATTAAATTATTTCATTATTCCACGCAACATAGCTTAGTTCCATAATGTAATATTTGATAGAAATTCCATAAAAATGATGAAATTAAAGGTAAATTGCATCCACTTACCTCTATTTAGCTCGAAGAACTTATATTCTTCCTTTTCCTTCACCTTGCCTTTCTTGGCCTTCTCTTCTTCTTGTTTGTCTCCTTTTGGTCGAAATTTAAAGAGAAAAATTCATAGATTTCATGATTTCAAGCAAATTAAAACTATTATAATGCACTTCTAATAATTTCCTATATGTTCGTAAAAAATTTCCCACTAATTCTACCTAAATCCCACAAAATCACAAAATTTCATTGAAATTTTCTTACCTTATTTCTCAAATTCTTGACTCCCTTTTGATATAAACTCTTTTTTAAGATAAAGAGAATGAAATTATAAGTATAAGAATGAGATTTGAGCTTGCAATTTAGAGAGAGGAAGCTAGGAATGGACGAAAATGGTGGAGAGGGGAAAGAGATGAGCTGGTTCGGGTTTTTCCAAAAAGAGAGATGAGTTTCTACAATTCCTAGGTTATTTATAGATTTTTATACACCTTTTATATTTTGTGTTTTTGTGTGCAATAGGAGAGGCCAAGATTCATTCTTTTACTATTGAATCTAAAGACTTTAAATTAAGCCATGTGCCACTCAATCCACTACTTCCACATATCCTTTTACTCTAATATTGCTTGTACCTAATTATCACTTCTTAATAATAACTCCTATGTCTCCATATATCCAAATTCTAGAATTTGGTCCCTTAAATAATCCAATCTCGGTTTTGCACCCTGAATATTGAAATTTCATTTCCTGTGTCAAAATATCTTTAAATTTTGCTCCGCATATCATAGAAATTTTAGAAATATGTGATTAAAATTTTAGCCCATTTTGATATCATTTCAGTATACTTCTGACTTTAGTGGTCTGTGTATCTGATCCGAAATTCAAAATTTTAAAACTACTAGAACATTTATTTTTCACTTTTAACAGGTCATTTAAATTATTACTAACAAATTTATATATTCAAAATAATTTTCAAAGGTCAGTACTCTAATTCAGAGTCCGATCAAACTTTTGGTCAATCATTTTTACGGTATCGAGTAAAAACTTCTTTATACCGTTTAAGGGTCAATCTAAGCTTGATTTTTACTCTAATTGTACCACTGAACTCCATTTAATATCTACTTTCACAAATCACTCTCAGGTCAAACTACCCACCAGATCATCCATCCTCGGATTACCCTGATCCGTGCATATTTAACCTTTACACTGGATCCCACTTTCTTATCTTATTCAACTCCGATTTCTCTGAAATTTATCTTAGGTTAATTATTTATGATTTACATCATACTGAACATAACAAATGCAAATTTGGAGGTGTTACAAAGATTGATAAAGAATTTGAAGTTGGTATCACTTAAATCCCTATGTTAAATAGATTATATATAGACGTTAAGGATTTTTATTCATTGGTAATCTCAAGTCTTCCTATAGTGGATGTAAACGAAAATATCATTAATGACAATGAAGATAATGGTGAGGTTGTACTAGATGATACTTTGGTTGATTATTGTAATAGTGATGAAGATATTAACAACTTGAATGATGATGGTCAAGATGGTGACTATGTTGTAAATAACTAGATGTTTCATGGCCATGTGTTTCGTTAGAAGAGTTTCATGATTTAAGAGGTAATTATTATTTTTATTTTATGTTCAAACACCTCATTTAAAAAATTCTTGGATTAATTTATTTTTATTAATGACATCCACACAGGTTAAATAATGGCTCATGGTACCATCAAGAGACATTCAAAAAATAAGATTCAAATACTTTCATCAAATAATGATGCCACATATTCACCTTCCGAGCCATCTAATTATTCAAACATTAAAGGGCTCTTCACTGTAAAAAAGCAAACTTTTTGTGATAAAATTTTCAGTAATGCATAAAATTCCATCACTAATTATAACTTACTGCAATGAATTTGTTAAAAAGTTACCGTATTATTTATTATTGTGATAAAATAATCTTGCGTTATCTTATGTTTAAATTTTTGTCACTAATAGGTTATTTTTCTGACGAAAAATATAATTCATCGTTATATATTTAGGAGGAAAAATTTTCTACCCTTTTTGCAAGAAAAAATTTTGAATGACAAAATAATAACTTATTGCAACATATAAATTCATCACAAAATATTTATTTTTTGAGATGAATTATTTTTGTTATAATTAGATAAATTCAGTGACGATAAAATTATTTTGTCACAAATAAGATATTGAGATAAAAAAAACTTCTAATTTTTTTTGAAAAATTTTATTTCCAAAAATAATTTTATTTATGATAAGTAAATGTGTCGCAAAAAATAACTATATTGTGACTAGTTACAATTTTGTCACCTTCGATATAGAGGGAAAATTTTTAAGTTTTTTACTTTTGGAGGGAAAAATTTTAACGATAAAAAATAACTATTTACAATATATAAATTCGCCATGAAATATTTATTTTTTGTGATATGAATTATTTTTTATCACAATTTAATGAATTAGCGACAATAAAATTATTTACTCACAATAATTTTATATATGGCAAACAAATATGTCAAAAAATGAATATATTATGACGAAATATAATTTCGTCACTAGTACAATCAATTTGTGATAATAATAATAATAATAATAATAATAATAATAATAATTATTATTATTATTATTATCATCACCATATTTGACTATAATTTTAATATATAACAAATAAATTATGTCATAAAAAATAATTAAATTTATAAAAAATAAACATGTCACAAAAAATAAATATATTTTGACAAGATACAAATTTGTAACTTTTGATATGGAGAAAATTTTTCAACCTTTTTCTTTTGGAGGAAAAAATTTTAACAACAAAAAATAACTATTTGCTACATATAAATTAGTAATGAAAGACTTACTTTTTATGACATGAATTATTTTTATCATAATTTAATGAATTAGTGATGGTAAAATTATTTCGTCACAATAATTTTATTCATGACAAATAAATATGTCACAAAAATGAATGTATCTACAAAATACAGTTTTGTCACTAGTACAATAAATTTGTGATAATAAATTGGCCGTTATCTCAATATACGACAAATAAATTATGTCATAAAAAATAATTGAATTTATGAAAAATAAATATGTCAAAAAAATAAATATATTGTGATAAAATATAAGTTTATCACAAATACAATCAGTTTGTACGACAATAATATTTTTTTCACTATCGACTGTAATAAAAATATGCTACAACTAAATTGCATTATAAATAAATTATTTTATTTAACACAATATAATTTGATCCCCAATAAATTTTGTAATGACCAAAAATAGTTTGTCTTCTACAATTTGACATAAAAAAATTAGATTATATATGAAAGTAAATTAATTAATAATTTTAAATAAATTATATCATTTATTAAATTAAAATATTTTAATCTAAATTTAAAAAAAATTGTAAAAATTGTATTTGTAGAAATAACCTTTGAAAAATAACAATGTTAAACAAACAGTGTATATCTTCTATTTGGTTTTTGTCTATGGTGAGAAAGAAAACCACCAGCTATAAGGAAACCGAAGAGATTTTTGAAGAAAAAAATTCAAAAATTATGAAAATAATTGGTGGGAACGGGTTGTATTTTGTAAAAAATTTCAGTTTCCATCTCTTATCCACTCTCTCAATCCCTTGTCATATCCCTTTTTTTTCTCACTGCAATTCTATAAGTGTAAAAAGATTGAGAAAATTTAGGTTTGTGATAAGAGAATTTCAAATTCCCTTTCCAAAGTAAGTTTTATTCCTCTTCTTTGTTGTCAATTTCAAGTTCCCTATTTTCTTCTTTTTATCTGCTATTTATATCTATTTTTGGTCTCACTATCGTCTGAATCACCATTGTCGCTCGGTTCGAAGATAAAGCTTTCCTCTATTTTCAATGGTGAGTAACCTTATGGCCTACTCTACATCACTTTTGCTTATTTTGTAACCTTTATTTCATGACCTTTCTCTACTGGTTTTGTAATTTGCAGTCATGCAAATTTGTTTCTCTCATTCAAGTATATTTTTTAATCTCTTAGCTCTTGTTAATATTAAATTTGTGATCATCTAAAAGTTACAATTAATATTTTATTTGGTCCATATTGTTTTTGTGAAATTTTGTTGGTAAGAAATTTCATGGGACATGAATTTATGCCATGAGAACACTTAGTTGGACATAAGTGTCCATAGGCATAAAAAACAATGCCACATTGTTTTTTTTATGAAAAGTAAGAAATTAAGGTGACGATAATTATTTTCATCACAAAAAATGACACTTATAATGACAAATAAATAAATCATCACATAAAATATTTGTTATGCAGATATCGTGACGGTCTCTATGACCGATAAAAATTCATCACCTTATTCTTTTAGTAACGAAAATAAGACTTTTTATGATAATTTTTTACATCACTAAAATTGTAATTTCTTGTAATGCTTAGAGAGGATAAATCATTTAAGTACTCTGAAAATATATGAAGAAGAAAATGAAAATCATCAAAGAGTACAACGAATGCACTCATTCAAGTCTCAATAGAAGAATCACCATTAGATTCCTTAACTCACCAAGAAAATTTAAGTACCAAATTCCATCAGAAGGATCACCATTTGATTCCTCACTTGACATAGGTTTTGAATTCTAAATTTTAAATTAGTTATGGTATGTTATTTGCATTGTTTTAAGGTATCCTATATGTTCAACTTTGATTATTTCATTTTATAGGAACTGCTCCTAAAAAAAGGATCAACTACTTCTAAAAAGAGGGGTGAAAGACAAACTATGGGAAAAAAATCTTATGAAGGCTACTGCTGCTCAAGGAAGTAAAATGAAAATTATTTTGGATACAAATATAGGAAGGCCGGTTATAGCAGATGCATCTGCAAAACTTGCAAGTCAAATTGGAGTTCTAACTAGAGATGTCATTTCAGTACCTGTTAAATGGTTGGAATCGAAGAAAGATGAATTAGATCCAATTTTTTACTACTTGAATGTAAACTAAAATATTAATATCTATGACACTTTATTATTTTTGTCCTATTTTTCATACATTATGATACATAACTTGAGTATATGTAGATGTGCATGGATGTGAACATGGATGATCCAGGCATCAAAGATTGCTTGATAGAAAAGTTCAAAAATAGTACTCGACAAAAGCGTTATAGGTTGCACCGATATTTTAAGAAGCTTAATTCTATAGAGGAGGCTAAAATGAACCAGTCTAAAAAGTATGTTGATGCTGAAAAATGGAAAGAACTTTTTGATCATTTTGCATCAGAAAAATTCAAGGTATTTTTTTATTTTGTTTTATTGTCTTCAGATGTATGTATGTTGACCTTTTTTTTATTTCTTTTATGTTAATATAAGTTTCCAAATTTTCTTAATTATGTACGGGAAACAGTGCAAAAAAAATTTCAAGTCAAAATAAGGTTAAAGCTCCTCATATATCTGGTAGGGAGCCTCTTATTGTTTGTTGACATAAACTTATAAGTATTTTGTTTACTATCTTTACAAAATTCACCATGTCAACATAATTAATTAAATTAATTATTATTCTAATTATTATGTTATTTTTTTATAATAGTTTCAAACGGAATTTAATGGAGAACCATGTGGTAGGATTGACCTTTACAAGTAAACCCATTTTTCAATTCAAAAAGGCTGGTTATCCTAATGCAAAAAAATATTGGGTAAGTAGTTAGTATACAAGTTGTGTAATGCCATCAGCATGTTTTTGAGACTTGCATCAACTCTATTTTTTGATAATTTCTTCTTATGATAGAATTTAATGGTAGAAACGCGTAACCACTATAATGAGCAAGAAATTCGAAAGACTGAATATGAAATTATCTAAAAAGTCTTTGGCCATGGTTCTAGTTACATAAAAGGCTTTGGATATGGTCCTAAACTTCCTTTAAGGCACTTATTGTTGGATTACTTTACTACACAAAAGCTTTAAAAGGAACTTTCATATACGCAAGAAAAGCCAAGTGAGATCAGAAGTGAACATACTTAAAATTCAAGTGATTGATTGCAAGACAGAAGTAACCAAGTTGAAGGATCGATTATTACAACAAGGGTTCACTATCTATAAGCCATTTGCAATTTAAAAGCAAATGGGATGAATATCGATTGAATTCTGCAATGTAAGTTGTATATATTTATTTTCATTATGTTCAATGATATGAATCCATTTGATAAATGATTAAACTGTGTGCTTGCATTTTTTATGTTAGATAAATTTTTATGTATTTTTATATGTTTATAAGGATTGTCAAATTTTTAGTACTATTGCTTAGAAATTTATATATTTTGTTTTTATGTATAAGATAATCATGTATTTTTTTTGTTTAATTTAATGTCATGATGAGAATATTTTCTTCTTGTTTTATACCACCCTATATAAGATTTATTTCATTTACTTAAAGATTTTTTTAGTAATTTGGAATTAATGTTTATATTTTATATCAATTTAATTTTAGTGAAGTTTTTTTTGTTTTATTCATAAGTTTTGCATTTTAATACGATTTTCACTAGTATGTGCGATATATTTTATTCATTCACATAAAATTAATTTTCTACCTAATATATGATTTTTCATTTTTTTTGTAGGAACATAATGCATCTTTTGAAGTTTCAATAAAATTTATTTCTTAATTTTGTACTAGGATATTAACATTTTTACATTAAGTAATAGCTTTTTATTTAATTGAAATTTTATTTGAATAAATACTTTATATTATTTAATAGATAATTTGCTTTACTAAATGTTATAAGGATATTGGATTGTATAGTGTATAATTTAAAATGTTTCATCTTTTGTACAATGCATATATGACAATTAGAGATGGCAAATGGACGATTAGATTGTGCCATAAATAGGCGGTTCATAAATGGATCAAAAAATATAGATTATAAATTGATCAATGCTTAAATGGGTTGGACGAATTTAGGTCGATGCTTGGATTTAATGTATGTTGATTCATTTCTCATTGACTCATCAATCCTTATATTATTTTTCCACCAAAATTATTTCAAAAATTCCTAAATATTATAATCAAGATATTTTTAAAATTTCGATTCAATCGGAGTTTGTTTCGATAGGTTTCAGGGTATCAAAATATTTTTAACCAGGCTTAAAATTCTAAATTTTAAAAGTGTCCAAAATTTTATTTTTCATTTTTGAAAATTATTATTCATTATTCTAAGATGTCATTGACAATTATGTTTGTCACAATTTGTCAACTTGTTATTTCATAAATAATGATACAATATATGTAAATATGATATTGATATTGTCACTAAAAATTAGTAAATGATAATAAAAATTTATCACTAAAATTATCTTTATGTGACAATTATTTTTATTCGTATTTATGTCACAGTACCTAATTTGTCAATATTATGATGATTTATATTTAGCATTGATATATATTAATTTATTGATGAAATCAATTGTCGTCATTTAAAGTATTAGATTTAGTGACAATTTAAATTAGTATATGATAAGATAAAATTTATTTGTGATAATAACTATGTAGTTAATATTTAATGGTTCTTATTACAATCAGATTTTTTCACTAAAAATATTCACTTTAATGACGAGTTTTAAATTTGTCATAAAAAATATTAATCTTTTATGATGATATATGATATTATGTGATGAAATATAATTTTATTTATGATATTATTTTTGTCATGAAAAGTAAGAAACTACGGTGACGATAATTATTTTCGATGCAAAAAATGATATTTACAATGCAAATAAAAAAATTGTCACATAAATTTTTATTACGCAGATACCGTGATGATGAAAATTAATCACCTTAATCTTTTAGCGAAGAAAATAAAATTTTTTATGACAATTTTTGTATTGCAAAAAGTGTAATTTCTTGTAGTGTTTATGTTGAGCATAAATAAGAGATGGATTAGCGGATCAAACATATTCGACATCAGATAGAGATGCAATGACAACTTTTCTGGAAATGAATTGAGAAGCTGATGCATCTCTTCACATCTTCAACTGGCTAAACTAATGGCTTTAGTGTTTCAACACATGATCCAAACATTTGATCATAAATACTATTTTACCCACATTATAGTCATTAATGTATATTAGGTCATCTAACATATAATTTGTAATTGCTATATATATATATATATATATATATATATATATATATATATATATATATATATATATATATAATCTTTTCATTAATCTATATATTTATATCAAATGTTGAATAGTCTATAAATATAAATTTACCGTTTGTGATTTATTGTTTAAATGATTAAATCTCCATATCAATTTAAAAATATAAATAAATAATTTTAACTTTGCAAGGAATTAGCATGAAAAATGTCCCTTACTAAAATTTTCAATTAGCAGCTATATTTAGCTACAATATAGTTATGAAAAGACCTTAGCTAATTTTATGGAGTACATTCTATTACTAAATAACCATAACAGATGAGAAAAATGAATAGGAATGCAATAAAAATATTATCCTCACTAAATTTAGTTAAAACATTGTTATCGCGAAATTCATGCCCATATTTAGCTAGTACAAATCTCATGCGAAATTTAGTTAGAGCACTATTTGTTACAAAAGTGTATGATAAAATTTAGTAAGAAACATGTTCTCACTAAAATTTAGCAAGGATAAAAATATCTCGCTAAATTTTATTAAAAATTTTATTACAAAATTTTTATTCTCGCTAAACTAATTTAGTTACAAAAAATCATTAGTTAGTTATCGCTATTTTGCATTTTTTCAGTGGTACATGTGTGTTAATTTCTAATGCAAAATATTAAAATCATGTATAAAAAATTAAATTATTAGTGTTTACCCTTGTATTGGTCATAACAGCCGGTAAAATAGAAGGTTACGTATTAAAAATTAAATTATCTTAAAGTGGAGTTCATTAGACTTTTTTATACGTAATTTTATGTTATTTCTAGATATAAAACCCAAATATATAATTAAATTATAGGCTTAATACCTTATTTCCTCCTTGAACTTGTATTTAATTGCAATATTAACACCTAAATTTTTATTCTTTTTAAATCAATACCTTAACATCAATTAACTGTCATTAAAAACTACCTCATATGCAAAGCTTAGAAATTTATCATTGCATGGGAAACACGCATTGCTGACATAGAAGTGTACCAGTGCATGGTTGACATATGGCATTATTAAAATAAATAAAAAATAAGTGAAATTAATCCAACTCATAAGCATATTTTATCCTTATTCCTTCGTTACCTTTGTAAAAATAGCAAAGGCAAATGCAATTAAAAGGAGAATATCGATCTTAATTTATTCAATTAAATATGATTATTCGACGTTTACAAGCAACGACCAGTGTGGTGAAATGGCATTTCCACCATAGTGGATAAATGGTAACAGGTCTTGAGCCGAGGTATGTTGGTGGGAAAGATAAGGAGGGGGGTTGTGATAGGATATTAATTGTGTTACTATTATTTATTTTGACAGAATTAATAAAGAGTTAGGGTATGATAAAGTTGATGGTTATGCATGTAAAGTTAATAAAAATGGTTATTGGTTGTTGATTAAAAATAATGTGGATTTAACTGAGTTATTAGACAAGGTAAAAGATGGGAACGAGGTTAATGTCCACGTTATACACATTAGTTTAGATGCACATATGAGTAGTTATTTAAATGACAGAAAAAGTGGGGGTAAAAATATAGTCCCCAATATGGATAGTAGGATTAATTTTTCTAGAGCAAAGTCTGCAAGTAGAAAGGGGAAAGAAAAGGCATGTGATAGGATTTTTGTTGGTAGATCTGGGAGTGAAAAGAGAAAAGGAAAAGGAGTTAAGGGTGAGAATAAAAGGAAAGAAGTAGAGGATGGGGTAGGCAACACTGTTAGGAACTTAAATGCAGAGCTCGAGTTAGAAGAAGATTTAGATTGTGAAAAGAGAAATGAAATAGAATGAGAAAGCAGTGAGAGTGAAGAGAGTTTATATGATAAGGATGAAAATTTTGATCAGGATAGTGAAAATGTTGAAGAGTTGCGAGAGGCAAGGGAAGAGTTAAGAAATCTTGAATTTAATAAAAAAAGAGATTTATTAGGAGATATAATAATATACCTTTAGGAGAAGATGGAGCAAATTTTTGATAATGCTAGGGCAAATCTGGAAAATAAACATGCAGGTTAGTAGGGTGGAGATGATTTATTTTTTGATAGTGATGACATAGGATCTGAATCCAGTAAAGAGAAAGGGGAAGGGGAAGGATCTGGTGATAATAAGCTAGTTTTGGCATCAAGGAAACATAATAGAAGGATATATTATTATCCAACATCTTTTATTTCTCTATTTGAAGTTAGTATAATATTTGAAAATGTGTATCAATTTAAGGAGGCTGTTAGAAACTATGTTGTACAAAAGGGAGTAGATGTGAAATTTTACATTAATGATAGGACAAGAGTGATGGTTGTCTGTAAAGAAGGTTGTGATTGTGTTATATATGCCTTTCTAGATAAAAAGAGCAAGGATTTTATGATTAAAATCTACTGGCTTTTTCACAAATGTTATAGGTTAAATAGGAACAAACATTGTAATACAACATTCCTTGTAAGGAGATATAAGGAAAGAATAATTTCTCAACCATCAATTTATCTATGACAAATGTAAGACTTGGTTAAAGAGGATTATGGTATATATGTAGGTAAAACAGTTTGTCATATGGCAAAAATGAATGTACTAGGGCAGTTTATGGGTGATTACAATGAGGAGTATGCAAAGTTATTGGATTATAATGACATGATTAGATAAATAAACCTAAGAAGCACATGTATAGTTAAGTTTGATAATGAGAGTAAACCAGAGAGAAGCCTATTTGTTGGTTTCTATATATATTTAAATGCTCTTAACATGGGATGGATTAAGGGTTGCAGAAATATTATTAGGTTTGATAGGAGTTTTTGAAGGGTATTGTGAAAGGGTAGATTCTGTCAGCCATGTCAAAATATGAAAATAACCAGATGTATCCAGTAACTTGGGTAGTGGTACGGATAGAGATAAAAGAAAATTATTCATGGTTCATAAGGATTGAAATATGATCATTGCCTTGTAAATGGAGATGGCAACACTGTTACAATAGACCTGCAGAAGGTAATTTTTTATCATTTATTTTTTATGCTTTTGTGGTGTATTTATATAATATGTAAATTTGAATATTTATGCTTGTACATTTGTCTCAAGGGTTTGGTTCAGCTATAGAGGAACTTTTACCAACGACAAAGCACATGATGTGAGCATGACGCATCTGAAGTAATTGGAAAAATAAGTGTAGGGGAGAAGAGAGAAGGAAAAAGTTATGGTTATGTTCTGAGGCCAGTTTCCATATTCAGCTTAAAGATAGGTTGAGATATCTTAGTAAATCTGGTGTACGAATTTGTGATGACCTTTTATTCTATAATAAAGAAATGTGATGTAAGGCATATTTCAATATAGAGGTTAAATGTGATGTTGTGGACAACAACATATGTGAAGCCTTTAATTGATAGATCATGATTGCAAGGCATAAGGCCATAATCACCATACTTGAGAAGATTAGACATAAAATGATAAAGAGGATTGTTGGCATGAGAACTTTTGCTATAACTTTGATCACTGATGTGTCACCTAAAGTAATGAAATATTTCAATGACAATAGAGATATGGCAACCATGTGTAGACTCACATGAAATAGGGATGTTGGATTTGAAGTTACAGAAGAAGATTATGGTTATATTGTAGACTTAAAGTATGAGACATATACTTGTAGCTCATAGCAATTAAAAGACATACCTTGTTGCCATGCCATTACAACCATATTCCATCTTAATATCACAACAGAAGACCACATTTTCCATTAGTATAGGAAAGACACATATATGAAGGCCTACAGTCATTCATCTAGCCTATACCAAACATGAAGATGTGGCCAGAATCTTCAATTACAGCCATAAACCCCCTCATATTAAAAAGATGCCTAGTAGACCAATAAACTAAAGAAAAAAACACCTGATTTTCTAAAGAAAAAGTTTGGGAAGAAATCAAGGAGAGGTTCGATCTGTTATGACTTGCAGTTTATGTCACCAATCTAGACATAACAAGAGAGGATGCATAGATAAGATAAAGTAAGAAAAAAAAACTTCTTATATCTAGTGTTATTAATAAATTTATAATATTGCAATTATCAATTTTTAACTTTTGCTTGTTTACTGTCTTTGTGTTGAAGGCCACTAATCTTGTAGATGCTAAATGTGATTGTTGCAATAGATCAAGCACAAAATGAGCCTCACATGAATGAAATGCAAAAGGTAATGAAAATTTTTGAAAAATAAGAAATGTTGAAATCATATTTGTTTGAAATGTTGCTATCTTAAAATGCTTTTAATTGTAGGATATTCCACAAGCAGGATCAGGAAAGGGATCAAATATAGGAAGGAACAAAAAGAACATTGATGTTGTTATGGCGCTGATTGAAAATGATACATTGCCATTAGAAGGATATCACAGTATTTAACCAAAGTCAAAAAAGGGTAGGTCGAATGGTGGCAGAGGTAGAGGGAGCATTGTGCATGCAGAAATCCCTTCAACATATAGATCTGAGCACAATGAAATTGCTGGCCCTTTTACTGGTGACAGAGGTAGAGGAGCATTGTGCATGCAAAAATCACTTTAACATATGGATCTGAGCATAATGAAATTGCTGGCCCTTCTACTGGTGGCAGAGGTAGAGGAAGAGGTCAAGGAAGAGCAAAAGCAGGTGCAACAGTTGGATCAATTAGTAGAGGAAGAGGTCAATATGGTTATGTTTTGGTGTATAACTAGCATACTGGTGATTTTCTTGAGAGAATAGGTTATAAAGAGATTTAAGTTTGTTCTTCTCAACCAATTCAAAAAGCTACAGAGTATAACATTGACTTGGAATTCCAACCCTACAAAATAAAATTTCATAAGAACTCATCAACGTAGCCATACTTTTTCCTTTGAACTACATATATTTGTAACTGATGTTACTGTGCTATTGGCATGTAATGTGACTCAGCAATTCATGCAGAATATATAAAATTGATATTTTGTAATTTTGCTAAATATGAAACAATGTATTTGGTGATTTTTCTGGATATGAAATTGTTGCTAGGGTATTTGTAAAACAATGTTTAAATTTCAATTTCAATTCTAGGTCTCTATTACTGATAAAATAAACAGAGGTCATAAAGTTTGTTTCTTCACTGTAACAGAACTAAATGTCCAAAAAAAATATTACCAAATTACACAACACAAGACATCATTGTATATCATCTAATTTTGTTTAATTGCATTTAATATATACTGCCACCAGTGAGTACAATTTCTCCATCCATGACAGAACAGAGTTGGATTTTTTCAATGCAAAACAATTATCCCAAACAATAATAAAATCATAAACAATAACTTCAGAAGAAAACCAACTGCAAAAATTCTTTATCCCCTGTTCCTGCTCTCTAAATTGTTTTGTTCTTTCAAATGATTAATTCTTCTAATTAGTCCATTTATCATAGCTCTTGATCTATCTGGAACCTGAGGATCCAACCAATTGAAAAAATTGCAATCATTTTCCCTCTATGCCAAAAATTCAAAGAATGATAACTTTAATGAATTAAGATGAGCCTGTAAAAGAGATTGAGAAATTTAAACAAATACATATTACCCATTACACGAAACATCAAGCTTTACTCAACACCCAATATTATAAAAATAATACCCGATAATTTTGGCAGCCAAAAAACCATTTTTCTGGATTCGATGAAGTCCATGAGCATGTTATCTCTGCTCCTAGTCCACACCTGCATATTGGAGCACCGTCAATAGTTTTTTCCATAAGGGTTATTTTTCAAGAAACTTCAAAAAAGCTTGGAAAAGATGAGTGACTCGATTTGAGGGAGACAAATTATTCAAAAGGATTCAATAAGAAGAAAGAGTAAGAGGATTTGCAAGAGATGGAATTGGAATTTTGAATGAACTAAGCCTAATTTAGAGAGATGATTTTTTTTCTTTTTTTACCGTTGCTAGTATTGTTTCTAAGTTATCACGCGCTCTCCTTAGGTGCACTACACTTCCCTATCCACATCAACAACAAAAGTCAACGAGATAGTTTTTAATGACAGTTAATTGATGTTAAGGTGGTGACTTATAAAAGATAAAAGTTTAGGTATTAATATTATAATTAAATACAAGTTCAGGGAGAAATAAGGTATTAAGCCTAAATTATACTTATAGTTATATTAAATATTTACTTGTTTTATCATAGTTAAATATAACTTAAGATAAATAAAAGCAAACTATAAATATATTAATCTCTATCAAACAAATATTAGTCATTATGACTTAATTTAACATTATAGTTTAAATTTGTGTTTAGACACTATTTTATTTATTTTATCATAATTGAATTGAATTTAAAAATAAATAAAAGTTAATTATAAATATTTTAGTTAGATCCAACAAATGGATAGAAACGGACTGCATTGAAATATATAAAAAGTCAAATATTTCATGAGTGGACCAATCCGTGACTCTATCAGTATGGGGTTAAAATGAATTAATTTGCAAGTCAAGCCTAATCTGATCTTTTTTTTTTTTTGGGATTATGTTTAAATTATTTACCATTATAATATAATTGATAATTTCTAGGGAAATTTAATAAATTAAAAGTCAATTTCAATTTATATGGAAATAATATAAATGTGATATAAGTTCAATAGTCAAGTTTAGTAGGATAAATTATAATAACACTAAAATCAAAGGTACTGAAATGATATAATTAATTAATTATGTTAAATTGCTAATAGATTAAAAAGGATAAATTATAATTAATAAATTTTAGGTATCGAATTGTAAAAATGTGTCTCTCCAGTCATAAATCACACCCTCATGTGGTCATCATATCATTTTTGTGTGGGTCCTATCTCTGCCTATTGTACAAATAAATAAGAAGATAATGTGATAGTTAATTAATTATCGGGTTGCCCTTAAACTGTCTATTTCTATTAAAACATTGTCATTATATTATTCTGGAATTCAATGAGCTAAGATCTTTCAGGGAGGACCCTAGCTTCCACCCATTTTTTTACTGTTTTAACTTTTATTTACTAACTCAAAAATGACATCTGTGTTATTTAGATCTAGCAATCGGGTCGAGCCGGACCCGTACAAGTTCTTTCTTTATAGTTTTGAATTAGTAGGCTTCGATTTTAAATTGCATTTAGGATTTAAAATTCAAATTGAACTATAAATAATTCGATATGTTTAGTTTGATTTTCAATTTAATAGATTCGATATATCAGTTCAATTTTCAATATATTTATTTACATAAAATTAAATTAAATAAACTATTAGTAAAATTTATACCATTTTATAGCCTTTTATATATTTATGTATATAAAAAATTTTAATTTTATTCTTTTTTTTTTTCTTGAGTGCCGGCTCTCCTTTTTTTTTTTGTTTTTGTTTTTTTTTTGAATCTGCCGGCTCTCCTTTTTAATCCATACAAAAATTAAACTAAATCTATAATTTATAATAAAATAGAATATAAAATAAAATTTAATTAAAAAAACTACATCACGAGTTTGCATTGAATTTTATGTATTTTCGGATTCAAATTGAATTTGACTCTAAACTTTTGAAGTTATTCGAATTTTTTTAAAAAACATTTGGATCACAGTTTTCAAATCGGGTAAAAGTTGCTAGACGTACAATAACATTATTATAGTTTAAACAGTATTTGAGATGGTCCATGGTCCACTAATTAAGCATTTGCGTCCCCCATTCTCTTACTTTCTCTACCATTATTTGTGTTTTGTTGAGATGGCAAATCAGATTGCGGTTGTATCTAACAATTAGATCCTCTCTAATCTATGGAGGCCTCAACAATTGCTAACAGTCGCTATATTTCATATTATTTTACATATAAATCTAGTAATTACATGTTTAGTTAAAAATGGTGATTCTCAGGCATTCAGTTGAATTTGACTCAAATACCAGAGTTTTATCTGGAGAATACATAACGATTATTATAAATTGATAAAAAAAATTTATTAATTTAACCCATTTTGAACCCGAACTAAATTTTATCATGCATATTTGTTTTTATTTGTATATACGTAGTTCTAATATAAATTCAACTTAGCATGATGTTGAGGAATACGCAATGGACTCATTTGGATGGTTGTATGTATTAGTTTATAGAGCGTTAATTTGTATAGTATTTATATTTAGTCTGTATTATTATATACAAGACACGTTTGGATTGCAAAATCGTATTAGTATGTATAATTTTTTTTTAAATCCGATTAGGTCTAATGGTAGTAGATTTCATTTGTTATTTTTTCAAGACTTACACTTATAATCATAATGTGGATATCACTTTAGTATAATACTAGACTTGATAAAATTGACTCAAATCCATAGATTGACCCAAAATTTATTAAAAAAATTGATTCAAACTCAACCCAATTCATAGAAATATTCATTGGATCAACCCAAAATTGATTTATTTTATTTTTCAATCCAATCCAATCCAATATCTAATGAATCAATCCAAAATTGATCCATTTTACTTTTTAACCTATTAGGTTTAAACCCAATGATTTTTTCTAAAATCCTCTCTTTCTAAGAAGTAGAGGCTCTGGCTTGCCATAAGGACCACCACGCAAAATAATGAACCAGCATTTTCTAATCTTCAATCCGTTCTCATTTTCCCATCATGCTATGTGCCAAAAAACTATTGCAAATCACCAAAAAACATGCCGTTTCCACTTCTCTCTTTCTGCCACGCTTTGTATATAGTAGATATGTATGGCGATCGCAATTTCACTGGATTAAGAGATTTGAGTAAAAAATTAGAAATACCCAGTTCAGATTTTTCAGTTTTTTTATTGGGTATTCGAGATAAAAGAGAAAGGAGAAGATGATGGTTTTGTTTATGGGATTAAGTGTACAGTGGTTACTGGATTTGGTGGTGGCTGGGTTTTCTTTAATGATCGGTTTAGGTATTTTTGCCTTCATTGCTTCTATTCTTTGTTCTGCTGCTTTCCTTCACAACGCCAAGGATGTGTCCTGAATTCATAATTTCAAGGTCAGCTTCTCTCTCCATTAATTTCTGTTGTTTGTTTGCTCATCTGATTTCTATTCACCAATTAGCTTTTTGGGAATTAAAAGAATGACCTTGATTAGCTTAGGAGAGAGTAATTTGGGAGCAATGAGCCAAAGAAAAAATTAGCCAATCTCATCGTATGAATACTATTTGTAATTGTATATTCAATATTTGTATATATTTTTATTTTTGAAGTAAAGTTAAATTATTAATGGAATATTTTATTTTTTATATTTTAACTTATTATTTATATTATATTTTCAATTGAATCTTATTATTATCAAATTTATTAATTAATTAATAAAAAATTTTATAATAATTTATATTAAATCCATAGATCAATCCATTAATGATCCATATTTTTTTATCTATTAGTGATCCATCCATTAATGACCAAACTCAAACTCGTCCAACCCGTTTATTTGCTACCTCTATATAATATGATATAATATGCGGACAATTTTAGTTTTCTTCAAATATAAATGAAAAATGAAAGGATTCTTGTGTAAAAATAAATATTATATACGAAACATTAGCTTGTGTAATATTAGCTTATATAGTATTATCTATATTATTTAGCCTATTGGTGCAAAACTATATTAACTTGTAATATTTTATACATGTGTATAATATTATAATATATTAATTTTGTAAAAAGAATACAAATGAACAAAATTACATTATTTGAGTTGTTATTAATTTAGACAAAAAAATTATGACATAAAATATAATTTTTCGATATATATTAAAAAATAAATTCAAATAAACTACTATAAAAATAAGAAACATATATAAACTAGTAATTTTAAAATTTGATGAAGTAAAATAACAATTATAGAATGAAATAAAATGCAATTGTCTAGTAAGGTACATTACTGGACCCTTTTCTATTTTTTTTTATTTTTTGAATCCAAAATGATAAAAAAAAATTAAGAGAAAAATTGATATGAAAAAATGCCAAGAATGAAGGCAATATTGGAGATAAAGACAATTAAATTCTACCTCTCTATTTTATAATACAGTATTTATTGTATTACACAAATTTAAATGTGAAATAAAGAAATTATGATGCATTATATTATTCTTATATTATTTTTTTTTTAAATTCCAAACACAGCATTTGTATTAATTTATAATATATTATGTTATCACATTTGCGATACAGTAAGCTAAACATGGCTGAATTTTGTATTGTACTTAGTATACAATATATTACTATATTAAATTTGAAAAAAAATTAAAAATAAATAAAATTATGTTATTTTTGTTATTAATTTAGACAAAAAAAATTATGATTATAAAATACAATTTTGATACATTAATTTTTTAATTAAAAAATCCAAATAAACTTTATTGGAAAAATAAAAAATAAAAAGAGATAAAAAAATACGGCACCACAATGAAAAAGTATATATGAAATAGTAATTTTAAAATTTATGAACTAAAATAACAAATCTTTATTAGGCATAATATCGGATATTATCAATAAGCATCGTCAATTTTCTACATCACTTATTATTTTATGAAACTTCAATTCAATTTGCAAAGATATATATACACACACACGTTAAGTTTTATTGTAACACCCTATAATCATTTATAAATTCATATATTTTACAGAATCACTCTACAATTAACAACATATTATTCTCATGCACATATGCTAGTACTCATAACACTATTTACTTTTATAATAATAATCACAATTATTACATGTCAAACACTAAAAGTAATTCGAGCCATCACAACTTATACGATCCCACTAGTCTTTATGTACATGCCATATTGATTTTCTTCTTCATGTCCTCAATTGTCTGTCTATGCGCGCAGCCAACAAACCACGCGCTAAGCAACATTGTCGCCAAGTGGTGGATACAACTACATAAAATTTCATCTAAATAAATTTATATTTATTTGTATTCTTTTGTTATACTTACTGTCTTATTTAGCTTATTATGTATCTGTGTGTGTGTATTATTCATGATACTACTTCATCTTTATTGCTCGTATATCCATACTTTTCACCTCATGTTGTATGATCTTTATTACTGTCAAGTTCCACGTATATTGTAACATCCCAAATTCTCATATGTCATACATGATACGATGTATAGCATGAATAATTATCTTAGGATAAATTTTGGAGTAATCAAAGTTGTACAGGACAGGAAAATTAGAGAATGTGTAAAGGTTAAACGTGTTTGGGCCAGAAAATTTCAAGGATGGATGATCTAGTTGGCAGTTTGACCTAAGAGTAGTTTATGAAAGTATATGTTAAATGGAGTATAGTCATACAATTTGAGAAGAAAATGAGTTTAGATAGATCCTTAAATGGAAAAGAGAAATTTTTTCTCGGTATCGTAAAAAAGATTGACTGAAAGTTTGATCGAACTCAGAATTAGTGTACCGAACTTCAAAAATTATTTCAATTGCATAAATATATTGTAATAACCTAAATTACCTATTAGAAGTGAAAAAAATAAATATTTTATCAGTTTTGAGATTTCAGATTTCAGACTTCAGACTGGCTGCTCAAACCGTCAAAGCCAAAAGTATATTGAAATGATATTGGAATTGGCCAACATTTTAATGATGTGTTCTTGAGAATGCTAGTGCACACGGGAAAAAATTTCAGGACATTCCAACATGGGGAACAAAAATTCAATATTCAGGGTGCAAAATCGAGACTGAGTTAGTTAAGGGGTTAAATTCGAATATTTTAACCGTTAAAGGACATGGAGATCATTAAAATACGGCTATAATCAGGTGTGTGCAAGCTTATGGTTAATGGATGTATAGGGATGGAAGAATGAGTGACAAGTGGCTTAATTTCAAGCCATTGGATTCAATAGTTAAAGAGTGAATCTTAACCATTCCTTTTTACCACTAAAATAAAATGTGGAATAGTATAGAAAAATCTAAATATCTCCTTAAAATGGCAAAAAATTCTCCCTTGATTCTTTAAAAATCCGAACCTAGCTATAAGTCTCTCTCTTCTACCATTTTTCTTCACACAAGCTCTCTCTCTAATTTCAAAGTTCATCTTCCATCCTCACATATAAAAATACATCCTCTTCCACTTAAAGAAAGATTTTCAGCAAGGAGGAGTCAAGAAATTAAGAAAATGAGGTAAGAGAAATTAGACTTAATTTAGTGGTTTTATGAGTTTTAGTTGGAATTAATTGGGAAGTTTTATATGAGGATGAAGAGAATGATTAGGAGAGTATTGTAGTAGCTTTAATTTGCTTAAAATCAACACTTAATCATGTTAAATTTTCTCTTTCATATTCAACTAAAAGAAGAAAAGTAAGAGGAAGGAGAAGGGAAGAAGGCAAAGGCAAGGAGAAGTAGGAATAAGTGTATTTCAAGCTAATTAAAGGTAAGTGGATACAAACTACACCTTATTTCATTTTAATTATGAATTTTAGTATGAAATCTATATTATGTAAGTAATTAAAAATAAAAAATAATGTAAAATAATTCAAGAGTATGTAATAGAAAGATGAATTGATATGAAATAACCTTATAATTAAGAAGGAATCGATTTATAAGTAAGGAAAGTGGTATAGGTTGAATGGTATATTAGGTGGGATAATAGGGTATTTTGATGATAATTGGTAAATTCTTCATAAATTGAGTAATATTTCAAGGAATAAATATATTATGATTAAATGGTGCCTTAAATGATATGTAATTATAATAATTAGTATGAAAACTATATTATGTAACTATATGAAATTGCATTTAATAGTGAAATAATTTAAGATAACATGATATAATGTTAAATTAAGTCACTATAAATTCAAATTAGTGAAGAAATCAAATAAAAAGGGAAGAAAATCAAAAAGGCCGAATTGGGTACCTAAGGGTACCTTAATGTAATTTGACTTTTAATTGAGTACTTAATGATAATTAGGTAAATTAAAATATAAGGAATGCAATAATATTAATGAGAATGAAAAATGAGAAGGGTACCAAATTGTGCAATAGTTACATAATGGTGAAAAGAAATGGAATTTGAGAATTTCTATGTGAATTTGGCATATTTTACTTTATTATGGCTTAAATTGGATATAAAACTATGTATGGTATGAAATTAGAGAAATAAATAATTTGGGAATGTGATACTATGATAAAATTCTTATGATGATAAACACATATGAGAAGAGTATATGATTAATAAGCTTATATGAATGCAAATGAAGCATAAAGTGATTAATATGCTATGATAAAAATAAATAACAGTGTAAACATATAATGTCATATGATAATTGATATTGCCCTTAGTGAACAGTGGGTAATCCAGGATTTCAGAATATAATGGCTAGCCATAGGGGCATATTCACCGCGGTACTACTATAAAAGTGTGATCATATTACTTAGCCGACTTATTATATGGGAACACTGGAGAATTGGTATCTTACCCTGGCTGTATGATCACTCCAGTATAGGTATATTAATGATATAAATATTCTAGAGAATTGGTATCGTACCCTGGCTGTGCGGTCACTCCAGTATATAGAGATGACCGAAGTCCTCATCACGCTTATTCGGTTGGAGGATTTTCACTATTGATAACTAGGGGTAAAATTATAATTTTACATGTAAACTGGGATAAAAGAGTAATTACAACAATTTAGATATCATAAATATGAATAAATAAGAAATAAAGTGAAAAAATTGAGATTAATAAGTCAAGTAAGGGTAAAATGGTAATTATGTAAGAACATGAAAATTTGGAATGCAAAGTAAGTAAAAAGAATATCATATAGTTATTCGGTTTAGAAATAGAATAAAAACTATAACAAATTAGTTAGTAAGGGCAAAATAGTAATTATATAAGAAAATAAGGACCAAAAAATAAATTGCGCATTAAGAAAGTGGTGCATAAAGTTAAAAGAGTATTAAAGTGAAAAATGTGGTTAATAGACTTAAAAAGGATAGCAAGGTGATTACGTGATAGAGCAGAGGCAAAACTGTAATTATATCACTAATATAATGATTAAAGAAATTAAATTGAGTGAATAGGTGAAAAAGGATAAAACAGTAAATAAATATAAGTTCAAGAACCAAACTGTAATTTTCCATTTTGAAAAAATTTTCAAAGGATTAAAATGTAACTTATGCACTTAAATTAAATTAAAAGTAAAAAAAAAATCAAACTAATCAAAATTGAGATCAATTTGATCAAAATAAGATAAAAATCAAATTCTAGGGACTGAAATGAAAATTTGCCAATTAAATTGAAATTAGAAGTAAAAAAATCAATTTGATCAAAATTTAAGTTAACTAGCATAAAACAAATCAAAAAGAAATTATAAAGACCAAATCGAACTTTTTCTATCAAAGTGAGGAAATAAGTGAGATTAATTAAGGAAAATAAGTATAAAGAAAATTAAGTTAAAAGTGAAAAAAAATAAAGTCAAATGTGATGAGCAAAAGTTTAAGGGTTTAATTGTAATTTTTCAGTCAAGCATAAATTATATAAAAAAAATTAGTAAGAAAAGATTGAATATGAAACTAATTAAAGAAAAATGGCCAAAATTTAAATTTAAATAATAGTGATTATGAAGAAACTACAAGTTCGGGTTTAGAAAATAAAATGGCAACAAGAAGATAAATTCATAAAATATTCTGTATAACAGAATATTGGAAAAAAATTGAGTGCAAAGAAAAGAATAAAATAAAATAAAGAGATTAAAATTTAGAGTTTGACTGAAAGGGACCAAAAAGAGAAATATAAGAAAATTTAGTATAAATAAAATAAATTTATAATTTGATCAAAAGCTAAGAAAATGAAGGATAGAATTGAAATTGTTGAGGACCAAAACGAAATGGAATGAAATTTCATGGTAAGAATTATTAAAAGTAAGAACTTGAATTAAAATAGAAAATTTGGAAGAGAAGATAATAAAAGATCAATTGGACCAAAAATTGAAATAATTTAAAGGTTATCTAAAAAGCTAAAGGAAGATAAGGCAACATAATGAAAGAAAGAGTTATAGAAAAATTTAGAAATTTAAAAACGTTCGGGTATTGAACAATTAATGAGGGAAGAAATTCCATATGATTTTGGAAGTCAAATGTTACAATTAAAAACGTACAATAAGACAAAATTATAAATTGGCTTTGGAAGAAGTTAATAAAATAGCCATGTTAATGATTATATAGGAATTAGTAAAAATTTAAGTAAAAAAATTTATTCGTATAAAGGTATTAAACATGAAACAGTAAAAGTATTAAAGATCAAGTAACAAAAGGGAACAAAAAAAGAAAGAAAAAAAAACATACGGGTATATAAGTAATATAAATGAAGTGGCATTACTAATAATATAGCTATATATATATATATACAATGAGATAAATAAGATAATAAATACAACCAAAAATAGATAAAATACAAATAAATTTATTTAGATGAAATTTTGTGTAGTTGTATTCATCACTAGGCAACAATGTTGCTTAATACACGGTTTGTTGACTGCCCACGGGAATAAAAAATTAGGGACGTGAAAAAGGAAGATCGATAAGTCATGTACATAACGACTGTTGGGATTGCATAAGTTGAGGCAATTTGATTTGTATTTAGTGTCTAACATGTAGTAATTATGGTTATTATTGCATAAGCAAATAATATTATGAGTACCAGCACATGTGCATGGAAATATTATATGGATGATTGTATATTAATTCTATATAGTATATAAAAATTATGAAAAAATGTAGGATGTTACATATATTACCTTCATACAGATGTATTTTTATTTAACTTTTACCAATTCTAATTTAATAATTAATATAACTATTTTATTTGTTTTCTTCCAATCACAATTTATAAATCGCCTTATTACATGTTCCTAATTGGGTAATTTAACTTCAGTATCCATATATAATTTTTTTCATTGATTGCTTAATACTTTATTATATTTAATTCCTTATTTTCCCATAACCCTATTATTTTTTGTGTTACCCTCCTTTCATTTTTTTTAGTAGTCTCTGAATTCAATTCGTTTTCTTCGTATAACACTTAGACTTTGTATGTTGCCAAATTATCATTTAAATTTTTGTTTTGGTCGAATCGATCTTTTTGTTGTCTTTTTTCTCATATTTACTATTTCACTTTAAGTTTTTCTTTTTTAACAATTCTTACTATAAATTTCTTTTCATTTTAGTCCTTAAGAATAAGAATTTTATCCTTAAATTTTTTCAACTTTTGATCCAATTACAAATTTATCTTATTTGTACTAAATTTACTCAAATTCCAAATTTTTTATCCCTTTTCTTTCAAATTTTAATGCTAATTTCTATTGACCCATTTACCTTTAATTATTTTATTTTATTTTATTCTTTTCTTTACAATCAAATGTTTTTCCCATTATTCTTTTACACAGAATAAATTATGAATTGATCTTCTCATTTCAATTTTATTTTCTGAATATTACCAATTGGCCATTGAACTTGTAGTTTCTTCATAATCACTATTATTTAAATTTTGGCCCATTTTCTTTATTGAATTTTATATTCAGTCTTTTCTTACTAAACTTTTATATAATTTCCACGTAACTGAAAAATTACAATTAAACCCCTAAACTTTTATTCGTCACGTTCAACTTTATTTATCCAATTATAATTTTTCCCTTAGTTATCACCAATAAGAAATCACGAACCAGATAAGCATGATGGGTATCCAATATACTAGAGTGAGCATACAACCAGGGTGTGAGACCATCTTTATTAATGCCATCTAATAAGCCGACGATACAGTCATTAATGCATCATAATAATATCTCGTGGTACAAATCTCCATATACTCATGATCTCCCGCAGTATATATAACTCTATGGCTAGCCATACTATTTTAAAGTTCTGGATCACCCACTAAATACTAAGAGCATTATTAAATTTTATATTCCTTTACATTTTTATACCATTATTTGTTCTCATTATATTATATTAACAGCATTATATTTTTTTATTTGCATTCATACCAGCTTATTAATCTTGAATTCCTCACATATATGTTCATAACCAATACAATATGGCTAACTCATGTCATCCATCATACACATACCATTCGATCATTAAGTAAAATCACACTTCCATAATATTTCTTCCTCCAATTTCATACTATACATAGTTTTATATCCATCTTAAGGCAGAATGTAATGAACTATGCCAAATTCACATGAAAATTCTTAAGTTCCATTTCTTTTCACCATGATGTAACTATTACATAATTAGATACACTTCTTATTTTTTTCATTCTCATTAACATTATTGCATTCCTTATGTTTTAATTTGTCCAATTATCATCAATTACTCAATTTAAAAGTCAAATTACATTAAAGTATCCTAAGGTACCCATTTTGGCTAATTTGGTTTCCTTCCTTTTTTTATTTAATTTCTTCACTAATTTGAATTTTTAGTGACTTAAATTAGCATTATATCATGTTACCTTAATTTATTTCACTATTATATATAATTTAGTATAGTTACATAATATAATTTTTATACTAATCATTATAGTTACATATCATTTAAAGCACCATTCAACCATAATATATTTATTCCTTGAAATATTACTCAATTTATGAAGGATTTACCAATTATCATCAAAATACCCCATTATTTTACCTAATATATCATTTGACCTCCCCAACTTTCCTTACTTATAAATCAATTTCTTCTTAATTCCAGGGTTATTTCATGTCAATTCATCATTTTATTACATATTTTTGAATTATTTCACATTATTCTTTATTTTTACTTACTTACATAATATAAATTTCATACTAAAATTCATAAATTAAATGAAATAAGGTGTAGTTTGTATCCACTTACCTTTAATTAGCTTGAAATACTCCTATTCCTACTTCTTCTTGCCTTTGCCTTCCTTGCCTTCTCCTTCCTCTTACTTTTCTTCTTTTGGACAAATATGAAAGAGAATAATTAACATGTTTAAGTGCCAATTTTAAGAAAAATAAAACTACTATAACACTCTCCTAATCCTTTTCTTCATAGTCATAAAATTTCCCAATTAATTCCAACTAAAACTCATGAAATTACTAAATTAAGCTAACTTTCTCTCACCTCAAATCTTTAATTTCCAAGCTTCTCCTTGTTGCAATTCTCTTTCTAGGTTAAAGAAGAGATATTTTTATGTGTAAGGATGAAATATAAGCTTAGGATTTAATAGGAAAAGAGAAGATTGAAGAGAAAATAGTGGAAATGCACAATAATGGTGAATTTTGGTTCTTAAAGAGAAAAGGGAGGAGACTGCCAATTTTTGTGGAGATTTGGAGAGGCTTCTCTACTTTTCCATTTTATCTTCTAGTGTGAGAAAGGAAGGCCCAAGATTAGGCCTTTAATTATTTGATCTTATGGCTTGAAATTAAGTCACTTGGCATTATTTTCTTCATCCCTACACATCTAATCATCATGGGCTTGCATGCACCTGATTATTACTTCATTTTAATGACCTTCATATCCTTAAATAAATAAAATTCACTAATTAAGCCTATTAATTAATTTAATCTTGATTTTCTGCCATTTTTTAAAAAAAATGTTTCGATTGTTAGAATGCTTCAAAATATTTCTTCGCATGCATTAAAATATGTCATAGCTTATGTTTAAAATCTTAGGTCATTCCAACATCATTTCAATATACTTCTGACTTCGAAAGCAAAATCAACAGATCCAAAATTTTAAATTTCAAATTTGTTAGAAAATTTATTTTTTGCTTTCCATAGCTTATTTATGCTATTTCTAATATGTCCATGTAATCAAAATAATTTTCAAAGGTCTATAAAATATTTCAAGGTTCGATCAAACTTTCGATCAGCCCCTTTTACAGTACCGAATAAAATTTTTGCTGTCTGATTTAAGGGTTTATCTAAATTCAATTTCATATTAAATTATACCGTCGGACTCCATTTAACATCTATTTTCATATTCTAATATTAACTTAAATTATCCGTTAGGTCATCCATCCTCAGATTTTCCTACCTTAAGCACGACTAACCTTTATACTTTTTCGAATTTTTCTATTCTTTTCAACTCTGTTTGTTCCAAAAACTACCTCGGACTACCTTTTATGCTCTAAAACATGCCAAGCATGTCATATTCAAGTTTCGAGGCATTACATTTATTATAATTGATTTGTTAAATTTCAAGTGTCATAATAATTATTTAGCACCATGAATATTTTAAAACAAAAAAAAAGATATATTTACTTTTAAAGGGAATCCTATTATTTTCAATTTTATTATTAAAAATGATATTTACTGTCATGTCATGATAACAAGAGAAGAAGGAGTGGAAAATAAATGATTGGATGTGAATAAATTACGAAGTTAGTTAAAATTAATAGATTTTTTACCAAAGAAAAATTGCTCTAATTTTAAAATATTAAAAAAAAATATTACCTTTGAGTAAATATTAGAGGGAAAATTTGACATATTTTACCAAATTTTAAGGCATTTTTAGACCTTTGACCTTTTTTTAGAAACACTTTGACCTTTATTGTTTATAAGAGGGTTAAGGTGCAATTTGATTTCTGAAGTTTTCCAAAATGTGCAATGTAAGGTTTAAAGTTTCTTTTTGTGCAATATTGAACCTGATGTTTGTAAATTAGTGCAATGTAAGGTATACTATTAGATTGACCAGTTAGAGTGAGTTGACCGATGACGTGGCTCGTTAAGTGACATGTGGTAGTCCAAGTGGCAACACATATTCAATGACATGGCAAGTTGATGGCACGTAGATGACATGTGATAGATCCATGTGCTCCTAACATGCCTAGTTAAATTAGGTAAAAAAAACCTAATCTCTTCAAACTTCCATTGATTTCTCCTAAAATCCTTAACCGCCTCTCCTTCTTTGACGATGATTTGGACTTAGGGGATAGTGTCGGATTCTTTGAAATGCTGGTATTGTGGAGCATTGATGGTCGCCATTACATCCTTCACCATCAAGCTCTTATAAAAATGATGTTGTGTTCTTCTTCTTCTGGTTCTGAGTCAGAGGATAATTAGGGAATCAACTCTTATAGGAAAGGTGGTTACCATGTTGTTAAAGTTAGTGATCAATATAAGTTAGCGATCAATGTTGTTAAAGTTATATTCCTCTACATTTGTTTCCCATGGCCGCACCTCTTTTCTCTACTCCGTTTCAGCCATACATTTATCAGGTACTCTTCTATTCATTTTTCTTTACGCAATTGTATATTCGAATTATTTTCTTTACACAATTATTTTGTACTTAGTTGTGTGTTGTTGTTAAAATGCTTGAAATGAATGTCCCTTTTTTTTGATAAATGTTATACAATTGATATATATGTTCCCATGGAAATCATTTGTTATATGCTTTAATTGGTGGATTTGGTAGGGATCTCTTTTCTTTTATTGATTATGTGATTATGTGTGTTTGTGTTATCTTTTGAGACATGGTTGTACTCTGTTTATTGTCCTTTATATGTCCTTTAAACCTTATTTTGTTTGTCCTTTAGACCATTTTAGCTCTCTATTCATGCTTTAGGATAGAGAGTTCTTCAGAAAGTCTTCTTTGGATGGTAAGAAAGGCATTCCTAATATTATTATAGCTTCAAGTAATAGCAAGTGGGCATATCGGTCATAACCAAACTTTTCCTCTAAGTGCTGAAAAAAGCCCCATTTTTTCCCTTTCAATCTTACTTTAGATTCAGGTGCACATCTTACAAAGAGACTAAGAACATTCTGTATTTAAGGTTATTTTTAGTGGTTCTCAATGCTTTCTTTTGGTTCAAGAAGGATCCAGTTGCTACAGAACAACCTAGTTCAGATGCTGACCTTCCTTCTAAGAGGAGATTATGAGTGTAAGTTAACTCACTAGAGTCACAAATGCATTAAAAGAAGTGACTTACTAAAAATATGCTCCACTTTAAATTGTTTCACATTGGATTAACTATAAATACTAGAATGCAAGATATGTGTGTGTTCAAAACAATAGCAACATGTAATTAGTTCTCCATAAATGGAATGAGTTCACAAGTGCTACCATAAGAAAGATTCATCACTTGTGGTTTTTTTCCTTTCTTTTATAGATTTTGGCTTTAATTTGAAAGCAAAAGAGATCAACAAATTGTAGCTATCTTCATACCAAGAAAATCTATTGTGTATCTCATTATCCCTCAAGCTCTGGGTTAAGGGTATGAATCAATATACAACTGAGATTTTTTTTGCTTTCCATTTTGGTTGGTAAAGTTAAGATTATTGGCTCTTGACCTTAGCTGCCAACTCTTTTCAAATGCGGTGGAGCTTTGAGTGGGTAGATTTCTAAATCATATAATGGCAAGTCTTTAGGCTACTTTTTGGTCATAATATATGCTTAAATATGAAATATTACTAAATGGTATTTTTTATGCTAGATGACCTTTTCTGATAGCATTTTGTTTATAGACTACCTTATCAGAACTATTATTGGGAAAAGATCTTTTTTTCCCCATTTGTCAATTTTCATTTGGGTAGATGTTTTTATTTAGATTAGATTTGAGGAATAATTTCTTAGTCATGCCATGGTGATCTAATGGGTGCAATACAATGCATATAGGATGATATTAAATAGCAATTTCCTTGGAAGCGAACATCTTAGTAATTGGACTTATGGGTGCATGATGAGTTTTTAAGATCTTGCCTTTAAGTGTTGGTGTTGAATTTATGGTTTATAGTTGGATAAATTATATAGAATTTACTTCTTTGGTTTGTCGGCATGGGAATTGCACTGTCAAATGATTATTCAAACTCTTTAATAAACATACCATCTTATGCTAGTTGGTTTAATAAATGAGATTTATATTAAACTCTATTTTGCATCATTCTTTAATGTAATAAATATACCATCAATCTAACTCTTATTTTATGCTGCAAGATAACTAGCAATAAGATCAACCTGGTGGCTAAATGCCGAAGGTGGCATTTTTTGGTTTAAGAAATCAAAACAAAAATGGCAAAGAGTGTTGGATAGTGAGGTGTGGGAAGAAAACAAAGTACATAGAGATATTATTGTTCCTTTACTGTTGAGCTATTATGATTTGCCACCATCACTGAGACATTGTTTCTTAATTTGTGCCATCTTTCCAAAGCTGGTGTAATTATAATACCATTTTTAGCTCAAGAAGTTAATCCAAAACTATTTATGGATTAGCTTAATAAGAAAGTCAGCTCTCTTATTCTTTTCTCAAATTTGAACTCCTATACATATAGTTAGTGCGGAGGTTCTTAATTATGAGATGTGAATTGTAAATGATAGAATTCATGTAAGTCTTTAAAAGGCATGAATTGTAAATGACATAATTTATGTAATTCTATTTTGTTTGCTATTAAATAGAGGGAATTAGTGATGAAAATTAGGTTATTAGCGATGATTTTTCTGTCAGTAAAGATATATGGAGCAGTAATTTTGACATTAGTGGCGAAATATAAGTTATCAGCGATGATTTTTGCCGTCATAAATTTCCCTTTTTTTTAAATCTCATACTATGAACATAAGGTACACGTACCTGCCACGTGTCATCTACTCGTCATGTCATTCATCACGTGTCGCCACCTAGATTGCCACATGTCACTTAACAAGCCACGTCATTGATCAACTCACGCTAAGTGGTCAAACTAACCGTAGGCCCCACATTGCACATTTTGAAAAATTTCAGGGTAAACATTACACCAATTTACAAATATTAGGGTCAACATTCCACAAAAAATAATTTTAGATCTTACATTGCACATTTTATAAAACTTCAGGGACCAAATTGCACCTTAACCCTTTATAAGATTTGTGAAAGTTTGTGGTTCTCAACAAATTTAAAAACTTCAATTTAGAGAATGAATTTGGTTAAGTCTTCATGTTCTTTATTTTAATTTATTTATACCATGTATATGTTTAGTCTATTTTAGAGTTTTTCATTTCTGAAAATCATTTTCAAAAGCTTCTGCAACTTTTTTTTCCTAGAGAAATATTTAGGACTAATGTGAAATGTAATATTAACTATGGCTAATATTAAAATCAGAATATTTGCATTTGATTTTGATTTTGATTTTGAAACTACTCTAATATAGCATGTCAAATTATTATAATTATAATAATAATAATAATAATAATAATTATTATTATTATTATTATTATTATTATTATTACTACTACTATAAAGTTTTATTGCATTATTCCACAAGAATTAAAAGAGCAATTAGGAATATTGTTTGTTTAACTATGGATATGGTACTAATTTCTATAAATTTTAATTTGAACTCAAGTTGTGTTTTGTATTATGTAATTCTTAAAAAATAAATTTTAATCTTTCATACATAATTGTAAAAATGAAAATAAATAAAATAAAAAATATATAAAAATGTTTAATATGTAAAATACACACGCACAATTACTAGTATATAAAAATTCATTGCACTAAACTCACAAATACAAAATCAGAATAAATTTATTTTATATTAAATGAAACGCTAATTTTAGAAAGTGGTAATTCGGTGCACGTGTGCATATGAACTGTTAATTATGTGCATATATACAATCAACAGTTCACATGCACCTACATAATATATCTCGACTATGATTTAGATGTACCCTTGTATTTACACAAACTATTGAAATTTAGAGAGAAAATTAAATTTCTATTTTATCTTATTTATTTTTTATTTAGGTACAAAAACTTCAAAATTCATTCAGATATTACATGAATGACTTGAATTGAAAGGATTTTGGTAAGATTATAAATAGGTACGTTATACATGGGTTGGACACAAACAAGTTGGACATTTTTGAATCAACCCATTTGATATGTTTTTCTTTCACAGTATTTTATTTTCCTTTTAGTCTATTAAATATATATAATTTTATTTAACTATATAATTAATTAGAAATAAAAAAATATAAATATAAATGTATATATATAAACAACTTTTAATATAAATCTCATTTCTAAAATTTTTTGTCGAATATAACAAATTTATAAATATAATTTTTGTATATCAATAGATATTATATGAATAAAAAGCATAAAATATTTTCATTTAGAGTTTAAACTTTCAAGTTGTTTCATAGAAAAAAAATTGATTTAAAATATAACGACAAACTAACAAATAAATGTAACAATATATTCACCATCGACTAACAAAAATCATCTCTCTTAACATAGTAATATTAAAATTTTACAAAAATTGAAGAAGTCAGCTTTGTATAAAAGAAAAGAAACATATTAATTTTATAAATTTTGGTTAATATATTTCTTTTCAAAAAGGGATAAGGGTGATTTTTTCCCTCGAACTTTTAAAAATAGGGTGAAAATACTCTTAGACTTTTTTTTTTGTCAGATTATACAACTGAAGTGACTTTTTTGGTTGAATATTACCCTTATTTTGGACGAAAAATACATGTGGCAGACAGATTTAACGGCATCCAATGAAATTGTGACACATCAGCATTTGCGTGGCACCTTCTCTTCTAGTCAGCATTAATCCAAAAATAAAAAAAAAAAGATAAAAGCTGATGTGGATGAGATGCCACATTTTCTATCCTAACCTCTGTTTTTAAAATACCATCTTCAACCTAGCACAAACTCCAACATTGTTTTCATTAGGGTAAAAAAATTGAAAATGAAAATGGGAGAGAGGAAAAGCACATGTTCTCAAAACTCCAGCTGGTACAAAAAAAGAAGTATTGTCGATATGGTGTGAATGCGATCAGATTGGCGGGTAAAATCCGTGAAAACAAAGGGAGGGTTCTCTATAGATGCATAATTATGGGATAAGTTCTAAAATTTTTTTGGTATAATGTGATGTTGTGATATTGTTTGGTTTCAAAAATTGAACTAATATGGTGTTGTGAAAATGATTGGAGTTCTATGAATTCACTAGCATACTACGAAAACTTTTGCATTCTTTTAATAATGAAGTTTCAAGATTTAGGGTGTTAGAAAAGTCTTGAAATCTCGAACAATTAGTTATGTTATAGATAATTAGGTTATGTCTCATGCCATTATGAATGGGCATTATAGAGTCGCTAATTGAGAACTTACCCATTATGCCATTATCAATGTTCATTACAATAATTAGCTACCAAACTCCTCAAGGAATGTATGGTTGATTCTTTAAGACAGAATATGAGTAATTGCATGATAATACATCCATTGAAGAATGTGTATCAACCTATTATTTTAGAATCATATGAGTGAATGCATGACAATACGAATATTTTAACACCTTAAACTTTTATAAGTTGCTAACCATACCAGAGAATCCAACAAAATAAATAGCCATGGCCAACATGCAGTTATAATAGCTAATGGCATGAGATAGAAGTTATAACACCTATTATGCCATTATGAATGCTCTGATTTAGTATTGAACATCTATGATGCAGGAAGATGATTGCAGGTATTTTGAATGGGAGGTGGATGAAGATTATATTGCTGCTTATAACACTGCTTATGCTAAAAAAGCTATGGAGCTTCAACTATCAGTTTAGGCATTGCAAAATGAAAGGAGTGATATGAGGCAACAAATAATGGAGCTGGAGCTAAAAAACACTATGGCAAATCAACTAAAGATGTGGAAACATAGTGCAGCCGTTATGGTTCCTCAGATTAAGGACATGAAGCAATAGAAGCAGTATATTCTTTATGCTGTGTGGGCAACTCTATCCTTGTTTTTAAGGTACCTCATTGCAAGGATGATGGTGTGAAGGATGTGTGTTTCTACTTATGACCAAGAACAATTGATGTAAATGTCAAATTAACTTAGTTTTTGCAAGTGACATATGCAATGATCACTTTTGTTAGGCAAATGTTGCCTTATTTTGTATATGACTTATTTGTTGCCAAGTACTTGGTAAGACTAATTATATATGTCAAGAAAGTTGATATATTATATGATAAAACATTAATTATAAATGTTATGTATATGCCTTATTTTATAGATATATGTTATGTATCCTATAATCAATATAACCCTGTAAACACAAATGGATCAATATAAACTTGTAATCATGAAAATATATCATAGTGCATACTATAATATAATGAAGTTGAGGTGGTTATAATTAACAAACCAAAATATTGAAGCCATTTAAATGGACAAATTGTTCTAAGAGTTGCCATCCTTGTGGAATATTACATCTAAGATAAAATAGAATCAAAGTCTATTCTATGACAAAATATATTCATAAATTGTAATTCAAATTGTAGGGTTATCATGAATGTTCTTTGTCCTTGCTTCTTTCTCTATGATAAGTGAATTTTCTATAATTGCTTCTTTTCCTTACCACTTCAAACCCATTGGCTTAAAGGGTAGATTCGTGGGGTGTGAAGCTCCTGTTTGGTCTCCAACAAATTAGATTCTTCTTAATCTAATAGGCTTTTGATACATTAGCCTTATTTGCAATCTAGACTCCCTTTTATTTGGTATAGGTCTCTTAATTTATAGGTCTGAATCATGTGAAGCCTAGTCCATAATATATAACATTAATTTTTTACCAACTTGCCACTATAACAAATAAATATATCAACAAACAGATGCTTATGGTCCACTTACCTCAGCCCCTAATGCCTTCTATATGCTAGATTCCATTTCTGAATTGCCTTTATCTTCTGTTTATTTTTATAATTTGTTACCATTGCTTTTAGCTGGCCTCTTCTTTCCTACCTTTTGAACATGTGAACGTCTTTGAGAAAGGTGAATTTGACTTTCTTGGGTTTGTATACCCACATCATTAACTTCAGCCTCAGCATTAAATTCTCCATACACACCTTTATCTACTTCTCCAATGGCAGACTCAGCAAAAGCGACTTCAGATTCATATAGAGATCTAAACAAATTTGCAACATTGATAAAAATACCATGCTCATTCTCAACAATAATAGAAGCCACTCTAGCTCTAAAATCAGATGCAACTTTCATGTTCGAAGCATATCTAGCTCCCATGTTCAAAGTAGCAGTAGCTCCAGCTATAGTTTCAAGTTGTCCATCCACAGCAGTTGCATAACTATATCCAATTTCAGATTTCTTAAAGAAAAAAATATAGTTAACCATCAACATCAAATAAAAGAAATAAAGAAAAAAATGAAAATATCAATAAAAAGTTCATTTCAAAGGTAGGATTTTACCTGTTTGCAGTTTCTGACATTATGCCCTTCAAATCCATATTTAATACAACTAATCACAGTTTTCTTTCTTGAAGCTTTCCAATTTCATTTTCTATGGATATTTTCACTTTTTTCTCTTATTCTATTGACTTTTAGCCTGCCTACTTGCTTCTTAACTAGTGGCGGTTCCATAGGAAGTGCTTAATCAATTCTCTAGAAACTCTTACCTCTTATTGGTTTCAGCTTATGCTTGTAAGTCATTTTGTATGATTCCCTATGATACCATCGTGATATTTCTTTCATTATATCTATTTTTAGGTGCTGATATGATTTGATGGCATGAAGACATGGTATTCCTAACAGGTTCCAAGCTCTGCAGGTGTATATATTTTTGTTCAAATCAAATATATGTCTGTCTTCACCTTTTGTTATCTCAAACCCGTTATCTCAATTAAATTCCACCTTGTAAATATGAGCAATCTTTAAATAATCATAATACAACAACATACATTTTAGTGACCAATCACAATTCCATGTCTCAACCTTTTTCTCATACTCCACTAGCTTTGTCATAGTCATAACTCTTATCTCATCTATTAGTCCAATTATGGCTTTATGTCTAGACTTTTTGATCCATAAATTGAAACTTTCTGTGATACTGCTATCAACCGTATCATTTTTAGGGGTGGTTGAGAAATATGCCCTGCACCATATTTGTGGAAGGTATTTCAATAATGTCCTGGCTGCCTCCACTTGCATTTTTCCTATCTCTATCCATGAATTCCTCCTCATATGTGCTCCATGCACACCACCATAAATATTTTCTAAACTGCCCTTCTCTCTATATCTTACTCTAGTTACTTTTAATGTGTCTCACACAGATTCTATGACTAGATTCTAAAAGTTGTGTTTGTATCGCATCAATAAGTCCCTATATTTTTAGTATAATGATTAAATGCCATAAATTTGTTTAATAGAATAAATATACAAATGATTAAAAGAAATAAAAGTGGGTATTCTCATACCTTTTGCATATTAGACATAAAATTCATTCCTACTCCTTTTTTAAAGTTTAAAGATTCCCCAAGTAATTTAACAAACTAACCCTAATGCCTTTTATTTTTTTGGGGAACTGATAGTTGTGAATTATATGATATTTTTAGAGTATTTTTAGGTTTTTAATTGAGTTTATTTAGCTTTAATTTAGTTGAATTTTAGTTTAATTGGTAAAATTTGTGTTTTAAGGGTTAATTATAAATTTTGGTATTTTTCAGGGCCAAAATGAAGAAAAAAGACTTAATTGAAAGAAATGAAAAGTTCTGGATCAAATTCATAATTTTAAGAAATTAAAGTCAGAAATTTAATGTTAAGTAAAGAGATATTTTGCACTGCCTTGCATGAAATTTTGAATGGCCGCATATGAAGAGATTGTACAAACAGAGCAAAAGTTGAATAATTACGTTGAAGTACAATAAAACTTTGCATGGCCATGCACCATAAGGAGTAAAAGCTTGATTGGTTGTGCATGGCTATTTAAGCCTATGCGCGGCTATGCATCTCAAAGAGAAAAAAACCTGCATGGCCGTGTAGCCCAAGAGAGAAACCATCACATGGTAGTGCAAAGGTTTGTTCTTCAAATCAATTGGCTGTGCATCAAGAATCCCATTTTGGTAAAATTTCTTAATTAGCAGAGTTATTTTTCTATTCTGAATTGGAAAGCTACAGAAGGTAAGATTCTTCATCTATAAATAAAGGATCAAAACACTAGAACAAGGGGGAATCAATCATCAATTAGAAAGAACACAACAAGCTTTAATTACAATTTTTCTTTAGTTTTCTCTATAGTTTTCTTTAGTTAGTTTTGTACAGTAGTTTTCAATTTTCTTAATTTGTTGTTCTCTTTATTTTAGTTGTTTAGCGTTCTTTTATTTTTATTATGAAATAGATTTTGTTCTTTTGCTAATGGATACTTGAAATCTTATATTTTCATTGTTATGACTTTATTTTGAGCTTTAATTTTAATATCAATTGATTATTTCTTGGTTTTAAGCATATTCTTATCTTTGATTATGTTAAGATTAATTTTTTGTTTATTAAATCAATAACTAAAAATTGGTTTAGGGACTATCACTGATTTGCATATTCTTGGATTAACTATTTACTGTCTATACATGATTATTTTCTGAGTTTGAGATAATTTTGTGTTGATAATATTGGTTAAGACCGAGAAAGGAGGAACTAAGAATAAATTAGAGTTGAATTTACTTGCAAGAGGGTTTAATGAAAGGTTAGGATTTTAAATTGGATTTTTATGTTAAGTGAAAAAGAGAATTTGATACATAAGAAAGATATTCTTGATTCAAGGTATCAGGCTTTATTTCACCTAGTTTTTCATAATCACTGATGTTTCTATTGAATTAAATCATTACAATAAAAGTTAAGGTGGATAGTTTCTTTAGCAAAAGAATTTTAGTTATTATTTTGTTTTTAATTCATGTTAGTTTAATTTTAGTTCTTATTTTGTTTAATCGTTTATTTAATTTAATTTTTACCTTTAAATTGAAAACATTTGGGAAACAATTTTAGATTAATTTAATTCATACATAGATATTCTTCTTAGTAATCCATATTCCCTTAGGTACGATATTTAGGATCTTAATCTATATTTTCCTATATTACTAGCCGATCTAATACACTTGCTAGACATCAGTCAAATTTTTGGCACCGTTGCTAGGGAACAGCGGTGTTGTTTGTCTAATATCTTTGATTGAGTTAGTCTAAGATTTTATTTTTAATTTGATGATTGTTCTTTGTAGGAAAAATTTGAGACATTCTTCAAGATGATACAAGATGATGTCCAAAACTATAAGTTGTTCCTTTTAAAATAACAAATGAATGATTTAATAAGAGAAAGGGATGAGAAAAAGCTATTGCGTGCACAATCACAAACTCATTATACACTAGCTTTTGATGATTCTTTGAGTGTACAAATGGAAGAATTAAAGAGAGAATCAAGAATCACAGTATTCAAAAGAGGCTTGTAACTTCAAAAATCAAGTTCTCCTTAACTTGTTTATGAGTAAGGAGAAGAAATTTTAGACTGAAAAACAAAAATGGAAGGCCACACAAGAAGTCATTATCTCCGAAACTCAATATATTTATGACTTCCTTATAAGGATGGAGAAGAATTTTTATGCTGAAAAAAAGGAGTTTGAGGCTACATTAAGAAGTCAAGAGGAAAAGTTTAGGATTTAAAAGGAAAAATTAAAGATTCAAGAAGAGAAGTTAAGAACTCAAGAGGAGACAATCAAGAGTCAAGAAAATTTATTAAGGGATCAAGAAGAGGGCATTAAAAAGCTGGAATCTAAACTAGAACTCTTGAGTGTTTTAATGCAATTTCAATGTGATAGTGGCAAAGAGAAAGAAAGCAATCATTCATTAATGGTGGATAAGGGAGAAAATGAACAATTCATTTATGAAGACAAGTTTTGTGGTCATTTAGAAGGTGTGTTAGAACCTCTTGTGGAGAATTTATCACCAAATGAGCAAGAAAAGAAAAATTATCAGGTGAAGACACTAATTCAGTCTGTTTAAAGGATTTATTTAGGCTAGAAGAGCCGATGGAGTTTGTCCTTAATAAGCCAAAGGAGGAGTTATATTTTATTAAAGATATGGAGTTTTCAACTTTGATAAACCATGACAAGTTTCTTCTAATGCAGGGAGAAAATGAAAAGCATATTTTAGAGAAATCCATATTTGGATCATAAGCTCAACCTCCTGAAAGTAACATGAGTCGAGTTGGGACTCAATAAACCATAACTCTTCTAATCATTCTCTTTAAATTTTCATCAATTTTTCTTTTCACGAGTCATGTTCTGTTATTTTTTTCATAGGTTTCTAAAGTTTAATTTATGTTCCTCATGTTTCTTTTGTTTAGTGTGTTTTTAGTCCTTTAATTTATAAGTTTAAAATTTAGGTTTGAAAAAGATGCTACTTCTAATGATTTTTGTGCTTCATGGTTAAATTTGAATTAGTAAGTACTTCTTAGGTAATTATTGGGACAATATGATTTTTGAGGTAAGTGAATCATAACTTAATTGAACTTAACAGAGTTTTATGTTTCTTGAGTTGTTTAGATGTGAGTTGACTATAGTTGGTCGGTGCTTCAGGAATTTAAAGAAGAATTTTGCATATGCTGAGTTAAGAGTGAACTTAAAATGTAATTTAATTAATTGATAGATTTTCATATTGCTTGGCATAATTAAATTGGAGTTTGAAAAGAATTGAGAAAGAAAAGGCATAATTAAGTAAGTATGAGTAATGTTTTAGTCACGCGGAGTTGTAACTGGGTTATATGGTTCAAAAATCAAATTTAATAGAGTTTTAGGAAAAATTGATTCAGCTTTGACATACATAAGTGCAAGTTTAATTCTGAGTTCATATTATTAATGGGAGTGATTAAATTGTTGTTAGAATTAAGTCAAGACTTATATTTTTTCTGATGTTTTGTTGTACAGGGAACTTTGAATTTTCAAGAGCAGTAGCAAGGCTAGAAAATTATTTTCGGAGTCCAGCAGCCAGTCGCACTCCTGCACACCCAACTACCCAGCCAGCCATGCCCCTACACGCCCAACTACCCAACATGCCATGGCATGCCCTCCAGTTGCCCGTGCGCTCCCACGCATATTGCCTTTCCCCCCTTGCATGCCAGTGTGTCACAGTCCGTTCATCCTTGTATGGATGTACACACCTATGGTTTAGCCCAGGTGTAGCCGTGCATCTGTTTTTTGCCCCCCTTTATATATATATATATATATATATATATATATATATATATATATATATATATAACTTCTTCCTTTAGTTTCATCATTGCCTATTCACTTCACCCTCCCCTCCACCATCCCTCACACCACTCACTCACTCACTCAGTCACTCACTCACTTACTCACTCACTCTTTAACATAATCACTCACTCACTCCAGAACACACCTATGATTTAAGCATTGCAACACCTGCACATTTTCACTTCTGTTGAGTCTTCATTATGGCATAGACTGTTTTGATCATAAATTTTGCTGCAGGTGTCCGATTGACTATTATAATATATTTTTGAAAAGCTCATTTTGAGATGGACATTCATTACATAAGCTTTTCCCTACATAACAGCTCATTTTAGGCCCTGAAAATGATGTTTAAGCTCTCAATTTTTAGTTTGAAGTTTTAGAGGCATTTTTCATTTGTTTTTTATTTGCTTAATACTTTAAATTGCTTGTTGAGATTAATATGCATAAATTGGTGTGACTTTATTATTCTTAATTATAAGTTTGCTTAAATTTTAATTCTGAATTGAGTTATGTTCATTTGTAGTCCATTACCCTTAGCTACCTATTATTTAGAATTGAACTTTATTGTTGGCTTGATATAGGTTGTGAATGTATTTATAATTGGCTTATTTTATTTTATACTTACTATGACCAATTGAAATCTTTATGTTTCTTTTATTTAAGCCCAACCATCACCAATTAGGATTACACTTGAGATTATACATTCACACATTGTCCATCTCATAACATATGGATATTATGCATTGAGCACTCAAGAAAGTTGGCTTAGTTATATTTGTTTACTTAGTTCCCATGATTATTAAGACTTGTTCATTGCACTGTATTGGTTTTAGAAGCATGTTTGCTTGTTCAATTAATTCACTGGATTTCATAACTCTTGTGGGCTTAATTGTGGTTCTTTGTTTATGTTATTACTTTGAGCCAACTATGCAATTCTTCTACTTACATTTCTCTTGGGCACTAACTTGTTTCTCGAAAGTTATGTAGTGAGCTAAAATTTTTAATACTTTGATTAGGACAGCAAAATTTTAAAGAGAGAGATAAAGCTCAGCTGAGCTAGATTTTGAAGATCAAACTAAGGAAGTTCTCTTACCTTGCTTATTTTCTTACTCATGAACTGTGTTAGTTATTTTGTTTCAGTGTTTTGTTTTTGCTTTAATTATTTAGTTTTGTTTTTAGTTTGCATGTTTAGTTTTTATTTTGCATGTTAGTTAAGTAGGTTTAATTCATTTATCATACATTGTACATTTAGCTTAGATTCGCCTTAGTTTTTTTTTCAAAATTCTGAACATATTGAACTTGAATTTAGAATGTGCAATGTTTAAAATTCTTGTTTAACATTAAGAAAAGCATGTTGTTTAATGAATTTTTAGCTAGTTTAAGAATTCAACTTGGCTTATATTTGTTAGTTTCTACTTTTTGAGCACTTAAGACTAATTTTTGAACTTAAAAAAAATAATGCATTGAAATAGTTGAGCAATGAATTTTAAAACACTAGAACCTTTCTCATCACCCTTCAAAGAATAAAAGCAACACAAAACAAACTAGAAAGTGATCTAGGTAATATTTTTCTTGTTGAGCGATATTTTAACTTGTTTCCCTACCCTATAAACATATTTATCTCTAGTTAGCCATTTTTTAGCCTAATGAGCTATGTTTAATGCGTGCCATATTTATTTTTGTTACACTCATATATTAACCATATAGCCTAAAATTATTTTATCTACCTTCTAAAATTAGCCACTCTAGAATTGAATGGATGAATAGGAATTAGGTATCTTGATAAGCGTAGTAAGATATTTTATCTTATTGTCAATAGCTATTATTTAAGTCAAGTAAAAAAGTAAACATTTCTTATTATTACCCTTATTATTACCCATATTATTATTGTATTGCTAACATTAAAGCTAGTATGGAAAAAATAAGAAAAAAAGAGAAAGAAAAAAGAAAGAAAAAAGAAAGAAAAAGAAATAAAGCTAGCATGTATGGCAAAAATCTGAAGTGTGGGGTATTTTACAAGGGAAATCAATTGTGACTTTTTCTAAAAATGGTATAAGTTATGAAATTGAGAGAATTTTAATAGTTTTTTTCTTTCATAAAAGCTTTGAATTATGAAGGGTTGAGAAAGTTTGGCTAAGTTCTTTATTGCTTAAATTAATGGGATGAAAAGTTAGAATTATTAGTCTATTTTATCTTAGAGTAGCTATTCTTATTGTTGATCTTTTATCCATTCTTTGATAACCAATACCTTAGCCCCATTACAACTTTTAACAAACCTAAGTGATTTTAAGTTTTGTTTTTGAGTTGTTTAGCGGAGATAACCTTCGATTTCTGGCGTTAAAGGAGAGGCCTACTGTGTTTCTAGAGTTTCAAGCACGAAACCATCTATACACTTAGGTGTACAATCATTCTAAGCTTGACTATGAATTTGCATTGGTGCTTTTGATTTTGAAAATGCTTAAAATATTTTGGTCTTACACACATAAGGAAACTAACTCATATTGTCTTGGTTGAATTTATTCTAGTTGAAATTTTATTAAGTGCTCTTATTAATTGCTAAGCTTGGTTTTAAAATGCATAATTCTTTAGATGAGTTTAATTATTTTAAGGAGTTAGATTGTTCTAATTTGCTCGGAGGCGAACAAAGTTTAAGTATGGGATATTTGATAGTTGTGAATTATATTATATTTTTAGTATATTTTTAGGTGTTTAATTGAATTTATTTAGCTTTAATTTAGTTAAATTTTAGTTTAATTGGTTAAATTTATGTTTTAAGAGTTAATTGTAAATTTTGATATTTTTTAGGGCCAAAATGAAACAAGACTTACTTGAAAGAAATGAAAAGTTCTGGGTCAAATTCATATTTTTGAGAAATTGAAGTCAGAAATTCAATGTTCAGTCTAGAGATATTTAGCACTGCCATGCATGAAAGTTTTAACAGCCGCATATGAAGAGATTGTGTAAATAGAGCAAAAGTTGAATAATTACATTGTAGTGTAGTAAAACCTTGCATGGCCATGCACCATAAAGAGTGAAAGCTTGCTTGGTCGTGCATGGCTATTTAAGCCTATGCACGGTCGTGCATCTCAAAGAGAAAAAATTTGCATGGTTGTGCAACCTAAGAGAGAAACTATCACACGGCAGTGCAAAGGTTTGTTATTCAAATCAATTGGCTATGCATCAAGAATCCCAGTTTGGCAAAACTTCTTTATTAGCAAAGTTCTTTTTCTATTCTGAATTGGAAAGCTACAGAAGGCAGGATTCTTCTTCAATGCCTATAAATAAAGGATCAAAACACCAAAACAAAGGGGAATCAATCATCAATTAGAAAGAACACAACAAGCTTTAATTACGATTTTTCTTTCGTTTTCTCTCTAGTTTTCTTTAGTTAGTTTTGTACAATATTTTTCAATTTTCTTAGTTTGTTGTTCTCTTTATTTTAGTTGTTTAGTGTTCTTTTATTTTTATTATGAAGTAGATTTTCTTCTTTTGCTAATGGATACTTGAAATCTTATATTTTCATTGTTATGACTTTATTTTAAGCTTTAATTTCAATATCGGTTGATTATTTCTTGGTTTTAAGCATATTCTTATCTTTGATTGTGTTAAGATTAATTGTGGTTTATTGAATTAATAACTAAAAATTGGTTTAGGCACTGTCACAAATTTGCATGTTCTTGGATTAACACTTTACTGTCTATAAATGATTATTTTCTAAGTTTGAGATAATTATATGTTAAAAATATTGGTTAAGATCGAGAAAAGAGAAACTAAGAATAAATTGGAGTTAAATTTACTTACAATAGGGTTTAATGAAAGTTTAGGACTTTAAACTGGATTTTTATGCTAAGTGTTAAATTGTCCTAAAAAAGAGAATTTGATACTTAAGAAGATATTCTTAATTCAAGGTATCAGGCTTTATTTCATCTAGTTTTTAATAATCACTAATGTTTTTATTGAATTAAGTTATTACAATGAAAGTTAAGGTGGATAGTTCCTTTAGTAAGAGAATTTTAGTTATTGTTTTGTTTTTAATTCATATTAGTTTAATTTTATTTTTTGTTTTATTTAATTGTTAATTTAATTTAATTTTTGCCTTCAAATAAAAAACATTTGAGAAACAATCTCAGATTAATTTAATTCATACATAGATATTTTTCTTAGCAATCCATGTGACCTTGGGCATGATATTTGGGATCTTAATCTATATTTTTCTATATTACTAACCGATCTAATACACTTGCTAGACACTGGTCAGGAACAACAACTTATGCAATAGGGATCAAATGGTCCACACTATCTTGACTAACAGCTGACGGGAGCTATCTCTTGCATTTTCCTGATAAAAATATGCCATCTAAACCTATGATAAGTCTACATCCACTTCTAAAATTATGTTGCATAGCCTTGAAATATACAAACATCCTCAAGAATACCATTCTCCCTTTAACCATTGTATCCTTGTTAAGCTCCATTACAACATTACTCTCAGGATTGCTATCCCTTAGTTCTTGAGAATAAACTTCCAAAATCTTGTAATCTTCCACATAACTACCTTCAAAAGCGGTAAGAAATGGCTTATTTGCAGTCTTCAACTTATGCTCTTATACATTCACACTAAGTTCCTCAGAAACCTCAGCTCTCAATGCTTTAAGCTTATATCGTGGGTTATTTTGAACCCTCAGCCTAAAATAATCAGCAAGCAATATTGAGTTTGCCCTTAGATTGAAATAATCTCTCATGCAATTATGTTCAGTATTTAGAGTTTTTACCCTAAATTGCTCACTCTATCCATCTCTTGAAATTAGGCAAACAAAAGGGCAATCCACATCAAGTTTATATCTTATCCTGCTTTTATCAGATTTCACAATCTTTATACCATAACCATTAGACACGGCATACATTTCCACTACCTTTCTTGCCTCAACCAAATCCCTAAACATCATATTACTTATGAGTTATTTAAAATTCTTTGGTCTCTCATTTATAACCCTTTCTTTTGCATCCCTAATTTTCTCAAGATTTTTGCATCATTCTTACTTTCATAACATGTGTCACATTCCTCCACTGAATATGCATCCTCATAATTCGAATCATCATCAGAATCCTCACATAATTTTGCATGTATATCTTCTTTACCATAAGTATCATTTGCTACATCCATTTCATCACTTAAATCATCATCAATTTTTGCTACATTTGCATCTCTAACCACACCAACCCCTTCATCAACATGATCATATTCAACATTCATATATGAGATATTAGATGCATTATCCCTAATTCTATCAAATGGGACACTTTTTCTAATAGTGTTTTTCTTTCTTGGTTTGTTTTTAGCATGTTCTGAAAGAGGTAAAAATGACAGTTTCTAGCTTCCTTACACTAACAAGGTACATTTCTATAATATTGAAATCATTAGACACTATCATTTGCAGACTTCTAATGCTTTCATTACCATCTATTACATAAAATCTTTCTTGTCCTCTTCCATACGGCAAACATACCAGTAACTTATAGAGATTCATAACTCATAATTTTTTTCAAATGTACCAACTATATCAAAATAACACAAATGATCTGGGTCAATTATGTACTCTTGACTAATTTTACTTCTAGTGTAATCTAATTGAGGACCGGTTGCCCAATTACCATATAATGATACATATCAATTGATTCCGCCATCCTTTTAAATCAAAAAGATAAAATGTACCCTTATACCACTGTACTGAACGTACAGTAATTAGATATCACAACAGAAAGGCGATACCGAATATGGCTGCACTAAACAATCTGCCAATTTTTTTCAAATCACAAATATATTTATACCATAAGATACCCATAAGGTAGACATAACTATAATTAAATATTACATAAGTGAAATTCATACGTTATACCCCCAATATACACATATATACATGCCATGCCTATCAACATCCTTGAACCCTGCTTTGTTCTTGATTATCATTGTAGCATCGTCTATCCATCTTTTTATCTTTATAACTTATGCGCAATCAACAAACTATGTGCTGAGCATTAAAATATTCAGTGGTGGATACATATCCCAAACTTTTCACAAAAATATCATTCACACATACACATACACATACTTGCATGCATATGCATATGCACATGCATGCATACATACATACATACATACATACATACATACATGCTTCCATGAGAATTATTTAACATTAACTATTTATTTACCATTTTGATCTTCATCCCACATTCATGCACACATGTATTCAACATGGAAAACTGTTTCACTCATTCAGTAGAATACAATTATCAATTTTATCATTTAAACACATCACTTAGTGTAGTTGCCATTTTTATGCTTATCTTTCATTAATTTACAATATTAACTTTAAATACTAATTGAACTCATTTATGCATTTCATTCACTGTTCATTATACAAGTTACAATTTTAATTCTTAACATACTATTTTCTTGCCACTTTACACTTTAATACCATTTCTTTTCACTCTTTACAAATAAGTTCACTCACATTTTATTTTCACTTGGGAATTAAACTTCATACTTTTATTCATTACATATTTATTTAATCATTCAGACAGGCATTCATTCATTCAGTTATTTAGATATTTATCCAATTGTCCATTTTAAAATAATCTTCTTATTTTTGCCACACTTACTCTTAAGGCTTAATTTTTCCTCTCTTTTATTTTTAATACATGTTATGACAGAACAATTACTATTTAGTCCCTATTTTTACTTAAGTGTAAAAATTACTTTACGATTCCTATCTTACAATATAATAGGATTTATTCATAGTTTCGTCTTTCAATTAACATTCTATTTGTTAAATTATAATTTAATGCTTACATTTTCATTAAACTATAATGGTGCTTTCTTTTATCATTTATTTACACTAATGCCACTACTTATCTTTACTTTCCCACTAAATTTCTTATTTGATATGTAAATTATCATTTTATTTCAAATACACCACTTTATGGTAAATTATATACTGATCCCTAATTTTTTAATTAATTACAAAACTATTATTTTTACATCCTATTTATAATTTTGCCATTAGTTCACTTATTTTCACTCCAAATTCATTATTTGCCAATTAGTCCCTATTTTATCATTTTCATGCCAAATTTCATTTTAGGCCTCCAAGACTATAAAAGTTTACTTTTAAGCTATTCATTCACTATTTTATCATTTTTATTCATACATTCACTATTTTATCACTTTTACCTATTAAATTGATTACTTGGGTAAATTATCATTTTGATCCTAAATTGTTTTTTCATATAAGTCCTTTTCACTCTCATTTTCATTTACATTTCACTTTTTAAACTTTTAAGTCATTTTTACCATTATACCCTTAGTACAATCTCAGTAGAAATCTTCAGACCGAATATACGGGATGTGAACCCCACTGGCCCATAGCAATACAATAAAGGAGATTCCCGAAAGATCAATTCACCTTAGATCAAATCAGAATAGAATAGTCAAAATAGAAAATATGGAAGATGACTACGATCCTACCATAACAAAATAAGTCACTATAACTTATACCACAGTATGAGTGTTCCTATGGCTAGCCAATCATATCCTAAACTAGATTTTAACCACCTAACCACTACTAAGTTGCTCATTTCAGAATCGTTTTTCATATTTTTGATATTTCCATTTGCTTTTTCATTTTAGTGCACTGTCCATTCAATTCTTTATTTTCATTTCAGTACATTGTTCATTTAATTTTTTTCTTTTCATTTCAGTACACTATTCATTTAGTTCTTTCATCACTTTTACACATCTAATTTTTTTACTTGGTTTTGCATTTCAATACATTAGCCATTCAACTTTTCCATCACCTTTGCACATGCTATGAATTATCTCATTATAATTCACCATTTTTACTTATTTTATGAATTATTTCACCATAATTCAATAATTTTATTTTAAAAATAATGCAATTTCATTCTCAAAAACATTTATATAAATTCTATAAATTCTAAATAAATTTAGGGACACTTCTTTTCATGTTTAAATTTATTTTAGGCCATTACCCATCTTATACCCATACATTATGCCTTAGTATATACTAAGGGTTTATTTTCTTATTTGTTATCTTTATTTTTGAACCTATCAGTGGCTTTACTTTCAATCTTTACAATCTACATATTTATTTTTCATTCTATTTACATTTTCTTTTAATCTTTACTCTCTTTATTCTTTTACACAAAACTTATTATAATATTATTATATAGTTATTCATTATCTTACTTACTTAGATCCTTACTGCTATTAATACTTTCACATCATTTAACTTTATTTATTAGTAATTTAAATTTTAACCCTTAACATGACTTTATTTACATTTTGTCCCTAGCAACCCCTTAATTTATGATTTTATCCTCCACCTATATTTTTGTGTATGGGATTACCATTGTTTCTTTATTTTTCACACTTAAATTTTTATTTAAGGGAAAATTAATGTTTAATCCCTGAACTTCATTGCTTTATAGCTTTATTCCTCTAGTTCACTCGTATTTGCAAAATTGTCATCGATTCTATACTCTATATTTTTAATTCATTATACTTTTATGGAACTATAATTTAGTCCCTAGGACAATTGAATTACCATTTTATTCTTTTTTCTCAATGTTTTGCAAAATTACAATTTCCCTTTGAACTTTCAATTTCTTTCATTTAGATCATTTATCCCTTTAACTATATCATTTTCCATTCTTTTCATTATTTTCCTTTCATATTATGTTAAACACTATTAACATGCATTTATTATTCATCAATATTTGGTATATTCCCTAATTTATTCTTAATATAATCAATTTTAATCATCTTTATATCAATTTAATTACTTAAATCACTCACTCTCATGTTCATTATCATAGATCCATACTTAATTAACATAAAAATTACAAAATTATTTAGAATTTTCTAAGCATACCATTCGGCCATAAGAGGTCTTCCACTTAAATTTATTTTCTTCTACCATTAAATAATTCAAAATACCATTTTAATCCTTTTAATCATTTTTATAGCAATTATTTCAATTATTCATGCATTAATCATATACATGTATAACACATATAACCACAAATCAAACCAAATAAATAAAAATTAGGGGATATTATATCCACTTACTTTAGATTCATTTTCTCCACACTTTAATCTTTATCTTCTTGGCTTTACTCCATCAATCATCATCATTTCCTTTAAAAATTCTAAGTGGCTAAATATGTAAAGGCATAAGACCATCATTTTCTTTGCTCCAAAGTTAAATCTAAAATCATAAATGAGCTCTACATACCTTAATTTATCTATATAAACCTTTAAATCAAATTATAGAACTTGATTTCTCATACCTTATTTTGATACATAACTTGATAAATCTTGATTTTTCACTTCAATCACTCCAAATTGAGCATAGGTAAGATCACCATGTGAAAAAAAAAATCTTGATTTGCTTGAGAGACTAAAATTTGGTAAGAGATTTTGAGAGAGAAAATGAAAAAATCCATGAGAAAGGGAGAGTGGCCAATTCGGCCATGAAGGAGATGGAAGAAAGCTATGGTGAATTCTGAAAGCTTGCAAATTTTTAGGCTATTTATAAGGCTGATTTGGTTCAACCAAAGTGGGTGGGCCTAATTTAATCCCAATTTGATTTTTAAGCCAATTTAATGTACTCTAAATTATTTCTCTCTATCTTTCCAAGCTCAAATCTACTCAAAATCAATTCTATAATTCTTAAAATGATAAATTAATCCTCCATACAAAATTTCAACTCAATCGAAGTCCATTTCTAATTCAATTCACTCAAATCGATCCGATTAGCAAATTTTCAATATTACTGTAAAATCGCATTCTCACTATCAAATAATTATAAATACTAATTAGAGTCCAACTAGAATTTTCAGTAATTTTTAAAGATCATTTGCTATTTTTAAAGCCTTGATCAAATTCATGGTCAATTAATTACTATTTGAACTGAAATTATTATTTTTCTCTTACTTTTTGTATTCAAACCTTCCTCAAAATACTTACATAATTCTTAAAATATATTCATTATACTTTATGAATATATTTGAATCAATCAAAGGCTATTTTTTGATCTAATTCCCTTTTATCAGTCCGATAACATAATTTTTCAAAGTTGCCAAAAAATTAAATTTTTATAACAATATAATTTTACTCATCAATACGAGCACATCTATATTTTTGGATTATTTTTCTGAGATTTGAAGCATATTGTATGATCCAGTCAAACTAGTCATATTCCAAATTTGGAAGTGACTTAACTTTCTAACACCTTTTTGAGATCCAAATGATCTCCGTTTGATTCCAAATTTGAACCGCCTAATTATGCTGATATGCTCTTTCTAATGATCAAATAAAATATTAAGATACTATTCACTTCAGTGTTACTATTTATCATCGAAAAATACTATTTTCGATTACCCCGATATTTGAACCATTACATAAAATAAAAAAAAGAACATGCAATCAGATGCAAACTATGGAAATAAAATGCAATGTAAAAAAAATCTCCAAATGCAAAGTTAAAAAACATGAAATCAGACGTAAACTATGGAAGAAAATGCAAAGTAAAAAAAAAACTCCCCAAATGCAAAGTTAAAGAACATGCAATCAGATGCAAAATATGGAAAGAAAATACAAAGTAAAACAAATCCCTAAATGCAAAGTTAAAGGACATGCAATCAGATTTATAATAGATAATCCACTTCGTATTTAACTAACTCCCAAATGCAAATAGGTTTTTCTAGTGACCTTTACAGGTTTGGCACTTGAATAATGATAAATCTGGCATTCTTGGAGCAAATACTTTATCGCCTTTCTTGCCTTAAGCGATTTCATGAACCTCCTTCCAAAATTTTCTTGGAAGAGACGAGTTTGAGAAAGAAGAGTTTCAGTTAAATTGATTTGGTGAGAGCATTAAATGTTTCTGTCCTTTTAAGAGAGGGATTTTTTTAAATATGGAAAAATGTGGCATCTTATCCACAACAACTTTTATCTTTTTTTATTTTTGGATTAATGCTGATAAGGAGAAAAGATGCCACGCAGATGCTGACGTGTTGCAATTTCATTGGCTGCGATTAAATCTATCTACCACGTGTATTTTTTCATCCAAAATAAGGGCAATATTCAACCAAAAAAGTCACTTAAGGGGTATAATCCGATCAAAAAAAGTCTAAGGGTATTTTCACCCTATTTTTAAAAGTTCGAGTGCAAAAATCACCCTTATCCCTTTCAAAAACTTAACTAAATATTTTACTTCAAATCTTCTTCAATCAGCATGGACACAAAGAAATATATATATATGATATCTAATTGAAATTAAGAAATAATATGAATATATTTTTAACGCAAAAATAATAATATAGATCATGAAAAAAAATTAAACATAATAACTAGACATAGGACCACGCGATGTATGGTGTAAAATCCATATAAAAAAACATAATAGGAAAAGTAAATTAATATTACATTTGAACATTGAACAGCTAATAAAACAATAATAAAAAAATAAATTAAAAAAAGTAAGAAAATGAACAAAAAAAATTGAGTGAATTTTTGTAAAATATGTATAGTTTATGTATAGATCTATCAAAATTTACCTGATCAATGAATTTGACCAATATAATTCGTACTTTTCACTCAACTTTATCTAGTTTACAAAGTGACACAATCCGATCTAATCCTACGTATGATCCATTTGGATTAAAATTTTTTATTTTTAAAAAATTTTAAGAAATATAAAGAATAATATCATAAAAATTGATTCATAAAATAAAAAATAAATAATATCTTAAAGATTCATTCATTTACGATCTAAACACGTTAATATTTTTGAATTATAACTCAATCCCTGGCCCTAAATAAAATAGATTAAAATGTTAACAAATTGAAGGGATTAAATTCTAAAATTAACAAATAGTTTTAGATATTGAAGTGTAAAATGATATCTCCCTCACTTGTGGCAAAAAATTAACATTATTTTTTAGTGGGCTCCACCTCTATCATTTGTACATATTCTTAGCCGCACCCAAAAAGAGGAATAAAAGTTACTTACTCTATCCCACTTTTAAAGCCTATTTTCTCTTTTTTATTTATCACACTTCAAATATTTTTTTATAATTTAAAAAATATTTACATATTTATCCCTATTTATTATATAATTTATTAAATATATTTTTTATTATTTCTCTATTATTATGCTACAATTAAATTTTTGTTTTGATCAAAAGATAAAATTAAATTTTCATATTTTATGCTGTAAATGTATATAGTAAAATGAGAGTAATTGATTGGTAAATATAAATGTATATAGTAAAACAGCAATAATTGATTGGTAAATGTGATATTTATTGTAGTTATTTATTAAGGTAATAATTTTTTTTTCAAATTCTAATTAAATAAAACATTTTAAAAATAAAAAAAGTCATTTTTGTCATTTCATATCATTTTTTATGAAATTGATGTATTTCAATTATTTTCTTAATTCTCGTGAAAAGAGAAAAATAGATTTTTTAAAATAGAATGGAGGAAGTAATATTTTGAGAATACTTATTTTTTCTATATATAGGCATGATCCATCGTCCACCAAATTTCTGAAAATTGGGCCTTGACTGGACAATACTATATATAATTTATTTATTTGGTTTTTACTTATCAACTGCTCTAATCTTAATAGCAGCTCCCCCAAAAATAAAAATCCTAAATTATTTAAAAAGATTTTTCAATCATTTTTTACTAAATCAAATACCCTTTTCTTAACTTGTATTTTATCCAAACCAATAAATGAAATTACAAATAAAATCATGATTGAAAAATATTAAATTTAAATCTTGAATATAAATTAATATATTTTAACATAGTATATTGCTTTTTGAATATAATGTTATACAAGGTTCAAATTAATGCAATAGAATACAAAGAGTTTATGCAAAATATTTAAATATATTCTAAAATAATATTATATTTTTGAGATTATTAATTTTTAATTTAACAATTTGAATAAAAACTTATTATTTATGAATTATGATTATTTTTAGTCATCCATCCGACTAGAAGATGCATACACTGGTGCGTTCTCCATTAGGTTGTCGACCACTTGCTACATAACGCATAAAGTATAGTGTCTTCTGTTCTTGGTCACCACCCCCAACATACCCCATGCTAAAACTTTATTCACGAAGCCTCTATATAAGCTTGGTTGCCGAAGTTTATATCGCAGTGTTACTTTGCATCCAAAGTAAAGGATTCTGAGGTGCAAAGTAACTATCAAAATTTATTCAATTAAATTTTATTTTGTATTCGAACGAAGTAGATTTGAGGTGGAAACAACTTATCAGTTGGTCAAAGTCTAAATAGGTAGGTATTTTTAGTTGATTGTATATAATTAAATAAATTAATTATATTTATAATATAATGATAATAATAATAATTTTTATATTTTATTTATTTAAATGCAAGAATAAATTGAGTGATCTGAAAATAAAAAGAAGCAGTTAAAGTAGTTACTAAAAACATGTCTGTTATTAATTTTAGTATATTTATTTTGTTGTCATATAAATTTACATAAAATTTGATAAAGTTGAATGCATAGTTAATAATTAAGTAATATACTAATAACATATTTATGAATAAATTTGATGTGACAATAAAAAATTATTATTAGCAATAATAGTATACTGTTAAAGTTGTATTTTAGAAATTTTGATAATATAATTTTCGTAATAGTTTATTGAGTTGTTATGTAAAATTTTAGAAATAATATTTTTGAAATATATGTATAAACTTATTTTAATATAACTGTCATAATAATTGTGCATAGTGAATGTAATTTTGAAATATAATTATGAATTTTTTATAATATAATTAATGTATTATTATTTTTACTTTTAGGAAGTTGGATGATGTCAACTTATACGGATTTTTATTTGCACACAGAGGAGAGGGGGAGGGGAGGGGGGAATGAGTTTTGAAGCGTCAGGCTTTGATTATGACATAACCAACCCGAATGTCATCACAAGGAGATTGAGACTAAAAAATAATCTAACTTTTATTGAATTGCACCATAAAATACATGTTAAAATGGGCTTAGGTATGAACGATGTGATTTCAAAAATTATATACAAAAATCCATGGTATGACGAAGGATCGTTATGTTGGATAGCGGTGACTTTATCAGATGAATATGACGTAGATGTAATATATGACAATTTAAAGAGGTATGAATAGTATAATTTGGTGGTATTAATAATTTTAGTTGCAGAGGGTGCTGCAGGATCAAATACGCTGGTGCATCCTAATGGTTATTAGTTTACAAATGATGAGTTTCAAACGGAGAACACTGGGGCACCCCAACAATTGTGTGCAAATGACATTGGTGTTAGTTAGCCTAGGCAGTCTGTAAGTCGATGTGATAGTGACTTGATTGGGCGGAAGGTGTCTGATGATTTAAGGCATGTTCATGTATGCACTCCAGCTAGTCATATCCCTATTGCTTGCACGAGTCAACCTAAGCGATCGTTTAGTTGAAGGGTTGGTAATTTTTTTAGTAAATCAATTTTTAAAAGTAGATCAAGGGGTCGTTCAACGAAGAGGAATTTTAAGACGGGCATAGCAGTAATTGAACGCACAGGTGAATGACATTCTGTATACCATGTCTCAAAAGTAAGACAAAGAAGTTCAGTTTCCTAGGTTCCAAGCTTCAGACATAGAAGCTTGATTTTGCAATTTGAAGATATAAATCAATGATAGTCTATGTCCTAGATACCAGATATTGATCATAGTCAACATTCGCAGCTTGTCAGTAGAAAAGATGGTGATTTGGGTGACAAGGATGATCTCGAAGATGTTGCAATTAACAATGATTACCTATCGCCCAATGAAGACCCAAAAGCCGATAATACATACATGAATTCAGGAAGTGACAGCAAATTTGGTGATGGTGGCGAGTCTGAAAATACACAGTATGTTAGTCCATTAGCATTCCTGCATCAAAGTAGTGATATAAGATAAGATAATTTTGTATTTTCATCTGAGCATTATACGAATATCGACTTTAAGGCATATCGAGTTGATATATTGGTAGGAGTTAGCTTTAAAATGTGGGATGGTGTATTTGAGTTTTCAACTGGTTTGGTTTTCATTAGCAAGGATAAAGTGAAATCTTGTGCAAAAAAGTACTCGATAATGAGGAATATTGATTTTAGAGTCGTTAAATTGAAACCAAGGTATTGGGGTTGTTAGGTGTGCATAGTTTGAAAGTGGTTGCATATGGAGGTTATGGGCAATAAAGAAAGGAATAAGTTCGATGTGGATTATTACAAGGTTCAAGGGGCCACATTTATGCCCAGGTGGCAACCTTTCATTAGATCACAGATAATTAGGCTCAGAAATGATTAGAAATTACATAATGGGCATGGTAAGTAAAAGGCCAACCTTTCCTGTTGATGTTATTACTGCTGCTATTAAGCAGCAATTTCAGTTTGAGGTGTAACACCCTATATCCAATCAGTTAGAAGATCTAGATATTGAATGTCACATCCGGACTTAACTTCATTTAAGTTGACTAATTATGAAATTTACTTATTAAAATCTTGATATAACACAATTACTATTAATTTTCTAAAAATTTGACATAATTTTTCCTAACTATATGCAGCCTCTTGTAGAAAATCTATCAAAATACTTCTAAAATCATACAACTATTTCCTCAACTTCAATCAAACTCCAACACAAGTTTTCCTATCCTCCTCAATAATCACTCAAAACAAGTTTTACATGTTAAATAACATTGCACATATATCTATTCTCGACTTTATCTACAAAATTTCATCATTCAATAATACAACTATAAATATATTTCTTAACGCCAACGAAATATCAATAATTATTACAACCTAAACTTTAATTGTGTACATGCCAAGACAACACACCAATAATAATACAATTAAATTTAATTGCCACATTCCGATTCAACTCCTTGATATAACCAGCGGTAGCCAATCCTAACCTTTCCTGCATGCAGATTTAAACTTTTTGTTCCTCAACCGACGCACTAAAAAGAAATCACACCCTAAGCCAAAGTTTAGTGGTGACTACCAAATTCACCTAAAAAATTTAACAGTTTCAAAAATACATTTGTAACACTTTAAAATTTTCACATACAAAATCATAAATTATAAAAATATATAAGTTGAACACTTCAAACGTATAATATACGTAAGCATAAGTAATATAGGTCAAAACTTTACATGAAATTTATATAAGTAATTTCTTAAAAATGTACTTAATTACTTTTAATTACATGAGGTTAAATGGTTAGTTTCAAGGTCGATACGTCATTCGACATAACTTGTTAACTACATAAAATTGATTAGGTATAAACATTAAATCTAAACCACATCTTTGTGTATACGTATGTATACTCTCAACTGTTCTAAATTATACCAAATTACAAAACTTACAATTAATCTCAGTATGGATGATTACTTACTTTTATTAATTAAATATTTTTATAAGAGTTTCGACAACTTATTCATTTATTTTATTTTTTTCTTAAAATTTACCCCCAATAAAATCCAATGGAATTGCATGACGAGCAGGATAAATAGAAAATAAATGCAAGATCGAGTTCATCGGAACCATACGGTCCATTTAACAAGAATTTTGAATTACTGACATGCAACATTTAATCCTTACTATATGTTTACACACATATATACATACAGGTATTTAATATAGACATAGTGTGGACTGAGTTCTCGAAACCACACAACCCATGATTTAGACTAATTCTATATAGCTTACCATTTAATATATTTAAATACATACATGTGTGGATAGAGTTTTCGGAGCCATTCAGCCCACGACTCAATCTAACCACACCATTGAAAGAGCATTTGGAGCCATTCAATCTGGTAACCATATCAAGATGCAGTACTACTAAACGTCCCTAATTGGCATGTCAACCTTATCTTATTTATCCAATTCCTATCTAATTTTACTAAGGCAAATGGAAAATCATCATTAAATGGAATAAATAATATTATATACATGCCAACATTACTTTTTAGTCACCTCATTCAAGTTGTTCATATAAATTCTTAATCATATTTATATTCTAATCATAACATGTATCATGCAATCCAAATATCCCTTTAAGTCATAATATATTCGATCCATATTATTATGCCCATAGTTACTTATTTTCTACAATATATATATCCAAGATGTATGTGTACTTGTATGTCGTAGGCTTTTAAATCGCACATTTTGTTCAGTCTTTTCAAGTTAACAGTTAACATGGATCGCCAAGATAAACATCAAAGTCACATCTATAACTCTAAACATATAACCTTCATTAAGGGTGTGCAAAAAATGAAATGACCTAACCAACCTGATTAACCCGACCCGAACTGACATATTCAGGTGAGGTTAATTGGATTGATAGGGTCAGTTCGGTTAAGGGAATTATGAATATTTCAAGTTTGGGTCGGGTGAAAACCCTCAAAAATTAACTTGATCAACCACCCGATTTACTAATTATATAAATAAAAAAAACTAATTTCGTTTCCTCAATTCCTCTTCTAAATTCATGATCATTCCTCTTCCGCTCTGAAAACTTCATCGCCCTAAGTTTTTCTAGCCACCTTCTCGCCTCCATCACCTAGTTGCCGATCGGTCATCACCAGTGAAAGGATTGAAGCAAAGGCCCTTCATTAGGTTCAATTTCTTTATTATAGATTTATTTTTCTTAATTTCTTGATTCTTGCATGAGCATGTTCTTTATACCCATTTTGATCCCAAAGTCCTAAGTTTTCTGCTAACAAAACTTTTGTATGATCATAGTGTTTTTATCTTCTATGTCTACTTGGAATTCATTAGACTAAAATGTTTTTATCCTGATAAATTTACTTTTGTTTTGATAAGAAATTGAATGCGATTTTACATGGAGTTAGGGTTGGTAATTTAAATGCCAGACCCTTAATTCTTTTGGCATCTCATTGTGTTAATTAACAATTAGCTTAAATTTTCATTTTACATTTTTCAACAATTATAATTTTATATATAGTGCAATTACCCTCGTGTTTATAAAATGCATAGAAATTTCAATTTTACCTTTTGCACCTGGCAGTTTCTTGATATTTTTTTCATTATACTAGTATCTATTTCCACTAGTTTAGGAAACTCATTAATTGTATTAGTATTTCACTAAATCAAAAATCAAAATAGGAAACTTAATTCTCTATTTCTTTGTTGCGGATGCAAATTCATCAATTTCTCTAGAAATATTAAATGCCTTGAGTGTAAAGCAGAGGGTCCAAAGAGGGTTGATGTAAGCGATGTTGTAATGAAGTTAGGAGATAAGAATTGCTTGCGGTGAGTTACTAATTTTTTTTTGCTGAGTACACCGGCAGAGGACTAGAAACTATAAATCAAAATTGGCCCTATGATTGTAGCATAGAGGGAAAACATAAATTTTGTTACCACAACTAGTCTTTTAGCCAATTGATTTTGAAGGAGCATCATAGCCTAGAAGATAGAGACACGGCTAATTCTAATAACATTTTGTCAATTGTTTTTGTGATTAATGATTTGAAGAAAATTTAATTTTTAGTTGGCAATGAAGCTTATTTTAGGAACATGATTCTATATATGCATCTATAAACATAAATACTCATATCTGAAAATAATTATTTTAGCCTTGATTTTGAGTTGCCATCTTTCATATGCATAATTTAGAGCAAATATATATCAACATACTATTATTAAAAAGTCAGGCAGTGTTTGACATGGATATTGCATCAGTTTGTTGATGTTTGATATGAATGTCGCACCATATTGGTTATATTTGTTTTGTTTGTGTACGTTATCTCTCTTACTTTCATGTGCAGGTGTGGATTCATGAATTTTATGAGCAATAAGGTGTGTCTTCGATGCCAAGAACTATGGCCCAAGAGAAAGTTGAATTCGAGGGACTAGGAGTGCCCGTCATAAGTGTCTTTCGATTTGTATTGAGATTAATTTGAAAGTTTTGTTAATGAATAGTTTTTTCTGTGTCTGCAGATGTGATTTCATGAATTTCAATAGAAATACTGTTTACCTAAAGTGCAAATGTGAGCATACCAAAGAAATAATAAAATATGACAAACAAACTTGGAAAAGGTCATATTAGCTATGAAACTGGCTTAGTATAGTGACCCTCTAATTGTTCATGTTTCCTAATTAGATGTTTCATATATCTAGGGGAAGCACAAGTACTCAAACCCAAGTTGTTTAAGTTGATTTATGATTATTGTTGATTTTTGCCTAAATGAACACCCCTGAAAAGTAGAATACTGGTGGATTTTCAGCAAGAAAGAGTTGACAGTCAAGTTAGCATCTCGAGAAAAAAAGAAATGGAAGAGTCTTTGAGAGCTCAGTGAGATATACCTTGTGGCACAATTGAACTATATATAGTATTTTTGAGGTGAATAATGGCTTATATTATATTTATTATTGGTTAGTAATGCTCATTTGTTACCAATTGACTTCAATAATTGTGATGTTCAAATCAAAGCTTATGGAAGTATGATTGATAATAGTTCATTTCAATGTCCTGCTGAGGTTATATGTTTATTTTTATTATTGTTGTTAGTGTTATTTGTGGATGTTTATTTTTATTATTGTTTTTAGTGTTTAATTATTATGTAATATATGTTTGTTGTAATTTTTAAATTGTTGGTTTGTTGTATTTTTAAAATATGTTTTATAGTGTTTAATTGTATTTTACTTTAAATTTCAGTTTAACCAATTAAAAGAAAATTAAATTTCGGATATTTCGGGTGGGTCGGTTCAAGGCCCAAAATTTATCAAGTAGGGGCCCGACATCTTACTAGGATCGAATCCTTAAAATATGAACACTGTGCATAATTATAGTTATGTCATCAAAATGTGTTTTCTTATGAGTATGCATATATCTTATAATCCATTTTCTTACCAAATTTAAACTAATCCATATATATACTTTACCCCTTCATTACATACTAGATCACCCCCAAAGAATATCTAATCAGTTCTCCATATTTCATTGAATACAAATCTAATTGATTAAACCTTGTAATATATTAACACTCCAAGATTAAACTAATTACTACCTTTATCTTGGAATTATATATTTAGTCACTTTAAAGACATTTAATAAATTCTTCCCACGTTTCTCACTTAAACTATACAATATACTTCCTAAATTCAATATACCTATATCTATATATTTCATAATTTATATCCTAGTAAATTTTCAAATTTAACAAGTGCAACTGGATCACAAAAATTAATTTGTAAATTCAGCTCTAGGCACAGAGATTAAACATCTTTTTAATTACTTGATTAGGTAGAAAAATTTAACTTTTATAATAACATAACCTATTTAGCTTAAGTTCTTTCCTTTAAGATCTTAATTCAAATTTTGAAAACTTCTATTCACATTTAATTAATTAATCAACTAACTATGATTAATTACTTAATATCACAACTATAAAAATTACACAACAAATTACACTATAACAAATTAATGTGTTTAAATACTCACATCAATTTTATTAAAATTACAATCCTTAGGGTCCTCTGATGCATCTCAACATCCAAACCTTTATGTCTATATATGTGTGTGTGTGTGTGTGTGTGTGTGAAATAACAACACATAAATGATTAGCGGTAAATCCTACAATTAGTTGCTTTAACCAACCAAATTAACAGTAAATACAGTCACCGTTCATCACTATTTAAGAACCAATTCAACCACCTTTATACATCAACGAATATACTATACACATTAACATGCATAAAACCCAATCATTAAATTTTTAAAAATAAATAAATAAAAAATTCTAAAAAAATTTGAAATTTTATCCAAAGAAATTAATCAAAAATAAATTTGGTAGTCACATACCTTTTGTGTCACAATTCTACATTTTCACCAAATTTGACCAATACTATGCTCGTCGGAGACTTGTCGGAGCTTCATCAAAGCCTCACCAACGTTAAACCAAAGGCACCTGGAGATAGATGACGTCGAGAGAAATCTAACGACAATGGTCATGCACTCTAATGTACCATCGTTTGGTCGATATCTACTCTAAACTGCCAGCTTCTCTTTTCTCTAATTCGTTCATCACCAGTAAGTGGGTAAGAATGGAGACTAGAAAAATGTTTGCCTTGCTCTAGTGGACTCACCGGTGCTACCTGCCTCCTTATTTGTTATTGCAAGCCACCGGAGAGATAATGGGAAGTTTCTATTAAAGGAAGGAGAAAATCGAGAAGAAAATCAAAGGAAAGAGAAATGGGATTACCATGGTAGAGCCTCAACGTTGGCGGTGATAGAACAATGAGGCAAGGGTGGTCGCCAGTGAGAGAATGGCCAACGTGGTGCCGTAGATCGGTGGAAGATCCCACCCTTCCCTGTTCTCTTTTCTTTCTTTTCTTTTTCATGACTTCCCCCTGTTCTCTTCTTTTTTGTTTTTTTAGACCTTTTTAAGGACTTCCCCTAAAATATCTTGTTCCTTTTTATTATTATTATTATTATTATTATTATTATTATTATTATTATTATTATTATTATTATTATTATTATTATTATTATTATTATTGTTGTTGTTGTTGTTGTTGTTGTTGTTGTTGTTGTTGTTGTTGTTATCTACTTAATTTAATTTCCTATTTATTAGTAAAATATGTTTTAATTTAAATTATTTGTTAACATATTCGTCTTTATTAAAATCTTTATTTTTCGATTCAAGTATAATCTTTGAAATTTTCAGGATGTTACATGAGGTGTCTTACATTAAGGTATGGCAAGGAAAGATGAGAGCCTTAGAGTCTATTTTTGGCTGATATGTTAAATCATTTGAGAGGTTGCCGACCTTTTTATATTGTTTACAAGAGTACAATCCTGGAACTGTCTACGAGTTTGTGCTAAAAGATACTGAAGACCCCATTATCAAGCATTTTCAAAGAGTTTTTTGGAGTTTTAAACCCGCCATTAATGGCTTGTTCACTATAAGCCTATTATTTTGATCGACGAAATATTTTTAACCAAAAAATTTCAACAGACTCTTCTGATAGCTAGCTTTGTTGATGGTAATGATATGTTATTTTTAGTTGTATTTGCAATTGTGGAGTTTGAAAATAAATCAAACTGGGCTTGGTTTATGATGATGATTAGAAAGTATGTAACTCAGCAAATTGGAATTACCGTCAAATAAGACAGATATGCAGGCATAATGGCATTGTTTAGGGATGAAATAAATTGTTTGAAAGAACCTCTGAGCTTCCACATATTCTGTTTGTGACATTTTGTTAACAATTACAACACCCATCACAGGAACCCAACAATCAAAGACTTACATTACAAGGTTGGTAAGTTAACAAATATAAAATATTATTTATTTTTCCTTGTTATATGATATTACAATATTTACTTGTAAAGTTATAGGTGCACAATTTCAACCACGTAAGTTCCAGCAGAAGATGAGTGAAATTAAAGAAATTGACCAAGATTCCTACGACTGGGTAATGCGAATATCGTTGGATAAATGGACTTTATCGGATGATGCCAATAGCTGCCATAGTTGAGCATACATTTTTTCGTTTGGTTAAATTTTTTTAGAATATAAAGGATTTCTACATGAACAAAGTGGCCAAGAATTACGATTCATTCTAAAATGCATTGATATTATGACCAAAAGGGCTAATAAGGCTAGAGGACATATTTCAATCCGCTATGATAGTCGTTATAAATTGTTCAAAGTGATTGCTGGTAGAGCACCACAGGTCAATTGTCAAAAATATCCCTACTTTTATATATATAATATTTTATTAAATGGAGGATAATTTCATAGATAAATTTATATAGAATTTTTATTTGCATCAATAGATATAATATGTATGCATTATTATAATTATAAAATTATATACTTGTATATAATTAATTAATTTTTAATTGTAGTTATATATAATTTGCTTTATTATAATTAATGTAATATTCTAAAATTTAATTTGTCGATATATATTGTTTGGATGTGTATGTGTGTGTGTGTATAATATGGAAAGAGAGAATGTAGACTCATATTTGAGATATTTCGACTATATTAGTTGCAATTTGTCATTAAGAATGAAATATTTGTCATTAGTAATTATTTTTATATTTACCTATTACCGGCAATTGAGGATGATCAATGGATTTGGAAATGAGCACCAAACCATCAAAGGTCTAAAAATAATACCTCTCCTAATTCCCTCACGTTCTTGCTCCACTTTCTCTCTCTATTTAGGTCCCTTTTCGGTTCTTTTCTTTTCTTTTTTTAAGGTTAGTTTCTTTTATAAAATTTTGTAGCCACACAAATTCTCTTGGTCCTGAAATTTTCATCTCTTTTCATCTTCTTTCTTTTTTATATCCAATAAATATCTCACTCCAAGCTTCTAGAATCTAAACATCTTCTTAAATTATTATTATTATTATTATTATTATTATTATTATTATTATTATTATTATTATTATTATTATTATCCAATAAGAAACTTAAATCTTATTATTATTATTTTAATTATTTTAATAATTATTATACATTTATTTGTTTTAAATTCTTTGTCATTAGTTCTTAAATTTTTGCTTTAAATTGAAATTATCACTTTAAAATTTTGAAATTATGCAAACAAATCAATCCTAGAACTAGTATCAAAATTTTAATTATAGAACTAGACATTTCAATTATTAAAAACTGAAGTTAATTAAATTAATTAATTCTTATTCAATTAAATAATAAATTAAGCTTAAAATCATATACGCATTAAATTGAAATGGTGGAGAGAGGTGAGTGGAGAGAAAATGTTATTTTTATATGTAGGGTAAATTTCTAAAATCACTAAAATGCCCCTATCAAATTTCATCATTTTATCATTGTATTCAAGGATAATTTTATAAATATATACAACTAAAATTTTTTAATAATTTTAAATTTACTCAAAATTTTAACAAAATAAAAATAAATTATAAATTTTTCTTAATCATTTTAAATAAAATAATAAATTTATATTATTATTATATAAATATTTATATTTATTATTTTCAAAATATGACTATATAATAATTATAACAATTACTTTATTATTATTAATAAAATGTAATTTTTTTAAATAAATAAGTTTATATTTGGGGATAATTGATAAAGAAATCAATATAATTTCTAATAATTTAATATTTGATTTAAATTTTATAAAATAAAAATAAATTACAAATTTTTTTATTATTATTTTAAATGAAATAATAAATTTATATTACTATTTTATAAATATTTATTTTTATTAATCTTAAACATGCAAATATATAATAATCGTAACAATTAGTTTATTATTATGATTAAAAATGTAAATTTTCTAAATAAATAACTTTAAATTTTAGTATAATTGATAAAAAAATTATTATCAACTTATAAAATAATTTATAATTTTCTATTACAAAATAAAATATTCATTTCATATTGTTTATATTAAAATTACTTGAAACTATACATAAACCATGGGAGTAAAATTTAAAAAATTATTTTTTAATTTATTTGCGAGGGCTTAGCGACTAAATACTTCCATCGCTAATTGTATAACTGTAACAATTACTATTAGCGACACAACAATTTTTATCGCTAAACCGTCGCAAAAAGGCACTATATTTTTCCTCCAAAATTAGCGACTAAAATGTTCGTCACTAAATTTTTTGGAACTAATTTCATTAATAAAAAATTATAAAATTTAGCGACGGAAATATTTGTCGCTAATTCCATTGCAAAACATGACGCATATATTTTTTGCCAATAATTAACAATTGTTTATTCATTTCGTATCTATTTTATCGCAAAAAAAATAGAAAATATCCTTCTCACAATGAAATTATAAAATAGTCGCGAATTTATCACAAAATTTGCGACAAAAATAGTGCCGTCACTAATTGGCAGATTTTTTGTAGTGCAAAGATTTCGAAGGATCTATAAATAATAAGTTATTATATAGATTTGCAGTGAGAAGAAACGACAAGAACAATGGCATTAGAGAGAAAAGAGGAGCTAAACCAACAAATAAAAAGAAAGAAAAACCATTTGGTTGTTGATTTTGTAGTGGTGATAGTGGTGTACTTCGCGCAGGTAAAATCATTAAACTCTAGTCTGAAAGGTATTTAAACTCTCGTCTTTCTACTGGTTTAGGATTTGGAGTTTCAGAAAAATACCCCAAAAAGAAATTATGAGGCAGAAAGAATAATTAAAACAAGTTTCTAATATGAACTTTTTTTAATTACTGATTCTCCCCCTCTGTTTTTCCTCTTCGTTGCTTAACACTTTGCTTTTGTGATCCTTGCATTTTAATGGTAGCCTATTGTCTATTCTTATTAGTGACTTAATCCTCTATTCTGTAAGCTTGGTTTTGTAATTTTTAGACTTCAAATATGTTATCAATTGCCTTTGTTTTGTTGCTGCAGCTCTGATTGTCGAAAGAGGTACTGTTGTAATTTAATAAAATTCATGTCATGCTGTAGGTCTTGTGTCACTATGAGAATTACTTTATAATATGCTTTTTCAATTCAGTGAAGCAAACTGTTGTTATCATTAATGTTCTTAGAATATTTTGAAATTATTGAATGCCATTCTATAAGTCAGATGATATTAAATTGACTTTTCATTCACAAATTTATGTCATTTTTCTGTCTCTTTCTCTCTGCCCTTTTCTCTTTTTGCCTTCTGCTAGTATAGATTTTGTCAAAATAATGGATAGTTTTATATCAGTAACTGCATTTCCCTTAGAACCAAGCAAATTAAGGTTGCTTTTTCTAAAGATGTAATAAGATTTCAAATTTTCCTTAGAAACTCAATTGGTCAAAAATAACTTTACAATTGCATTAAACATCAATTTGGAATCTAGTATAATTGCTAGTTAATATGAACTATGCCTCTTCACTCATTAGTTTTATCCTGGTGAAGGGTTGAATCAAATCAAATTGTTCAATTTGAACCATGAATTGTACGATTCTAACAAGGGAAATGACATGACTATCCATTGATGAGGTGACTAAGATGCAATATCTGGTTTTGCAAATCCAGCTACTTTAGAAATGGAAAATCATTTGGTCTATTGTCTCTGAATTGAATTTTATTCAAACGATTAATGTTTGGCTGAGAATCTTGGCATTGATATTGCTAATAGTAGTTTATGTATGATTAGTTCTAAGAGTTAATTACATGATTTTAGGTGTGACTTTGTTAGAGTATCATTGTCCTTCATAAATTTGATGAATGCATATTGGTGTTGGGAAGTAGCCACAACCTGTGTCATTTCTATATTTTTCTTAGTTCTTTAGACCATGATATATTACCTCCAGAATATTTGTTTCATTACCCTTGGATGCAACAATTACCTTCAATTTAATTCTAGAACTGCAGCGAGTGCGTATATTTTATTTATGCTAAATTTGGTGGCAATAGAGCATCCCCCCATGGGCTATATTATTTGGCAATAGAACAACTCCAATATGGGATTGGCTGTATTTTTAGCCACTCATCTAAACATTTCTCTACAGTTCGTTGGATTTTTGAGTACATATTAGGGTTAAACAAGTGTCTACCGTTAGTTGAATGCTATGATAATCGACCTTGCAAATGTATATTGACTTCTAAAATAGATTTTCACAAACTTCAAATTTGCTCATTTGTAGTTAACTTCCAACTTTTAGCTGAATCCATTATGTTGGATGCATAAGTGGTACTGCTCATATGATTATATGCTACAAATGGTTGGAACATTAAATAGTTCAAACATTGAGAACAACAACTGTTCAAAATATGTGTTCTATCCATCCTTTTATACTTGTATATGCTTCCATTGATAAGTAAATATTTGGATTTGAAGTTTTATGGTGGGGAACTATTGTTGATATTTCTTGTTATTAGAATTAGGAATCTTGTGATATGATGAGATATTAGATATATGAGGATCAAGTTTAAGTTTACTACCACAGTATTTTTCCTTTTTAAGTCTATGGATGAATTATCCGCAAAATCTATATCATCTTTGCTTGCAGCCTGAGAATTTATTGATATTAAACTGTTAGGTGATATAAAATAGTCGTGTTCCAGCATGTGCAATTTTAAGATTTCCAGCAGAAGGATCCAAATTCTTTGACAATAATTTATCATGCTGGTAGCTGACTATCATTATTTAAACTATAATTATTCAGTCTTAACCTGTAAGATATGTGGATGCCATTTTCATATTTTTATATATTTGATTAGAACGTGAATGCACAAGATAATTACCAGAGGAAGTTTTTTTTTTTTGTTTTTCTTATATGTTTCTTCAGATTAAGGGGGCATATGTCTTCAAGGAGACAAAGCAATGGTAAAGTTACCTGTAAACTTGAGGTCAAAATCTTATGCTTAATTAGATAAATTTAGTGTGTATGGTTCTTTCTGAGAATTATATTTTTATTAGTGTGTTTCATGATCAATATTTCAATAATGACAATGTCAACTTTGATTCCAGCTTTAGCTTAGGTTCTTAATAGAACATGGTGATTTCCAGAGGAAAAGCAGAACTTGTTTTGTTTGACAACATTGTAATATTTGCATTTAGGCCTGTGTGTTTTAGGCTTTTTTATTTCTTTTTTTATTTGAGTTTTACTTTTAACTTGTTTATATACAAGGGTTATAGTTTGACTATTGAGCTGTAATTGTCACTTCAATTTGTGTTTGATAGATTAGATTGTTATATCAAGTATAGTTTACTTCCTATTGAAACTTCAAATTGAGTAATTTTGCTATTTTTTTTTCAAAGAAAGGCGGTTTGCAATGCCACAGGCCAATATTGTTGCACTTGACCCTAACAACTCGATCTTTTAGTAATGACTGACACCATTATCTGTGATTTTATACCATAGAGGGCTTAGACCTTAGTGTCCTGTATGAAAAAAGATAAGGTATTTAATGCCAAAACATTAAACATTTTGTGACCAATAAGATTTTTAAAGTATCTAAAGATTGTTATCAATTTGATAGTACCAAATGATTATCATATCCTTTTTTATGAATTCATTTTTCCTCAATTTGGTCTATGTTGACAATTTCTTTTTTCTTTTCTTAATGAGGAAAATTTATTCATTTGAAACTTTTGTTTCTTTTTCAGGAGTTTGTATGGTAATTATATGGTGATGTAGGTATGCTTCTTCATTTCACTTTTCTGGTAATTATATGGACAAAAGGGATGTTGATGGTTTTGGAAGACGCAAGACCAGGATTGTTGCAAGAGATGCATTATGCGGTCCAGGAATGAGGCAATATAAGTTCACATGCATATTTCATAAATGATCTATTTTTCCTGGTGTTAGGCCAAAAGGAATGTAATATGTTTTATGAGCTTTATAAAAATTACCCCGCTTCTGCCTATTTTAAATTTTGAAAGTTGCCCTTTTTTATTGAAGTTGGTCTAATTGCCATAAAAATGAAAAGTGCATGATCATGAAAATGAAACCAGTGTTGTGCCCAGCATGAACTAAATGCCTTTCTTTCAAGCATCAATACCTTTCATACTGTACTAACCGTAATTCCTTCAAAGGATATTTGACCTGCTGATAATATGTCCAATCCATTACATGTAGTTGCAACTTGTAGCTGATTCAAAACTTGTAATCTTAGCCTAGATGTTAGCCATTAAAATAGTATGTTATTCATGGTTTAAAATGTGTTTCTTAAGAGTAGACCAACATTCCATGGACTCGATGGGTTGGTGCAGGTGAGCCCGTAGATTTTGTCACATGAATGGATTGTTAGAGAAATATGGAATATGCTAGTGTACTCATACCAGAGACTAAACAGGGAAACTAATTCAAGATTCTTTACCTGGCTGATTCCGTCATTGATCAACCACTAGGCTAAGGCTGCAACTTCCAACATTCCAAGCACTCCCTAAAACATTATATGTATGATCCTTTTGATTTTTTGAGTAGTCTTTGTAGTCTTTATAATAAGACAGTTCAGATACTGTTGACGCTAACTAGTACAATAATATTTACTATTTTATTGTTTCATAAGAGATTTTTTAAGGATAATATTATTTAATATTTCAAATAATTATATATATGTGTGTATTTTGGAATATATTCTGATTTGGAAAAAATATATATTTATATGTGTGAGATCATTGTTATGTACAGGTTAAAAATAAATAAATAAATAACGATCATTGTATACAAGATTAAAATTTTAAAATACAACAAAAGAAAAAATTCAATTATGCAATAATTTAGCGATGGATTTGCGACAAAAAAATGTCGCTAATATGTGATAGATATAATTTAGGAAATAATTAGCGACCATATTAGTGACACATTTTTCGTCACTAACTTTTATAGTAAATTTATACTTAGCGACGGAAAATGTAGTCCCTAATTATTATTATTATTATAATTTGGCGACTAATTAGGAATATAAATTAGCGACGGCAACTGTTCGTCGTTGCATTGCTAATTTAATTTAACGGCATTGTGTGTGTGTGTATATATATATATATATATATATATATATTAATTTTTTTTGTTTTAATAGTTAAAGTTAAAGTATCTAATATATTCGAATCATATAGGCTGATAGTAAATCCTGGAAAATAATTAAAATATATTGGTCCATTTGCTAAATTTGTTTCTGCCATTGCAATTAAAGAATTAGAAAAATTAATATGTTTAGCATCTCTTAAGCACATTAAAACTGGAGTATCTAATCCTAATCTGAATAAAGGTTTTATTGCTATTTGTAGTGATCCTATATGCAAAAATCTATATTTTTTCTTCTTATGTTCAATTATCGCCTTTTCTGATAACAATTGAATAGTTTCATGTTCTTGATTAATAGCTATTGTCTGTTCTGTTTGCTTAATAGAATAATCTTGGAAAAATTCAAAAGTGCCTATTGAATATATTGTTCGAATATCCTGTTTAGGTATAGTCCAATCAAATAAATCATTTTCTACTTTTTCAATATTTATTTCTACAAAATTTATTTCATCTAATTCTCTTTCCTTTATAGAGTTCATTTCAGCTAACTTTCTAATATTATCTTCGCTAGTTGAACAAGATCTAAAATCTTTAATAGAAAATATTCTACTTAATCTATCCATCCAAATATATTTAATCAAGTTAAATTCAAAGAAAAGTCAAGAATGAAACCTGTATGAATCACGGGACCACCCAACTTATTAGGACCACTAACACACCATCTCGGCTTCCAACGGCTAACCAACACTAAGCCTTCAGGACTGACCAATTTCCACAACCATAGATCCTAAAACTTGGAAACCTTTTAAAAGAAATGAAACTTTATTTGAAGAAAATAAAGCTCATTCTAATATTCAAATTCCAAAAAGGCTTAGATGGGATGAGATTACTAGATCAGGAAATTAGTAACTAAAAGAAGTATGTGAACCTAAACCAATTAATATTAATAATCAATTTTTAAGGATATTATAAGATAGTGATGGATCAGTTCAAATAAATTTTTCCTCAGAAAATAATAAATCAAGTAGTTCTTTAATATATTCAAGCAATAGACCTTCAATACCTAAATCATTATCTACAAAAAATTTAGAATTAAAAGAAGTAGATTTTAATACAAGTATTCCTAGGCTATTATATACTGAAGAAAAAGAAAGTGAATATTCAGTTAGCCCAACTAGATCTCAAATGGAAGCATTTTCTCAAATTAATCAATAATTTAAAAATGACTAGTTTTCAGATAAATAAAGAATTTTTAAGAAATTATTTAAAAGCATAATATAATAAGCAAAAAGCTGAATGGTATTTTAATAATTTTTCTCAAACTGAATTAAGTAATTTTAAAAGTTTATGGTATAAAGATATGGAAGATAAAAAAAGTTAATATTCCTTTATGTTTGTGGTTTGAAAATTATTGTTATTATAATAATATAGATTATCCGTTTGAAAAAGAAATAAATGTATCTTCAAAAATAGGTAAACAATGGAACACTTTAGATGGAAAAATCAATTGTATCTATACATCCTCCGTTAGAGAGTATTCAAGTAAAAAATAAAGAAAAAACTTATTTTGCTGAACCATTTAAAGACATAAAATTAAAAAGTAAAGATGTAGGAAAAGATTTATAACATGTAATATTACAAAATAATTTTCGAATCAAATATTAAATACTATAGCTAATCAGTTAAATAGAGTTGAAGAAATAGTACAAACACCTAAGTCACACACATAAATAGGACAGACATCAAAAAAGTTAATAGAAAAGGAAAAACCACATATGGCATTAGAAACTCCATTATTTAAACCTTTTGAATTCTCACCAGGAACAATCGTTAAGCTAAAAGATGAAGACCCTGTATTAAGGAAAATAAAAGAAAAATTAGCAAAATTAAATATTAAGGATAAACAGATTATGACTATAGACAAAGAAACTATATCTGAAATAGAAACTCCATTAGAAGTAGAAAATTTAGAAGAACAGTTTAAGCCAAATAATGAAGAGGAATTATCAATCAAAAAATTACATTTAACTTTATTTAACCTAATAAATCCCTGAAATTAAAAGGTAGAATCAAGTAGTAGACCCGATCCTGCGTTCATTGGTATTAGAGCCCCTTTAGTGGTATCAAATAATTGGTATCAGAGCCCGGTAGGGGGATAGTAGGCAGTTTCTTTCATATTTTTTCTTTTTTAAGCTCAGTGAGGTAGTATGAGTGTATTAAATTTCTAGTATTATCTAGGGAAGTTAAACTAGATATTTGAGTCTTTCTTAGAAAATTATTTTAACTAAGATATCCAACTGAGTATATTTAGTTAAGAAAAATTTAAAGAGAATTTTAAGACTGTGCTTGGAGCGATGAAATGTTGGTCAGCCCTGAAGGCTTAGCATTGGTCAGCCGTTGGAGGCCAAGATGGCGTGTTGGTGGTCCTGATAAGTTGGGTGGTCCCGTGATTTGCATAGGTTTTATTCTTGATAATTGTGTCTATACATCCTTCGTTAGAGAGTATTCAAGTAAAAAATAAAGAGAAAACTTATTTTGTTGAACCATTTAAAGATATAAAATTAGAAAGTAAAGATGTAGGAAAAGATTTACAACATGTAATATTACAAAATAATTTTTCAAATCAAATACTAGATACTATAGCTAATCAGTTAAATAGAGTTGAAGAAATAGTAAAACACCTAAGTCACAAACAAAAATAGGACAAACGTCAAAAAGAGTAGTAGAAAAATCACCTATGGCATTGGAAACTCCATTATTTAAACCTTTTGAATTCTCACCAGGAACAATCATTAAGCTTAAATATGAAGACCTTGTATTAAGAAAAATAGAAGAAAAATTAGCAAAATTAAATATTAAGGATAAACAGATTATGACTATAGATAAAGAAACTATGTCTGAAATAGAAACTCCATCAGAAGTAAAAAAGTTAGAAGAATGGTTTAAGCCAAATAATGAAGAGGAATTATCAATAAAAAAATTTAATTTTAATACATATACACCTAGACCAAAAACTCGAAATTATTATCCTAGACCTATACCTCCAGATACTCAATACGAAGAAACTAGATATCAATTAGAATACGATGGTAGATCTTTATACGAATAGAATATAAATGGTTTATTAGAATATCAGATATTAAATTTATTACAAGAAATGACAATGGCAGCTAGTGCTTATAAATCAAAAGGAAATAATAAAACAATAATATCTCAGATGTTAATATCAGGATTCACTGGACAGTTAAAAGGTTGGTGGGATCATTATGTAATAGAAATAGATAAAAAATTTATATTAATAGCATGCAAAAGGATTATCAAGGTAGAAAATAATGTTCAAATCAAAACTGAGCAAGATGATATAATAAGTACTTTAATATTTGTAATAACTAAGAATTTTGTAGGAGATCCTCGTTTATATCAAGAAAGAAGTTCAGAAATTCTTCAAAACTTAACTTGTCCTAAATTACAAGATTTTAGATGGTATAAGAGTTTATTTTTAACTAAAGTAATGACCAGAACAGATTGCAATAATATTTATTGGAAGGAAAGATTTTTAGCAGGATTACCTAAATTATTTGCAGAAAGAGTTAGGAGTAGATTAGAGAAATTGATTATTAAAGCTAAAGTAGTTAAATGAAAATCATCATTAACAACTATATCTAATTTGACATACCATTTTTGATAATTTACTTGAGGTAAACTATTTATGTATTCATCTTGAGTGTCTTTAATAACAAACTAGAAGATACTATTCCTTTTAATTTTATCTTCTTTAATAGAATTACTAAGACTAATATTGAAACTTTCTTCTTCTAAACTTTGAACTTTTCTTTTCAATATATTTACTTCTTGTTTTAATGTCTTAATTTCTTCCTGAAGATCTTAAATAGTTGATTCCTTTTTAATTTCAAATTTCTTATATACGTCAGCTAAATTATAAGATGTAAAATCTTTCTTTTCTTTTGAACTAATTATTTCTCTTAATCTAAGTAAATAATTCTTTTTTATTTTCGGGTCATTTATTTTAATAATAATGTCTAATAAAAATTCTTTTTCATCACTTATCATATTAATATTATTACATTAACAAGGTCTTAAGCAACTACAGGATTCATGTCCGGGAGTCCTTAAGTATAAAGTAGCGCCTCTCCTGATAGCTATAGCTTTTGAGAGGATTGGTAGCGCCTTAAGTGCTATCAGAGCCAACCAGGGTTCGAGCCACGGGGGAGGAAGGAAGGAAAGGTGAATAAAGTAACCTAAGTATGAAGCCTCCTATGTGGCACCTAACGTAAGAGACGTTACTTGGGAGGTCCGGGTGTCCTTAAGTATAAAGTAGCGCCTCTTCTGACAACTATAGATTTTGGGAGGATTGGTAAAATAAACGCAGGATTGGGTCTACCGCTTAATTTTGGGGATTTATTAGGTTAAATAAAGTTAAATTTTGATATATAAACTATAATTCTATTAACATATGGGTATTAATTTTTTATTATTTTCCAATTTCTTAATTAATTGTTTATTTCTATTGATCATATATGTAATACTTTCTACAATAATATTATAATCTACAAATGGAGATAAATTTAAATTTTCTATTGTTATTATATTTCCTTCTAATTCTGCTAATCTAGATTCAAGAATTTTAATTATTCTTTTAACTCATTTATATCTATCTATACTTTTAATTTTATTTCTTATACTTTCCATATTATTAACCTAAAGGTATTTTACTAAGATTTCTAATGTATCTATTTATTAAATATTTCTTATGCATAATTATGTTATCATAATCATTAATTAATTCATACCATCCTTGAGCAGGGAATGACATTAATTCTTCTATATCAACAACTATTTCATTTTTTATACTTTCTCTTTTAAGTTTTAATATTTTTATGTCAAAATATAAAGCATCTATTTGATTATAAGCATCTCTATAAATATGTTTTATATTATCCATTTTTAAAGATCTATTAAGCCTTAAAAAATTCTAATAAGTAATACTATAGTAATTTGAAAATTTCTACATCAATATCATAAAATATTTTATAGATCTGGGAAACGATCTGCAGGAATACTAGGAATAAAATTAATCAAAATATCAATTAAATTCATTTTTTGATGAAAATCTTGACAATTGCAAAATTCATTTGAATGAAAATCTTCATGCTCTTTAATTAAATAATCTTTTAAGCTAATTAATTCTCTTTTGAGTAAAAACATATCTTTATCATTATCAAAATCAATTGCACATAAACTATTTAAAATTTTATATATGCACCAAGACATAATTAAAATGAAATACCTGATGGATTATAATCTAATGATAATACAGAATCTGATGAAGTAATAGGAGTATAAGAACAAGTTTTTGAAAATATAAGCTATAAATCTAAGGTTCTATTACAAAGGGAGGTTGATAATACAAGAGGTTTTTTATTCTTTTTTCTAATTGTGCTCGACTAAAATTTTTATGTAAGAAGCTCATAAAAGTTTTGTGTAAGTTCCATCTCGTGCCTTGGTTCTTGAAAAACTGCCTTCTTATAATTGAATAAAGTTGATGCTGAATCCCTTGTGATAATTGCATTCGACTTCCAAAGCTAATAGATGTCTTTGTAATCTGAAGATAAAGTAATAATTGCATCATGTTTTAATTGTGTTGAAACCGTGTTTTGATCATGTTGAAATCGTGTATATAAAAATGATGAAAGTTGAAAATTTTTTTGAAATCATAAGATAAGGTAATAAAGGCTTGAATAGTAAAATTACTATTGAAATAGTAAAATTACTATTTAACTACTATTCACTTCTTTTGAGAATTTGTTACGAGAGAAAGGCTTAAAACAAAGCCTACAATTTTTACTTTTCATTTCTTTTATTTTTCTTTTTCTTTTTCTTTTTTCTTTTTCCTTTTCTTTTTCTTTTTTTCTTTTTTTCTTTTTTATTTTATTTTATTATTATTGTTTCTTTTTTTTTTTACGATTGATTTTTTATTTGCATCTTATATGTGCATATACATTACATTTGGTCTTTATACTATATGACTACGTATATACTTTATAATTCTATATTTGCATACAGATCTTAAGAATCTTGAAAGGCTCTTCGAGGAGGAGGAGTACTGCCTTCTGATGAGGTAGTCTTTTCTGCTGAAATACGATTGAGAATAGAATTGAATTCGTCTTCCGTGGATGCTGATGATAATAAATTGACAATCTGATTTTTATTTGCAATAAATCTTGCTAGCATATTTGATGATAAAGCGGTAGAGGCTAGTTGCTCTAAATAATTAATAACTGCATATCTATCGGCCTTCTTAACATTAAAACTATCCCACCATTTTACTCGAAATTCATGGTAAAGCATCGGTAATTGATTAACCTATTTAGAAATGTGATAGGTCCACGAAACAATTCATGAAACCTTTAACATTTCACAATATTTCAAAAGATTATCTGGAGCTCCTAGATTACAGTAAGTAGTAAATTTGAAAAATGCTTCCCTAATCTGGAACGGAGTTGCTTCAATGATCAAACCAAAATAACTAAACCATTTGATGTACCAATTTGGAAGAACGCCATAAAACTTATGCAAAAAAATAAAAAAAAACCACGAATGTTGAAAATTCCTTAAGTAGAATGCTCTATACCATGCTTCTTGATAATCATAATAGCTATATACTAACTTGGGAGGATATCCTGATAACGTCTTCAACTAATATGGTCTTGATCCCTATTCTGATTGAGTAATGACATGAATAATTTTAACCTTACTATATGTAATCCTATTCTTATCTCTCTCATCATAATTATGCTCTATTTTGACTGACTCATTATCTACTAATATGGCTTCATAATACTCTCTTGTTTTACTTTGATCTTCCTCATGAAAATGCCAACTATTTGGAAAAACATGATTTATTAACCTATAAAAACTTTGACTCTGTGATATATAAAGTTCTTCGGATTCTAAAACTTTAATAAATAATATAATCTGATTCGTATGATATGGAGAAGAAGTTTTAGTTGAAGGAGAATGTACTATAGGAGAAATAGGTGAAGAGGGTGAAGCTAAAGTTGATGAGTATGGTCTTGGAGGTGCAGAGGGTGAAAAGGTTTGAGGTCTTTGAAGTGAAGGAAAAGAAGGTGTTACTGGAAATAAAGGTCTAGATATGGTCCTAATAGGAGGAGGAATGAGTGGATGATTCTATTGAGAATTTCCTAATTATAATAGATTTCCTATTGATAATGTAGTTTTTGTTAAAACTTTCTTATTAGAACTCATTTTCCCTGTAAAAATTCACGAGAAAGAAAATCAAGTAAACTGTTATCTTTTCCTTTGAAAAATTCAATTTTGAAATCAAAATTACTAAGTAAACATTGCCATCTTGCAAAAATCTGTTTTGAAATTAAATTTTTGACATCTTTTTCTAAAACATATTTTGCTGATAAACAATCGATACGTAACAAAAATCTTTTCATGTATAAATCATCTTCAAACTTTTTTATGCATAAAACAATACTTAAAATCTCTTTTTGATAGTAGAATAATTCTTTTGAGTTTGACTCCAGCTTTCTGAATAAAATCTTACTAATTCTTCTTTGTTTGTTTCTTTTTGTTTTTGTTTTAAAATACCACCATAGCCTATATCACTAGCATATGTTTCAATTATTAGAAAAGCTTCTGGATGAGGTATATTTAGACATGGTAAACTTTTAACCTTTTCTTTAATTTTCTTAACTATACTAGTATGTTTTTCTGCCATGGCTCGGGTTTCTTTTTTAATCTATTGTATAATGGTTTACATAATTTTCCTAAATCCTTGAAAAAATCATGAACATAATTTAAACATCCTAAAAATCTTTTTAACTATTTCTTATCTTTTATTTCATCAGGAAATTTATTAGTAAATTCTAAACTTCTAGTTATTGGCTTTATAGTTCCTTGATCTATATCATGTCCTAAAAATCTAACTTTTGTTTGAAAAAGTTGCATCTTTGGTGCTAAAACTACTAATCCATTCTAATGAAGTAAGTGAAAAAAACTCTTTAAATGTTTGATGTGTTGACTTATAGAATTTGAAAAAATTAATATATCATCTATATAAACTATTGAGAAATCATGTATTGGTCTTAAGATATCATTCATAATATTTTAGAATTCTGAAGGAGCATTTTTTAAACCAAATGGCATAACATTTCATTTATAATGTCCAAATGGAACATTAAAACTTGTTTTATACACATCTACTTGTATTTGTTAAAATCCTGATTTCATATCAAATTTTGAAAAAATGTTTGCATCATATAACTTCTTTAATAAATCTCTTTTATTTGGTATAAGGTATCTTATCCATTGTAAAATAGCATTTAAAGGTTTATAATTTATTACTAATCTAGGTGTTCCTCTTTCTATTTATGCTGCATTCATAACATAAAATGCTGAACATGACCAAGGTAACTTAGAATCTCTTATTAATCCTTTATCTTTTAAATCTTATATTTCTTTTTGACAAAATTTTTCTAAATCTGGTGTCATTTTAATATCTTGGGCTTTTCTTGGAATCTTCCTTTCATTAAAGTCTTTAATATAAGGTAATTTTACTACATGTTTTTTATTCCAAAAAGCATTGGGTACTGGTGCACAAATTTCTTTTGAAAATGTACTTTCAAATTCCTTGATTTTTTCTCTTATCTCTGGACTATCTAATTTTTCTTTTATCCTTTTTCCTTCTATTTCTTTTATGAGAAATTTAATCTGTGTTTTTTTATTTTTTAATAAATTAATTTCTTGAATATTTTTTCTTACATGACTAATATCTCTAGATACTATAGGAAATACAAATTCGAAAATAATTTCTTTATCTAAAATCTTTGTCTTAATTCCATTATCTCGTACCTAAAAAGGATATAACATTTTAATAAAGGGTGTTCCTAATATAACTCCTAAATTCAAATTTTTGACTAAAACTAAGTGAGTTTTAAAACAATATCCCTTATTGCAAATCTTAACTCTTGATAATTTATAATTAATGATTAATTTAGTTAATGATTAATTTATAACTAAGTGAGTTTTAAAATAATATCCCTTATTTATAATCTTAACTCTTGATAATTTATAATTAATGATTAATTTACCTAACCTTTTAGAAGTTTTTTCATAATATTTAGTTGGAATTAAACCTTCCTGAATACAATTTTGATCTGCTCCACTATCTATTAAAGCTAAAGTAGTTAAATGAAAATCATCATTAACAACTATATCTAATTTGACATACCATTTTTGATAATTTACTTGAGATAAACTATTAATGTATTCATCTTGAGTGTCATTAATAACAATACTAGAAGATACTATTCCTTTTAATTTTAGCTATTTCCTTTTTTAATTCTTATGAGATATCTAAATTATTTATATGTTTCTTTATTCTACAGTCTCTTGAATAATGTCCTTGCCTGCCACATTTATAACAAATTACTATATCTTTCTTATTAGTCTTAGGTTTAAACTTCTATTTTGGTTTTTTCTTAATGGCCTTTTCCTGATTATAATTTCTTTTTGGTTTATATCTTTTTCTCTTATATATGTATTTTCTTTTAGGTTTTATTTTCCTTTTAGTTGTTGATGGTGCTCTAATCTGTTGATAACCATACTACTTACAAAATTATCCTAATTCCTTTCTTCCTACTACACTATCTTTCTTAAGTTTGACCTTTAATTTTAAATCAGTGCAAATTGATAATCCTTCTATATTAACTATATTTATTAGTTGTCTATAAGTTAATTCATTATAAGGTATTATACCGTTATTGTCACTTTTTAATCTACTCCTAACTCTTTCTGCAAATAACTTAGATAATCCTACTTAAAATCTTTCCTTCCAATAAATATTATTGCAATCTATTCTAGTCATTACTTTAGTTAAAAATAAATACTTATACCATCTAAAATCTTGTAATTTAGGACAAGTTAAGTTTTGAAGAATTTCTGAACTTCTTTCTTGATATAAATGAGGATTTACTACAAAATTCTTAGTTATTGCAAATATTAAAGTACTTATTATATCATCTTGCTCGGTTTCGATTTAAACATTATTTTCTACCTTGATAATCCTTTTGCGTACTATTAATATAAAATTTTTATCTACTTCTGTTACATAATGATCCCACCAATCTTTTAACTGTCCAGTGAATCCTGATATTAACATCTGAGATATTGTTGTTTCATTATTTCCTTTTGATTTATAAGCACTAGCTGCCATTGTCATTTCTTGTAATAAATTTAATATCTAATATTCTGATAAACCATCTATATTCCATTTGTATAAAGATCTACCATCGTATTCTAATTGATATCTAGTTTCTTCGTATTGAGTATCTGGAGGTGTAGGTCTAGGATAATAATTTTGAGTTTTTAGTCTAGGTGTATATGTATTAAAATGTAATTTTTTGATTGATAATTCCTCTTCATTATTTGGCTTAAACTGTTCTTCTAAATTTATCTACTTCTGTTACATAATGATCCCACCAACCTTCTAACTATCCAGTGAATCCTGATATTAACATCTGAGATATTGTTGTTTCATTATTTCCTTTTGATTTATAAGCACAAGCTGCCATTGTCATTTCTTGTAATAAATTTAATATCTGATATTCTGATAAACCATCTATATTCCATTCGTATAAAGATCTACCATCGTATTCTAATTGATATCTAGTTTCTTCGTATTGAGTATCTGGAGTTGTAGGTCTAGGATAATAATTTTGAGTTTTTAGTCTAGGTGTATATGTATTAAAATGTAATTTTTTGATTGATAATTCCTCTTCATTATTTGGCTTAAACTGTTCTACTAAATTTTCTACTTCTGATGGAGTATCTATTTCAGACATAGTTTATTCGTCTATAGTCATAATCTGTTTATCCTTAATATTTAATTTTGCTAATTTTTCTTCTATTTTTCTTAATACAAGGTCTTCATCTTTTAGCTTAATGATTGTTTTCGGTAAGAATTCAAAAGGTTTAAATAATGGAGTTTCTAATGCCATAGGTGGTTTTTCCTTTTCTACTAACTTTTTTTATGTCTGTCCTATTTCTGTTTGTGACTTAGGTGTTTGTACTATTTCTTTAACTCTATTTAACTGATTATCTATAATATCTAATATTTGATTTGAAAAATTATTTTGTAATATTACGTGTTGTAAATCTTTTCCTATATCTTTACTTTCTAATTTTATGTCTTTAAATGGTTTAGCAAAATAAGTTTTTACTTTACTTTTTACTTGAATACTCTCTAATGGAGGATGTATAGATACAATTGATTTTCCATCTAAAGTGTTCCATTGTTTACTTATTTTTGAAGATACATTTATTTCTTTTTCAAACGGATAATCTATATTATTATAATAACAATAATTTTCAAACCACAAAAATAAAGGAATATTAAGTTTTTTATTTTCCATATCTTTATACAATAAACTTCTAAAATTACTTAATTCAGCTTGAGAAAAGTTATTAAAATATCATTAAGCTTTTTGCTTATTATATTCTTCTATTAAATTATTTCTTAAAAATTCTTTATTTATCTGAAAACTAGTCATTTTTAAATTATTGATTAATTTGAGAAAATGCTTCCATTTGAGATCTAGTTGGGCTAACTGAATATTCACTATCTTTTTCTTCAGTATATAATGGCCTAGGAATACTTATATCAAAATATACTCCTTTTAATTCTAAATTGTTTGCAAATAATGATTTAGGTATTGAAGGTCTATTGCTTGAATATATTGAAGAACTACTTGATTGATTATTTTTTGAGAAAAAATTTATTTGAACTGATCCATCACTATGTTCTAATATCCTTGAAAATTGATTATTAATATTAATTGGTTTAGGTTCACATACTTCTTTTAGTTCCCAATTTCCTGATCTAGTAATTTCATCCTATCCAAGTCTTTTTGGAATTTGAATATAAGAATGAGCTCTATTTGCTTTAAATTATAAAGTTTCATTTCTTTTAGAAGGTTTCCTAGTTTTAGGATCTATGGTTGTTGATATAACTTTATAATATATTCTATACATTACTGCTATTGCTCTAACATTTTCCTTAACATTTAAATTTTTTTTAACAGTTAAAGTTAAAGTATCTAATATATTCAAATCATATTAACTGATAGTAAATCCTGGAAAGCAATTAAAATATACTGATCCATTTGCTAAATTTGTTTCTACCATTGCAAGTAAAGAATTGGAAAAATTAACATGTCTAGCATCTCTTAAACACAAAAAAATTGGAGTGTCTAATCCTAATCTGAATAAAGGTTTTATTGCTATCTGTACTGATCTTATATGCAAAAATTTATATTTTTTCTTCTTATGCTCAATTATTGCCTTTTCTGATAACAATTGAATAGTTTCATGTTCCTGATTAATAGCTATTATTTGTTCTGTTTGCTTAATATGATAATCATGAAAAAACTCAAAAGTGCCTATTGAATATATTGTTCGAATATCTTGTTTAGGTATAGTCCAATTAAATAAATCATTTTCTACTTTTTCAATATTTATTTCTACAGAATTTATTTCATCTAACTCTCTTTCCTTTATAGAGTTCATTTCATCTAACTTTCTAATATTATCTTCGCTAGTTGAACCAGATCTAAAATCTTTAATAGAAAATATTCAACTTAGTGTATCCATCCAAATATATTTAATCAAGCTAAATTCAAAGAGAAGTCAAGAATGAAACCTGTACGAATCATGAGACCACCCAGCTTATCGGGACTACCAACACACCATCTCAGCTTCCAAAGGTTAACCAACACTAAGCCTTCAAGGCTCACCAATGTTTCATCACTCCAAGCACAGTCTCAAAATTCTCTTTAAATTTTTCTTAATCAAATATACTCATCAAGAACAATCATTAAGCTAAAAGATGAAGACCCTGTATTAAGGAAAATTGAAGAAAAATTAGCAAAATTAAATATTAAGGATAAACAGATTATGACTATAAACGAAGAAACTATGTCTGAAATAGAAACTCCATCAGAAGTAAAAAATTTAGAAGAACAGTTTAAGCCAAATAATGAAGAGGAATTATCAATCAAAAAATTACATTTTAATACATATACACCTAGACCAAAAACTCAAAATTATTATCCTAGACCTACACCTCCAGATACTCAATACGAAGAAATTATATATCAATTAGAATATGATGGTAGATCTTTATATGAATGGAATATAGATAGTTTATCAGAATATCGTATTTTAAATTTATTACAAGAAATTACAATGGCAACTAGTGCTTATAAATCAAAAGAAAATAATGAAATAACAATATCTCATATGTTAATATCAGGATTCACTGGACAATTAAAAGATTGGTGGGATCATTATGTAACAAAAATAGATAAAAATTTTATATTAACAGCACGTAAAAGGATTATCAAGGTAGAAAATAATGTTTAAATCGAAACCGAGTAAAATGATATAATAAGTACTTTAATATTTGCAATAACTAAGAATTTTATAGGAGATCCTCGTTTATATCAGGAAAGAAGTTCAGAAATTCTTCAAAACTTAACTTGTCCTAAATTACAAGATTTTAGATGGTATAAGGATTTATTTTTAACTAAATTAATGACCACAACAGATTGCAATAATATTTATTGGAAGGAAAGATTTTTAGCAGGATTTCCTAAGTTATTTGCAGAAATAGTTAGGAGTAAATTAAAAAGCGACAATAACGGTATAATACCTTATGATGAATTAACTTATGGATAACTAATAAATATAGTTAATATAGAAGGATTATCAATTTGCACTGATTTAAAATTAAAATCCAAACTTAAGAAAGAAAGTGTAGTAGGAAGAAAGGAATTAGGATCATTTTGTGAGCAGTATGGTTATCAACAGATTAGAGCACCATCAACAACTAAAAGGAAAATAAAACCTAAAAGAAAATACATATATAAGAGAAAAAGATATAAACCAAAAAGAAATTATAATCAGGAAAAAGCCATTAAGAAAAAACCAAAATATAGGAAGTTCAAACCTAAGACTAATAAGAAAGATATAGTAATTTGTTATAAATGTGGCAGGCAAGGACATTATTCAAGAGACTGTAGAATAAAGAAACGTATAAATAATTTAGATATCTCAGAGGAATTAAAAAAGGAAATAGCTAAAATTATAATTAATGAAGATTCAGGTAGTGATGAAGAACCTAGTGATTATTCAGAAAACAATTTAAATGCAATAACCGAAAACTCTGAAACTAGTAGTGAAAATAATAATTCTGATTCTGAATCATGTAGTTTCTTAGGACCATGTCAATGTAATAATATAAATATATTAAGTAATGAAAAAGAATTTTTATTAGACATTATTGATAAAATAAATGATCCAAAAATAAAAAAGAATTATTTACTTAGATTAAGAAAAATAATCAGTACAAAAGAGATGAAATATTTTACATCGTATAATTTAGCTGACGTATATAAGAAATTTGAAATTAAGAAAGAATCAACTATTCAAGTTCTTCAGGAAGAAATTAAGATATTAAAACAAGAAGTAAATATTTTAAAGGCAAAAGTTCATAGTTTAGAAGAAAAAAGTTTCAAAATTAGTCTTAATAATTCTGTAAAAGAAGATAAAAAAATTAAAAGGAATAATATCCTCTGGTATTGTTATTAGAGACACTCAAGATGAATACATAAATAGTTTATCTCAAGTAAATTATCAAAAATGGTATGTCAAATTAGATATAGTTGTTAATGATGATTTTCATTTAACTACTTTAGCTTTAATAGATAGTGGAGCATATCAAAATTGTATTCAGGAAGGTTTAATTCCAACTAAATATTATAAAAAAAAACTTATAAAAGATTAGGTACCGCTAATGGATCCAAATTAATCATTAATTATAAATTATCAAGAGTTAAGATATCCAACTGATAATTAGATATTTGGCTCTGGTATTGTTATTAGAGAAACTCAAGATGAATACATAAATAGTTTATCTCAAGTAAATTATCAAAAATGATATGTCAAATTAGATATAGTTGTTAATGATGATTTTCATTTAACTACTTTAGCTTTAATAGATAGTGGTATCAAAGCCAACCAGGGTTCGAGCCGTGGAGGAGGAAGGAAGGAAAGGTGAATAAAGTAACCTAAGTACGAAGCCACCCTTGTGGCACCTAATATGAGAGAAGTTACCTGGGAGGTCCGGGTGTCCTTAAGTATAAAGTAGTACCTCTCCTAACAACTATAGCTTTTGGGAGGTTTGGCAAACGCCTCAATGAACGTAGTATTAGGTCTACCACTTAATTTCGGGGATTTATTAGGTTAAATAAAGTTAAATTTTGACTTATAAGCTATAACTCTGTCATAATGTTAATATGGGTATTGATTTTTTCTTATTTTCTAATTTTCTAATTAAATTTTTATTTTTGTTAATCATATATGTAATACTTTCTATAATAATATCATAGTCTATAAATGGAGATAAATTTAAATTTTCTATTTTTATTATATTTGCCTCTAATTCTGCTAATCTAGCTTTAAGAATTTTTAATTCTTCTTTTAACTCATTTATAGATCTATCTATATTATTAAATTTCTCTTTAATATTTTCATATTTTTAACCTAAAGGTATCATATTTATTTTATTTTTTAATATTTGTAGTCTTGAATTGTTTAATTTTATCATAAATTCTAAGCTTTCTATTCTCTGATACAAATTATACTTTGGAAATAATTCAAATATTTCTATAAATCTTTTAATTTTATTTCCTCGTTCTAATTGAAGTTTTAATTCTTTATTATATTCTATTATATTAGTAATTCTATCTTGTAATTCATTTACATATTCTTTTAGTCTATTCATTTTAAATTTCCATTAAAGCTTTAAAAAATTCTAACATTAAATTTACTAAAATTATATTACAATTAAAATCTATACAATCACACAAATTATTTTCAAGAAGTAAATGATGATAAACTATAAGATAAATTTTTAATCTAGCTACTTGATTATTAAATTCACAAATCTTATTTCTAACATTCCAAAATTTTTCATATCCTTCGATTAATTTTCGTCTTTTTTGTTCTCTATCCATTATAAAACTTTATAAATCTGAAAAATGGTCTGTAGGAATATAAGGAACAAAATTAATTAAAATATCAATTAAATTTATTTTTCTATGAAAATCTTTACAATTGCAAAATTCATTTAAATGAAAATCTTCATGTTCTTTAATTAAATAATCTTTTAAACTAATTAATTCTCTTTTGAGTAAAAACATATCTTTATCATTATCAAAATTAATAGCACATAAACCATTTAAAAATTTATCTATGCACCAAGACATGTTTAAAAAAAAATACCTGATGGATTATAATCTAATGATAATACAGAATCTAATGAAGTAATAGGAGTACAAGAACAAGCTTTTGAAAATATAAGTTGTAAATCTAAGGTTTATTACAAAGGCAGGTTGATAATACAAGAGGTTTTTTATTCTTTTCTCTAATTGTGCTCGACTAAAATTTTTATGTAAAAAGCTCATAAAAGTTTTGTGTAAGTTCCGTCTCGTGCCTTGGTTCTTGAAAAACTACCTTCTTATACTTGAATAAAGTTGATGCTCATTTCCTTGTGATAATTGCATAACGATAAAACTGACTACGAATGCTAGCTATCTCTGAAATCTGACGAAGATAAAATAATTGCACCGTGTTTTGTTTGTGTTGAAACCTTGTTTTAAAGATAAAGCTTTTGAAAAGATAAAAGATAAAATGAAACGTGTAAGTAAAAACTTATCTTTTGAAAAGGTAATAAATACTTAAATAGTAAAATTACTATTGAAAGGTAAAATTACTATTTGACTACTATTTACTTCTTTTGAGAATTTGTTACGAGAGAAAGGCTTAAAACAAAGCCAACAATTTTTTATTTTTCTTTTCTTTTTCTTTTTCTTTTTCTTTTTCTTTTTCTTTTTCTTTTTCTTTTTCTTTTTCTTTTTTTTCTTTTTTCTTTTTTTTTTTCTTTTTCTTTTTTTTTACATTTTTTTCATTTGTATTTTGTCCTTACGTACATATACATTACATTTGGTATTTATATTATATGACTACGTATATACTTTATAATTCTATATCTGCATATGGATCTTGAGAATCTTTAAGGGCTCTTCGTTGACGAGGAGTATTGTCTTCTGATGAGTTAGTCCTTTCTGTTGAAATGCGATTGAGAATAGAATTGAATTCGTCTTCCGTGGATGCTGATGATAATAAATTGACAATCTAATTTTTATCTGCAATAAATCCTGCTGGCACATTTAATGATGATGTGATAGAGGCTAGTTGCTCTAAATAATTAATAACTGCTTGTCTATTGGCATTCTTAACATTAAAATTGTCCCACCATATTACTTGAAATTCACGATAAAGCATCAATAATTGATTAACCTATTTAGAAATGTGATAGGTCAACGAAAAAATCCATGGAACCTTGAACATTGCACAATATTTTAAAAGATTATTTGGAGCATCAGGATTACAGTAAGTAGTAAACTTGATAAAAGTTTTCCTAATCTGGAACGGAGTTGCTTCAATGATCAAACCAAAATAACTTAACCATCTGATGAACCAATTTGGGAGAATGCCCCCGAATTTATGAGAAAAGTAAAAGAACCACGAATGTTGAAAATTCCTTAAGTAGAATGCTCTATACCATGCTTCTTGATAATCATAATAGCTATATACCAACTTGGGAGGATATCCTGATAACATCTTCAACTGATATGGCCGCGAACCCTATTCTGATTAAGTAATAACATGGATAATCTTAACCTTACTATAAGTAATCCTATTCTTATCTTTCTCATCATAATTATGTTCTATTTCTACTGACTCAGTATCTACTAATATGGCTTCATAATATTCTCTCGTTTTACTTTGATCTTCCTCATAAAAATGCCAACTGTTGGAAAAAACATGATCTATTAATCTATAAAAACTCTAAATCTCTGATATATAAAGTTCTTTTGGTTCCAAAATTTTTATAAATAATCTTTTCTGATTCATATGATAAGGAGAAGATATTTTAGTAGAAGGAGAATATACTATAGGAGAAATAGGAGAAGGGGGAGAAGCTAAAGCTGATGAGTATGGTTTAGGAGGTGCAGAGGGTGAAAAAGTTTGAGTTCTTTTAAGTGGAAGAAAAGAAGGTGTTACTGGAAATAAAGGTCTGGATATGGTCCTAATAGGAGGAGGAATGAGTTGATGATTCTGTTGAGAATTTCCTGATGATAATGGATTTCCTGTTGATAATGTAGTTTTTTGTTAAAACTTTCTTATTAGAACTCATTTTTCCTATAAAAATTCACGAGAAAGAAAATTAGGTAAACTATTATCTTTTCCTTTGATAAATTTGATTTCGAAATCAAAGTTACTAAGTAAACCTTGCCATCTTGCAAAAATCTGTTTTGAAATTAAATTTTTGACATCTTTTTCTAAAACATATTTTGCTGATAAACAATCATTACATAACAACAATCTTTTCATGTATAAATCATCTTTAAAATTTTTTATGCATAAAACAATACTTAAAATCTCTTTTTTGATAGTAGAATAATTCTTTTGAGTTTGACTCCAGCTTCCTAAATAAAATCTTACTAATTCTTCTTTGTTGGATTCATTTCGTTTTTGTTTTAATATACCATCATAACCTATATCACTAGCATCTTATTCAATTATTAAAAAAGCTTCTGGATGCGATATATTTAAACATAGTAAACTTTTAACCTTTTCTTTAATTTCCTTAACTATACTAGTATGTTTTTCTGTCCATGGTTCGGGTATCTTTTTCAATCTATTATATAATGGTTTACATAATTTTCCTAAATCTTAGAAAAAATCATGAACATAATTTAAACATCCTAAAAATCTTTGTAACTATTTCTTATCTTTTATTTCGTCTTGAAATTTATTAGTAAATTCTAAACTTCTATTTATTGGTTTTATAGTACTTTGATCTATATCATGTCCTAAGAATCCAACTTTAGTTTGGAAAAGTTGCATCTTTGGTACTGAAACTACTAATCCATTCTGATGAATTAAGTGGAAAAAGCTCTTTAAATGTTTGATGTGTTGAATTATAGAATTTGAAAAAATTAATACATTGTCTACGTAAACTATTAAGAATTCATGTATTGGTCTTAAGATATCATTCATAAAATTTTGAAATTCTGAAGGAGCATTTTTTTAAACCAAATGGCATAACATTGCATTCATAATGTCCAAATGGAACATTAAAACCTGTCTTATACCTATCTTCTTCATCTACTTGTATTTGCCAAAATCCTGATTTCATATCAAATTTTGAAAAAATGTTTGAATCATATAATTTCTTTAATAAATCTCTTTTATATGGTATTGGGTATCTTATCCATTGTAAAACTGCATTTAAGGGCTTATAATTTATTACTAATCTAGGTGTTTCTCTTTCTATTTCTGCTGCATTCATAACATAAAATGTTGAACATGACCAAGGTGACTTAGAATCTTTTATTAATCTTTTATCTTTTAAATCTTGTATTTCTTTTTGACAAAATTTTTCTAAATCTAGTGTCATTTTAATAGCTTGGACTTTTGTTGGAATCTTCCTTTCATCAAAGTCTTTGATATAAGGTAATTTTACTACATGTTGTTTTCTATTCCAAAAAGCATTTGGTACTGGTGCACAAATTTCTTTTGAAAATATATATTCAAATTCTTTGATTTTTTTTCTCTTATCTCTGGACTATCTAATTGTTCTAGTATCATTTTTCCTTCTATTTTTTTTATGAGAAATTTAATCTGTTTTTGTTTATTTTTCAATAAATTAATTTCTTGAATATTTTTTTTACATGACTAATATCTCTAAATACTAGAGGAAATGCAAATTCGAAAATAATTTCTTTATCTAAAATTTTTGTCTTAATTCCATTATCTCCTACCTGAAAAGGGTATAACATTGTAATAAAAGGTGTTCCTAATATAACTCCTGAATTCAAATTTTTGACTAAAACTAAGTGAGTTTTAAAACAATATCCCTTATTACAAATCTTGACTCTTGATAATTTATAATTAATGATTAATTTGGATCCATTAGCGGTACCTAATCTTTTAGAAGTTTTTTCATAGTATTTAGTTGAATTTAAACCTTCCTGAATACAATTTTGATATGCTCCACTATCCATTAAAGCTAAAGTAGTTAAATGAAAATCATCATTAACAACTATATCTAATTTGACATACCATTTTTGATAATTTACTTGAGATAAACTATTTATGTATTCATCTTGAGTATCTTTAATAACAATACTAGAAGATACTATTCCTTTTAATTTTTTGTCTTCTTTAACAGAATTACTAAGACTAAGTTTGAAACTTTCTTCTTCTAAACTTTGAACCTTTCTTTTCAATATATTTACTTCTTGTTTTAATGTCTTAATTTCTTCCTGAAGATCTTGAATAGTTGATTCCTTCTTAATTTCAAATTTCTTATATACGTCAGCTAAATTATAAGATGTAAAATCTTTCTTTTCTTTTGAACTAATTATTTCTCGTAATCTATGTAAATAATTCATTTTTATTTTCGGGTCATCTATTTTATCAATAATGTCTAATAAAAATTCTTTTTCATCACTTATCATATTAATATTATTACATTGACAAGGTCCTAAGCAACTACAGGATTCAAAATCAGAACTACTATCTTTACTACTGGTTTCAGATGTTTCACTTATTGGATTTAAATCATCTTCTGAATAATCACTAAGTTCTTTATCACTACCTGAATCTTCATTGATTATAATTTTAGTTATTTCCTTTTTTAATTCTTCTGAGATATCTAAATTATTTATAAATTTCTTTATTCTACAGTCTTTTGAATAATGTCCTTGCCTGCCACATTTATAACAAATTACTATATCTTTCTTATTAGTCTTAGGTTTGAACTTCCTATAGTTTGGTTTTTTATTAATGGCCTTTTCCTGATTATAATTTCTTTTTGGTTTATATCTTTTTCTCTTATATATGTATTTTCTTTTAGGTTTTATTTTCCTTTTAGATGCTGATGGTGCTCTAATATGTTGATAACCATACAGCTCACAAAATGATCCTAATTCCTTTCTTCCTACTACACTATCTTTCTTAAGTTTGGCCTTTAATTTTAAATCAGTACAAATTGATAATCCTTCTATATTAACTATATTTATTAGTTGTCCATAAGTTAATTCATTATAAGGTATTATACCATTATTATCATTTCTTAATCTACTCCATACTCTTTCTGCAAATAACTTAGGTAATCCTGCTAAAAATATTTCTTTCCCATAAATATTATTACAATTTGTTCTAGTCATTACTTTAGTTAAAAATAAATCCTTATACCATCTAAAATCTTGTAATTTAGGACAAGTTAAGTTTTGAATAATTTTTGAACTTCTTTCCTAATATAAACGAGGATCTCCTATAAAATTCTTAGTTATTGCAAATATTAAAGTACTTATTAAATCATCTTGCTCAGTTTCGATTTGAACATTATTTTCTACCTTGATAATCCTTTTGCATGCAGTTAATATAAAATTTTTATCTATTTCTGTTACATAATGATCCCACCAACCTTTTAACTATCCTGTGAATCCTGATATTAACATTAAGATATTGCTATTTCATTATTTCCTTTTGATTTATAAGCACTAGCTGCCATTGTAATTTCTTGTAATAAATTTAATATCTGATATTCTGATAAACCATCTATATTCCATTCATATAAAGATCTACCATCGTATTTTAATTGATATCTAGTTTCTTCGTATTGAGTATCTGGAGGTGTAGGTCTAGGATAATAATTTCGAGTTTTTGGTCTAGGTGTATATGTATTAAAATGTAATTTTTTGATTGATAATTCCTCTTCATTATTTGGCTTAAACTGTTCTTCTAAATTTTCTACTTCTGATGGAGTTTCTATTTCGGACATAGTTTCTTCGTCTATAGTCATAATATGTTTATCCTTAATATTTAATTTTGCTAATTTTTCTTCTATTTTCCTTAATACAGGGTCATCATCTTTTAGCTTAATGATTGTTCCTGGTGAGAATTCAAAAGGTTCAAACAATGGAGTTTCTAATTCCATAGGTGGTTTTTCCTTTACTACTAACTTTTTTTATGTCTGTCCTATTTCTGTTTGTGACTTAGGTGTTTGTACTATTTCTTCAACTCTATTTAACTGATTATCTATAGTATCTAATAATTCATTTCAAAAATTTATTTTGTAATATTACATGTTGTAAATGTTTTCCGACATCTTTACTTTCTAATTTTATGTCTTTAAATGGTTCAGATACTCTCTAATGGAGGATGTATAGATATAATTGATTTTCTATCTAAAGTGTTCCATTGTTTACCTATTTTTGAAGATACATTTATTTCTTTTTCAAACGGATAATCTATATTATTATAATAACAATAATTTTCAAACCACAAAAATAAAGGAATATTAACTTTTTTATCTTTCATATCTTTATACCATAAACTTCTAAAATTACTTAATTCAGCTTAAGAAAAGTTATTGAAATACCACACTGCTTTTTGCTTATTATATTTTGCTTTCAAATCATTTCTTAAAAACTTTTTGTTTATCTTAAAACTAGTCATTTTTAAATTAATTAATTTGAGAAAATGCTTCCATTTGAGATCTAGTTCGGCTAACTGAATATTCACTATCTTTTTCTTGAGTATATAATGGCCTAAGAAAACTTGTATTAAAATCTACTCCTTTTAATTCTAAATTTTTTGCAGATAATGATTTAGGTATTGAAGGTCTATTGCTTGAATATATTGAAGAACTACTTGATTGATTATTTTATGAGGAAAAATTTATTTGAACTGATCCATCACTATGTTCTAATATCCTTGAAAATTGATTATTAATATTAATTGGTTTAGGTTCACATACTTCTTTTAGTTCCCAATTTCCTAATCTAGTAATCTCATCCCATCTAAGCCTTTTTGGAATTTGAATATTCGAATGGGCTTTATTTGCTTAAAATAATAAAGTTTCATTTCTTTTAAAAGGTTCCCTAGTTTTAGGATCTATGGTTGTGGACATAACTTTATAATATATTCTATATATTACTGCTATTGCTCTAACATTTTCCTTAAAATTTAATTTTTTTGTTTTAACAGTTAAAGTATCTAATATATTTGAATCATATAGATTGATAGTAAATCTTAGAAAGCAATTAAAATATACTGGTCCATTTGCTAAATTTGTTTCTGCCATTGCAAGTAAAGAATTAGAAAAATTAACATGTCTAGCATCCCTTAAATACATTAAAACTGGAGTATCTAATCCTAATCTGAATAAAGTTTTTATTGCTATCTGTACTGATCCTATATGCAAAAATCTATATTTTTTCTTCTTATATTCAATTATCACCTTTTCTGATAACAATTGAATAATTTCATGTTCTTGATTAATAGCTATTGTCTGTTCTATTTGCTTAATAGAATAATCTTGAAAAAATTCAAAAGTGCCTATTGAATATATTGTTCGAATATCCTGTTTAGGTATAGCCCAATAAAATAAATCATTTTCTACTTTTTCAATATTTATTTCTATAAAATTTATTTCATCTAATTCTCTTTCCTTTATAGAGTTCATTTTATCTAACTTTCTAATATTATCTTCGCTAGTTGAACAAGATCTAGAATCTATAATAGAAAATATTCTACTTTATCTATCCATCCAAATATATTTAATCAAGTTAAATTCAAAGAGAAGTCAAGAATGAAACCTGTGCGAATCACGAGACCACCCAGCTTATCGGAACCACCAACATGCCATCTCGGCTTCCAACGGCTGACCAACGCTAAGCCTTCAGGGATGACCAAAGTTTCATCGCTCCAAGCACAGTCTCAAAATTATTTTTAAATTTTTCTTAACTAAATATACTCAGTTGGATATCTTAATTAAAATTATTTTCTAAGAAAGACTCAAATATCTAGTTTAACTTCGCTAGATAATACTAGAAATTTAAAATTAGAAATTTAATACGCTCATACTACCTCACCGGGCCTAAAAAAGAAAAAATATGAAAGAAAATGCCTGTACCTACTATCCCCTTACCGGGCTCTGATACCAATTATCTGATACCACTAAAGGTGCTCTGATACTAATGAACACAGGATCGGGTCTACCGCTTAATTTCAGGAATTTATTAGGTTAAATAAAGTTAAATTTTGACTTATAAGCTATAACTCTGTCATAATAATTAACACATGGGTATTGATTTTTTCTTATTTTCTAATTTAGTAATTAAATTTTTTTTTCTATTGATCATATATGTAATACTTTCCATAATAATATCATAGTCTATAAATGGGGATAAATTTAAATTTTCTATTTTTATTATATTTGCCTCTAATTCTGCTAATCTAGATTTAAGAATTTTTAATTCTTCTTTTAACTCATTTATAGATCTATCTATATTTTTAAATTTTTTTTTTAGTATTTTTCATATTTTTAACCTAAAGGTATCCTATTTATTTTATTTTTTAATATTTGTATTCTTGAATTGTTTAATTTCATCATAAATTATAAGCTTTCTATTCTCTGATACAAATTATACTTTGAAAATAATTCAAATATTTCTATAAATCTTTTAATTTTATTTTATCGTTCTAATTGAAGTTTTAATTATTTATTATATTCTATTATATTAGTAATTCTATCTTGTAATTCAATTACATATTCTTTTAGTCTATTCATTTTAAATTTCCATTAAAGCTTTAAAAAATTCTAACATTAAATTTACTAAAATTATTACAATTAAAATCTATTCAATCACACAAATTATTTTCATGAAGTAAATGATGATAAACTATAAGATAAATTTTTAATCTAGCTATTTGATTATTAAATTCACAAATGTTTTTTTCTAACATTCCAAATTTTTTCATATCCTTCTATTAATTTTCGTCTTTTCTATTCTCTATCCATTATAAAACTTTATAAATTTGGAAAACAGTCTGCAAGAATATTAGGATCAAAATTAATTAAAATATCAATTAAATTTATTTTTCTATGAAAATCTTGACAATTGCAAAATTCATTTAAATGAAAATCTTCATGTTCTTTAATTAAATAATCTTTTAAACTAATTAATTCTCTTTTGAGTAAAAACATATCTTTATCATTATCAAAATTAATAGCACATAAACCATTTAAAAATTTATCTATGCACCAAGACATGTTTAAGAAGAAATACCTGATGGATTATAATATGATGATAATACAGAATCTGATGAAGTAATAGGAGTACAAGAACAAGCTTTTGAAAATATAAGCTGTAAATCTAAGATTCTATTACAAAGGGAGGTTGATAATACAATAGTTTTTTTATTCTTTTCTCTAATTGTGCTCAACTAAAATTTTTATGTAAGAAGCTCATAAAAGTTTTGTGTAAGTTCCGTCTCGTGACTTGGTTATTGAAAAACTGCATTCTTATACTTGAATAAAGCTAATGCTCATTTCCTTGTGATAATTGCATAAGGATAAAACTGACTATGAATGCTACCTGTCTCTAAAATCTGACAAAGATAAAAATAATTGCACCGTGTTTTGTTTATGTTGAAACCATATTTTAAAGATAAAGGTTTTGAAAGATAAAAGATAAAATGAAACATGTAAGTAGAAACTTATCTTTTGAAAAGGTAATAGATACTTAAATAGTAAAATTACTATTGAATAGTAAAATTACTATTTGACTACTATTCACTTCTTTTGAGAATTTGTTACGAGAGAAAGGCTTAAAACAAAGCCTACAATTTTTTACTTTTCTTTTCTTTTCTTTTTCTTTTTCTTTTTTTTTTCTTTTTTCTTTTTTTCTTTTTATCTTTTTTTTACATTTGTTTTTTCATTTGTATTTTGTCATTACGTACATATACATTACATTTGGTATTTATATTATATGACTACGTATATACTTTATAATTCTATATCTGCATACAAATCTTGAGAATATTCAAAGGCTCTTTGAGGACGAGGAGTACTGCCTTCTGATAAGTTAGTCATTTCTGCTGAAATACGATTGAGAATAGAATTAAATTCGTCTTTTGTGGATACTGATGATAATAAATTGACAATTTGATTTTTATCTGCAATAAATCCTGCTGGCACATTTGATGATGATGCGGTAGAGGCTGGTTGCTCTAAATAATTAATAACTGGTTGTCTATCAGCCTTCTTAAAATTAAAATTGTCCCACCATTTTACTTGAAATTCACGATAAAGCATTGGTAATTGAGTAACCTGTTTAGATTGAAAAAGAAACCCGAACCATGGACAGAAAAACATACTAGTATAGTTAAGAAAATTAAAGAAAAGGTTAAAAGTATACCATGTTTAAATATACCGCATCCAGAAGCTTTTCTAATAATTGAAATAGATGCCAGTGATATAGGTTATGTTGGTATTTTAAAACAAAAATGAAATGAACCCAACAAAGAAGAATTAGTAAGATTTTATTTAGGAAGCTGGAGTCAAACTCAAAAGAATTATTCTACTATCAAAAAAGAGATTTTAAGTATTGTTTTATGCATAAAAAAGTTTGAAGATGATTTATACATGAAAATATTTTTGTTACGTATTGATTGTTTATCAGCAAAATATGTTTTAAAAAAATATGTCAAAAATTTAATTTCAAAACAGATTTTTGCAAGATGGCAAGCTTTACTTAGTAACTTTGATTTCAAAATCGAATTTATCAAAGGAAAAGCTAATAGTTTACCTGATTTTCTTTCTCGTGAAGTTTTACAGGGAAAATGAATTCTAATAAGAAAGTTTTAACAAAAACTACATTATCAACAGGTATTGATTTTTTCTTATTTTCTAATTTTCTAATTAAATTTTTATTTATGTTGATTATATATATAATACTTTCTATAATAATATCATAATCTATAAATGGGGATAAATTTAAATTTTTTATTTTTATTATATGTTCTTTTAATTCTATTAATATGGGTTCTAGAATTTTTATTTCTTCTTTTAACTCATTTATTAACCTGTCTATCTCTTTAACTTTCTTTTTAATATTTTCCATATTATTATCATAAAGGTATTCTATTTAATATATTTTGTAATCATTTTATTTCATAATGTCTATTATATATCTGATGATTATAATATAACATTAAAGTATAATTTTCTGAATTTAAATTTATATTTGTTAATAATTTCTTCTTAGCATTTATATTTTTTATTTCTAAATGTAACCTATTTATTTCATTATTTAATCTTCTAAATAAATCTTTAAAATAATTCATTAGATTAAACAATTCTAATTATTAGGCTAAGTAATTCTAACTAATATTTTAAAATAAAATCTCTATAGTTACATATATTAGTTTTATGAAATATTTTACCGATTTAAAAAATAATTTGCAAGAATATTTGGAATAAGGTCAATTAAAATATCAATTAAATTAATTTTCTCATGAAAATTTTAACAATTATAAAATTCATTTGAGAGAAAACAATGTAAACTTTCATGCATATTAATTAAATGATCTTTTAAATTGATTAGTTCTCGTTTAAGTAAAAACATATCTTAATTATTATCAAAATTAATTGAATATAAACCATTTAAAAATTTATCAAATAACCAAGACATAATTAAAATGAAATACCTAATTGATTATAATCTAATGAAGTAATAGGAGTACAAGCACAAGCTTTTGAAAATATAAGCTGTAAATTTAAGGTTCTATTACAAAGGGAGGTTGATAATACAAGAGATTTTTTATTCTTTTCTCTAATTGTGCTCGACTAAAATTTTTATGTAAGAAGCTGATACCAATTGTCTAATACCACTAAAGGTGCTCTGATACCAATGAATGCAAGATCGGGTCTACCGCTTAGTTTCGGGGATTTATTAGGTTAAATAAAGTTAAATTTTGACATATAAACTATAATTCTATTAACATATGGGTATTGATTTTTTATTATTTTCTAATTTCTTAATTAATTATTTATTTATATTGATCATATATGCAATACTTTCTATAATAATATTATAATCTACAAATGGAGATAAATTTAAATTTTCTATTGTTATTATATTTGCTTCTAATTCTGCTAATCTAGATTCAAAAATTTTTAATTCTTATTTTAACTCATTTATATATCTATCCATACTTTTAATTTTATTTCTTATACTTTCCATATTTTTAACCTAAAGGTATTTTACTAAGATTTCTAATGTATCTATTTATTAAATATTTCTTATGCATAATTATGTTATCATAATCATTAATTAATTCATACCATCCTTGAGCAGGGAAAGACATTAATTCTTCTATATCAACAACTATTTCATTTTTTATACTTTCTCTTTTAAGTTTTAATATTTTTATGTCAAAATATAAAACATCTATTTGATTATAACCATCTCTATAAATATGTTTTATATTATCCATTTTTAAAGATCTATTAGGCCTTAAAAAATTCTAATAAGTAATACTATAGTAATTTGAAAATTTCTACATCAATATTATAAAATATTTTATAGATATGGGAAACGATCTACAGGAATACTAGGAATAAAATTAATCAAAATATCAATTAAATTCATTTTCTTATGAAAATCTTGACAATTGCAAAATTCATTTGAATCAAAATCTTCATGCTCTTTAATTAAATAATCTTTTAAGCTAATTAATTCTCTTTTGAGTAACAACATATCTTTATCATTATCAAAATCAATTGAACATAAATCATTTAAAAATTTATCTATGCACCAAGATATAATTAAAATGAAATACCTGATTGATTATAATCTGATGATAATACAGAATATGATGAAGTAATAGGAGTACATGAACAAGCTTTTGAAAATATAAGCTATAAATATAAGGTTCTATTACAAAGGGAGGTTGATAATACAAGAGGTTGTTTATTCTTTTCTCTAATTGTGCTCGACTAAAATTTTTATGTAAGAAGCTCATAAAAGTTTTGTGTAAGTTCCGTCTCGTGCCTTGGTTCTTGAAAAGCTGCCTTCTTATACTTGAATAAAGCTGATGCTCATTTCCTTGTGATAATTGCATAAGGATAAAACTGACTACGAATGTTAGTTGTCTCTGAAATCTGACGAAGATAAAATAATTATATTGTGTTTTGTTTGTGTTGAAAGCATGTTTTAAAGATAAAGGTTTTGAAAAGTTAAAAGATAAAATGAAACGTGTAAGTAGAAACTTATCTTTTGAAAAGGTAATAAATACTTAAATAGTAAAATTACTATTGAAATAGTAAAATTACTATTCACTTCTTTTGAGAATTTGTTACGAGAGAAAGGCTTAAAACAAATCCTACAATTTTTTAATTTTCTTTTCTTTTTCTTTTTCTTTTTCTTTTTCTTTTTCTTTTTCTTTTTTATTTTTTTTATTTTTTCTTTTTTTTTACATTTATTTTTTCATTTGTAGTTTGTCCTTACATACTTATACATTACATTCGGTATTTATATTATATGACTATGTATATACTTTATAATTCTATATCTGCATACGGATCTTGAGAATCTTCAAGGGCTTTTCGAGGGCGAGGAGTACTGCCTTCTAATGAGTTAGACCTTTCTGCTGAAATATGATTAAGAATAGAATTGAATTCGTCTTCTGTGAATGCTAATGATAATAAATTGACAATCTGATTTTTATCTGCAATAAATCCTACTGACACATTTGATGATGATGCGGTAGAGGCTGGTTGCTCTAAATAATTAATAACTGGTTATCTATCGGCTTTCTTAACATTAAAACGGTTCCACCATTTTACTCGAAATTCACAATAAATCATCGATAATTGATTAACCTATTTAGAAATGTGATAGGTCCACGAAACAATCTTTGGAACCTTGAATATTGTACAATATTTTAAAAGATTATCTGAAGCACCGGGATTACAGTAAGTAGTAAACTTGATAAAAGATTCCCTAATCTGGAACGGAGCTACTTCAATGATCAAACCAAAATAACTGAACCATCTGATCAACCAATTTAGGAGAATGCCCCCGAATTTATGAGAAAAGTAAAAGAACCACTAATGTTGAAAATTCCTTAAGTAGAACGCTCTGTACCATGCTTTTTTATAGTCATAGTAACTATATACCAACTTGGAAGGATATCCTGATAACGTCTTCAACTGATATGGCCGCGAACCCCATTTTGATTGAGTAAAAACATAGATAATCTTAATCTTACTATAAGTAATCCTATTCTTATCTTTCTCATCATAATTATATTTTATTTCTACTGACTCAGTATCTACTAATATGGCTTCATAATATTCTCTCATTTTACTTTCATCTTCTTCATAAAAATGCCAACTATTGGGAAAAATATGATCTATTAATCTATAAAAACTCTGACTCTCTGATAAATGAAGTTCTTCTAGTTCCAAAATTTTTATAAATAATCGTTTCTGATTCATATAATAAGGAGAAGATATTTTAGTAGAAGGAAAATGTACTATAGGAGAAATAGGAGAAGAGGAAGAAGCTAAAGCTGATGAGTATGGTCTAGGAGGTGCAGAGGGTGAAAAAGTTTGAGGTCTTTGAAGTGGAGAAAAAGAAGGTGTTACTGGAAATGAAGGTCTGGATATGGTCCTAATAGGAAGAGGAATTAGTGGATGATTCTGTTGAGAATTTCCTGATGATAATAGATTTCCTGTTGATAATATAGTTTTTGTTAAAACTTTGTTATTAGAACTCATTTTCCCTGTGAAAATTCACGAGAAAGAAAATCAAGTAAATTATTATCTTTTCCTTTGATAAATTCGATTTCGAAATCAAAATTACTAAGTAAAGCTTGCCATCTTGCAAAAATCTGTTTTGAAATTAAATTTTTGACATCTTTTTCTAAAACATATTTTGCTGATAAACAATCAATACGTAACAAAAATCTTTTCATGTATAAATCATCTTCAAACTTTTTTATGCATAAAACAATAATTAAATCTCTTTTTTGATAGTAGAATAATTCCTTTGAGTTTGACTCCAGCTTCCTGAATAAAATCTTACTAATTTTTCTTTGTTTGTTTATTTTCGTTTTCGTTTTCATTTTAAAATACCACCATAGCCTATATCACTAACATCTGTTTCAATTATTAGAAAAGCTTCTGGATGAGGTATATTTAGACATGGTAAACTTTTAACCTTTTCTTTAATTTCCTTAACTATACTAGTATGTTTTTTTGTCCATGGTTCGAGTTTCTTTTTCAATCATTGTATAATGGTTTACATAATTTTTCTAAATCTTTGAAAAAATCATGAACATAATTTAAACATCCTAAAAATCTTTGTAACCGTTTCTTATCTTTTATTTCGTCTGAAAATTTATTAGTAAATTCTAAACTTTTATTTATTGGCTTTTTAGTTCCTTGATCTATATCATGTCCTAGAAATCTAACTTGTCTTTGGAAAAGTTGCATCTTTGGTGCTGAAACTACTAATCCATTCTAATGAATTAAGTGGGAAAAACTTTTTATATGTTTAATATGTTGACTTATTAGATTTGAAAAAATTAATACATCGTCTATGTAAACTATTGAGAATTCATGTATTGGTCTTAAGATATCATTCATAATATTTTAAAATTCTGAATGAGCATTTTTTAAACCAAATGGCATAATATTCCATTCATAATGTCCAAATGGAACATTAAAATCTATCTTATACATATCTTCTTCATCTACTTGTATTTGCCAAAATCCTGATTTCATATCAAATTTTGAAAAAATGTTTGCATCATATAATTTCTTTAATAAATCTCTTTTATATGGTATAGGGTATCTTATCCATTGTAAAACTGCATTTAAGGGCTTATAATTTATTGCTAATCTAGGTGTTCCTCTTTCTATTTCTGCTGCAGTCATAACATAAAATGTTGAACATGACCAAGGTGACTTAGAATCTCTTATTAATCCTTTATCTTTTAAATCTTGTATTTCTTTTCGACAAAATTTTTCTAAATCTAGTATCATTTTAATAGCTTGGGCTTTTGTTGGAATCTTCTTTTCATCGAAGTCTTTGATATAAGGTAATTTTACTACATGTTATTTTCTATTCCAAAAAGTATTGGGTACTGGTGCACAAATTTCTCTTGAGAATGTATTTTCAAATTCTTTAATTTTTTTTCTCTTATTTCTGGGCTATTTAATTGTTCTTTTATTCTTTTTCCTTCTATTTCTTTTATAAGAAATTTAATCTGTTTCTGTTTATTTTTTAACAAATTAATTTCTTGAATATTTTTTCTTACATGACTAATATCTCTAAATACTATTGGAAATGCAAATTTGAAAAGAATTTCTTTATCTAAGATCTTTGTCTTAATTCCATTATCTCCTAGCTGAAAAGGATATAACATTGTAATAAAAGGTGTTCCTAATATAACTCCTGAATTCAAATTTTTGACTAAAACTAATATTGCAAATCTTGACTCTTGATAATTTATAATTAATGATTAATTTGGATCCATTAGCGGTACCAAATCTTTTAGAAGTTTTTTCATAATATTTGGTTGGAATTAAACCTTCCTGAATACAATTTTGATATGCTCCACTATCTATTAAAGTTAAAGTAGTTAAATGAAAATCATCATTAACAACTATATCTAAGTTTACATACCACTTTTGATAATTTACTTGAGATAAACTATTTATGTATTCATCTTGAGTGTCTCTAATAACAATACCAGAGGATACTATTCCTTTTAATTTTTTATCTTCTTTTACAGAATTATTAAGACTAATTTTGAAACTTTCTTCTTCTAAACTATGAAATTTTCCCTTTAAAATATTTACTTCTTGTTTTAATATCTTAATTTCTTCCTGAAGATTTTGAATAGTTGATTCTTTCTTAATTTCAAATTTCTTATATACGTCAGCTAAATTATAAGATGTAAAATCTTTCGTCTCTTTTGTACTAATTATTTCTCTTAATCAAAGTAAATAATTCTTTTTTATTTTCGGATCATCTATTTTATCAATAATGTCGAATAAAAATTCTTTTTCATTACTCAACATATTTATATTATTACATTGACATGGTCCTAAGCAACTACATGATTCAGAATAAAAATTATTATTTTCACTACTAGTTTTAGAGTTTTTGCTTATTGCATTTAAATCGTTTTCTGAATAATCTCTAGGTTCTTAATCACTACCTGAATCTTCTTTGATTATAATTTTAGCTATTTCCTTTTTTAATTCCTTTGAGATATCTAAATTATTTATACGTTTCTTTATTCTACAGTCTCTTAAATAATGTCCTTGCCTGCCACATTTATGACAAATTACTATATCTTTCTTATTAGTATTAGGTTTGAACTTCATATATTTTGGTTTTTTCTTAATGGCTTTTTCCTGATTATAATTTCTTTTTGGTTTATATCTTTTTCTCTCATATATGTATTTTCTTTTAGGTTTTATTTTCCTTTTAGTTGCTGATGGTGCTCTAATCTGTTGATAACCATACTACTCACAAAATGATCCTAATTCCTTTCTTCCTACTACACTATGTTTTTTAAGTTTGGATTTTAATTTTAAATCAGTACAATTTGATAATCCTTTTATATTAACTATATTTATTAGTTGTCCATAAGTTAATTCATTATAAGGTATTATACCGTTATTGTCGCTTTTTAATCTACTCCTGACTCTTTCTGCAAATAACTTAGGTAATCCTGCTAAAAATCTTTCCTTCCAATAAATATTATTGCAATAACTTCCAATAAGACAAGTTAAGTTTTGAAGAATTTCTGAACTTTTTTTTATATAAATAAGGATCACCTAAAAAATTCTTAGTTATTGCAAATATTAAAGTACTTATTATATCATCTTGCTCGGTTTTGATTTGAATATTATTTTCTACCTTGATAATCCTTTTGCATGCTGTTAATATAAAATTTTTATCTACTTCTGTTACATAATGATCCCACCAACCTTTTAACTGTCCAGTGAATCCTGATATTAACATCTGAGATATTGTTGTTTCATTATTTCCTTTTGATTTATAAGCACTAGCTGCCATTGTCATTTCTTGTAATAAATTTAATATCTGATATTTTGATAAACCATCTATATTTCAATCGTATAAAGATCTACCATCGTATTCTAATTGATATCTAGTTTCTTCGCATTAAGTATCTGGAGGTGTAGGTCTAGGATAATAATTTCGAGTTTTTGGTCTAGGTGTATATGTATTAAAATGTAATTTTTTGATTGATAATTCCTCTTCATTATTTGGCTTAAACTGTTCTTCTAAATTTTCTACTTCTGATGGAGTTTCTATTTCAGACATAGTTTTTTCGTCTATAGTCATAATATGTTTATCCTTAATATTTAATTTTGCTAATTTTTCTTCTATTTTGCTTAATACAGGGTCTTCATCTTTTAGCGTAATGATTGTTCCTGGCAAGAATTCAAAAGGTTTAAGTAATGGAGTTTCTAATGCCATAGGTGGTTTTTCCTTTTCTACTAACTTTTTTTATGTTTGTCCTATTTCTGTTTGTGACTTAGGTGTTTGTACTATTTCTTCAACTCTATTTAACTGATTAGCTATAGTATCTAATATTTGATTTGAAAAATTATTTTGTAATATTACATGTTGTAAATCTTTTCCTACATCTTTACTTTCTAATTTTATGTCTATAAATGGTTCAGCAAAATAAGTTTTTTCTTTATTTTTTACTTGGATACTCTCTAATGGAGGATGTATAGATACAATTGATTTTCCATCTAAAGTGTTCCATTATTTACCTATTTTTGAAGATACATTTATTTCTTTTTCAAATGGATAATTTGTATTATTATAATAACAATAATTTTCAAACCACAAAAATAAAGGAATATTAACTTTTTTATCTTCCATATCTTTATACCATAAACTTCTAAAATTACTTAATTCAGCTTGAGAAAAGTTATTAAAATACCATTCAACTTTTTGCTTATTATATTCTGCTTTTAAATCACTTCTTAAAATTTTTTTATTTATAAAAAAACTAGTCATTTTTAAATTATTGATTAAT